>OU795041.1:5536835-6136835 GCA_917208275.1 Patella pellucida
AATCAAATAATGGGTGCATTTCTTTGATCATTTCAAATTAAAGGGTGGATTGCTCTGTCAAATAAAGCGGCAAGACAACACATTAGAGGGCCATACAATTTCCCAAAGTTATGTGATGGTGGTGTTACGGGGGGGGGGGGGGTATACGGTAAGACACGCTACTTCTCTTCTCGACCGAAGCCACCGTTTGTAACCCCATTTTTTTTCGGGCATCTCAGATTCTGCCCCCTCAACATTTCAGCGTAAGGTAAACAAAATAAACAACAAGCAATATTGCAGTTTAGTTTATTGAATTTTATGTATCAGTGTTTGATAAGGAATATATTGTTGTTCATAAATAGTAAATGCAGGAGGACTGCACTACACGCAAAACAAAAACTAAAAATCTACAAGATAAACCTGCGGACAAGACAGAAAATAGACATTGCAAAAAGTAAACAATTATCAAATCAAGTAAATGGATCCGGGGGCCAGCCGTAAGCGTCCACTGCGCTGTACAGTCCCGGGCCTGTTGTGGCACAGGCTTCACTAAAATGACCCACAAAAAAGACGTAACAGTGGTCAAATAGCATTAAATTATTCAAAAGAAGTAGTTAAATATTGATATTATATTTTATAATAGTTTTTAAATATTACAATATTTATATTGTATCTTATGTATCAGTAGTTGATCAATCTGATGGCCTACAATATGATTCTCCACAGTAAACTTCTGAAATATAACAAATTATTTATATAATACAAGCAACCATAGCGAAACTCGTTCCATCAAAAGGTCGGGCCAGAAAATGAGATTCTTGGAAAAAGCAGTGTGTTAGTTTTACTGGTAAACATGTAAATAAATTATTTAAATGGATTGAAACAAATGTTTGACGGCGCCATCTTGGTTCAAGGTCGAATCATCTCTGAGAGTTTATATACGAGTTTACTGACAAATAGCATCACATGACATGTTATTACGTCATTTTGAACAAACTTGATAAACATGTGACGTAATACAAACATTTATTGTTTATTTAACTGCTAACAGTAATTGTCCAGGGGCCGGTTGCTCAAAGCTCCGTTATCTTTTAACGATCCGTTAACTTTAACGGAGAGAAAGATTGTTGCTGGAAATAAAGACCCCAAACATTCGGTGAAGCACATTTTTCCTACAGATTTATGCTAATAATTCTAAGGGAAAAAATAAAGTATTCTAGGGTGTTTTCTGTAGCAGATTTAACAAACAACACGTTAACAAGATATAGGTCCGTTAGAGTTTAACGGATCGTTAAAATAACTTAGTTTTGAGCAACCGGCCCCAGTAGATTAGCGAGTTTTATTGTTAGATTTAGCTCTTAACTAATGTATGTTTAAACATGTTTATACATACACATTGGGTCATATTGATGAGTGATATACAAATAAGGCCATATTGATGTGTGCTGTTTATATATAAAATACAGGTCATATTGATTAGTGATTATAAATAGAATAATGAATATTTACCTGCACAGTATCCACCAACACATGACCTACCTCCACAATCTTTATCTTCACTACACTCTACTATAAATATAAGTAATATATTATTACGTACGGGAGAATAAACTATCAATACATAGATATAGTCCAGATAACAGTCCGTCCTAACACAGTGCGGGGGATCAAGTGGCTAAGTGGGTAAGACGCGTGCTCGCTCGCCCACGATCTCTTCATTGGCCGCGAAAGTTCATCCAGATTTTCCGGCGTGGTTTCCCCTCGTCATTGATGCATGGCGGAGGGCCTGACAAGGGCATCTGTTCTAGTCGTGCGGATGAGACGAAAAACCGAGGTCTCGTGTACACATTAGCGTGAATATAGGAGTAGACATAGCGCCGCTGCCCGTGCAGAACTTTCCTCATAGCACACTGATTGGCATACCCGTCTTCTTTAGCCCAGGTTAGCAGCAGGGCAATAGGACGTTAAACCCCATATCATTTCATTTCATTTCGAACACAGTACTCTTTATTCCAGCCAGAGGGTTATGACCAATAAATACTCGTTAATCACAAACATGTGCGTTAGATGACTCGACCACCGAATCCTCTGTAGATTAGAAACGGACTGAATAGGTCGCCAATCTGTGTTCGGTTAATATCTGTCACGTGCTAGCTATCACATGATGTAAACAATTAGCACGTGGCTTAAATTGTGTCACTGTGTCCAGTTTAGAAACTTAATTTACACTAACGCGTTGTTTATATACCTTCAAAACACCCTAAGTTCTTGTTCTTAATATCCTAATAAAGATTACATTCCATAGGATTTTTTGCCAAACGACGAAACGATCACAAAATACAGCGCTAACCTTACTCCAAATTTGTATGTTTACTATAGTGACCAGTGAGCGTGTCGGACCAACTACGTCACTTCCGGTATTAATGAAAATTAATTTCTCGCTTACAAATTATATTTTGCATATGTTATAGGAGGGATTATTTTTAAATATATATTTATTATTTGTGGAAACCTTATTGAAAATCGTTGGTCTTCCCCTTTAAGTAAATCATTATTTAAAAAATTATCTCTTTCCCCTGTAATTTACCTCCATTGTGGCGTTAAGTCTTATCAATTGCTTCCTCGTGAAATCCTATTGAAACATGCATTGGCCGAGAAAGTTCATCTCGATTTTCCGACGTGATTTCCACTTGTCGGTGATGCAGAAGGAGGGCCTGACAAGGAGAGCTGCCTAGTCGTTCGGATTTGACTTGACTGATTTGACTGAAGTTTTGAACAAATTCCCTTTTCATTATCCATATTTTTTAACTATTATAACATGAAATGCCAGCTCTGTGTCTAAATCTTTCATAATTCCCCTTTAAATTTGGCATTCGCTAAAAGCGTCTCCTAATAGTGAGAGAGAGAGAGAGAGAGAGAGAGAGAGAAATGGGGTTTAACGTCCACTCAACACAACTAGGTCATTTCGGGACTAACATATGGTTTTAATTTTATTTCAATAATTCGCTTGCGCGTAGGGGTCTTTAGCAGTGGGAAGAAACCGAAGTGCCCGGAGGAAACCCACGAGGTTGAGAAGGCGCCCTTATCTCCATGCCACATACGCTCACACCAGGGCTCTAAACCATAGCCGCAAGCCAGAGGTGGCCGGCCAACTAGAGGTCGAAGCGCGGCACTCTAGACTACTAGGCCATCCCAACCCACGTGGCACGTACACTCAAACAAACCCCCATGAACTGCACAGGCTTCACCCAAAAAGTAAAACAAATACAAGACAGCCCAAAGACAAAAAATAAGGTTTCCAAAAAGCAGCTTTTACGAAATATACCATGAATATTGATCACATTTGATAAACCCCACTTCTCCGTCTACTCGATATACACTTGGTCACTAAGGGACTAACATATGGTTCACTTTTCATTTCAATAATTAGCTTGGGCGATCCTACTCTTTGTCACTCGTGTCGTTCTGAAGTTCGATATACTTTTCACTATACAATAACCCTAGTTCGTCATTATGGGGCCAAGTTCTTTATTCATATTCAACTCAAGGGATATTAAATCACGTGACTTGTCGATTTAAAAACAGGTTTATTGTCAATCATTTGAAAGAAGATAACAAAACCTGCGTATTGTATCATAGGCCTTGTCACGTGACATATAGGATTGACAAGGTTACAAAATAAACGAGAAGTAAATTACGTACTTCGATCAACCTGGGGAGTCGGATTCGAACTAAAAGACAAAGGTAGGGTAAATGATACAATGGAATGATCCGATAATACGAAACTTTGGTCAAAGGTTTGATTTGGTTCTGTCTTCTGTCTGATTTGTGATTTGCGAGATCCTTTATCTAGGTCAAGTTTAATGTGATATTACGTTACGTTATATGATATTTAACGAGATAGAGATAGAGAGAAATGAGGTTTAACGTCCACTTAACACAACAAGGTCATTTCGGGACAAACATATGGTTTAATTTTATTTCAATAATTCGCTTGCGCGTAGGGGTCTTTTAGCAGTGGGAGGAAACCGGAGTGCCCGGAGGAAACCCAAGAGGTTGCCACATACGCTCCATGCCACATACGCTCCATGCCACTCATGCCACATACGCTCCATGCCACATACGCAAACACCAGGGTCCGTATTCAAAGGTTTTCTAAAAGTTAAGTAAAAATACTTAATTTTTCCACTTAACCAAGTGTCTACCTTAAATCAGTATTCAAAGGCTCTATTTTTCATTTGCTTGGCTATGTGAAAACTTAACTCCACACTTAAATTATGGAAAACTCACATTCGCCAAAAAGCATGAATTTTCAATTTATGGACTACCCTCAACTGCCAAAAATCACGAATTTCTAACATTGCAAGCAAGTTATGCCCCCTTAAGAGCATTAACTATACTCTATTAAATTCTTAGTTTATACTACTATGAAAATGTTTGTCGAAACATTATACACGTATTGTAACGTTTGAAAAAAAGTATGATTGTAATTTGGATAAATTGTGGTATTGTGCATCCTTGGCCGGAATGGCTGTTTTCATAGATTTTTTCCCCCTAAAATTCCATCTCAAATACATTACAATCAATAGTGGCAGTATAATGATAGATATTGTAAACTTTAATTTTTTAACACTGTATCACGAATAGAAAAAAACATATTATTAGCAATACACAATGGCCTTTGCCTTCTAATTTGGACTGGACAAATCATACAGTGTTTTTTTTTTATAAATCTATCATTTGCGAAATTCATAGATATTTTGTAAGTACCTACATTTTAGATTTTCAAAGGCCTGGTACGGACGGTACGTACGAAAGATGCATGTTGCATTATATTTTAACTGAATAAATACTATCGATTATGTATATGGGAATGAGATGTAAAAAAATAAATCATGCCTTATTCTTGCGGTATAAATAATTTCTAAAACTTTATAAAACCATGTCATAACAAACGAATTTTACTTTATTATATGACCATCGTGGAAACATGATTAAGCATGTATACGAACATGATATAGATGACCGGAA
The DNA here is from genome assembly GCA_917208275.1 of Patella pellucida. NCBI lineage: Eukaryota > Metazoa > Mollusca > Gastropoda > Patellidae > Patella > Patella pellucida. The sequence goes on from OU795041.1 coordinate 5,541,846, forward strand.
AAGGATATCCTTAACTATCTCGGTGGTAATAGCCTTTTACTCTATTATGGCATCACAACATCAAAGCTGCCGACGAAAAAAGAAATTTGAGGCCAGTTACGCTCGGCGACATTGTCTTTATTTCAATCTGAATCCCCTAACTTTAAAAAATCGTCACTACGGGACAACTACTACAGCGTTAAAAAATGGCATTATAATCTCACTTAACTTTAAGTGACCTATAGGAGGTACCTAAAAGTTAAGTGGATATTTCTCACTTAAGCTGGCCTTTGAATACCACTTAAAGACTAACAGCTTAACTTTAAGGGACAATTTAATACTTAACAGTGCCTTTGAATACCACTTGACCTTAATTTACAGGAAGTTACGTATATTTAAGTGAAATCTAGTAGTTAAGTGACTATCTTAGATATCCTTTGAATACGGACCCAGGGCTCGAAAGATTTGATTTGGTTCTGTGTGGTTTGTGACATCTTTTATCTAGGTCAAGTTCAGTGTGATATAACGTTATATTTGATATGTAACTGATTAACCCATTGGTTAATGTTCGTGTTTATTTCATGTCAATAAGGAAAGATATTTGGTTTCGAGTTCGACTGTCTCATGATAAAAACAAAATCAGTGATATCTGAACGTTTAGGTTTGGGGGTCAAACGGTCCAACGCTTTAGATCATAAGGTATGTCATTAAGACAAGTGGCGTGGCTCTACCTCAAGCTTGTACACGATATGGGGTAGTGTCGCCCTTTCACCCTCGTGGGTTTTCTCCGGGTCCTAGGGTATCCCCCCCCCCCGTGCTATGAATTATATGTTAGTTTGTATCGAGAGGACAGTAGTATGAGAATCAATTATATAATTTATTTTAGAATCAAACTAAGATATTTCTGCTCCCCGTGGTCAGAGCCACGCCCATTCGTCTTTGTGTGTCTGTGTGCTGCGTGTAGTCCGCAATTCAATCGATCGTCCTGCAACTTGGTATACACATTCCTTAGAACCGAGAGATGCCAACCCACTTTATTGTTAATATTTAGTCAAAACAAACCTAACACCTAGCCTTGGTAATCTTCAATAGAAGGTTTGATCTCGCCCTAACTACATACAGCTTATCAAGCCCTTCACTCAACACTACATTTTTCGGCACTAAATTTGATTGGGTATAGGCCCCAACCGTGATCCAATCAGATTCCTTCGTTAAATGGGTTACTAAAAATAGACTACTTTCATTTCATTTTATTCATCGTATGCTCGGATTAGCCCATACAGAGCACGTAAGCAGCGAATTCCTTATTGCATGCTGAGTTGATTGTCCTTTATTGTGTGGTGAGTGGTCTTATTGCGTACCAGTTTGATTTCGGTGACAGAGTGTTTTATCTGTCACGACCTCTGATTGGACAGTGCTAATTAGTTATTTGTAAAAACAGCAAGCGTAAAAGTTCAAGAATTTCCCAGTGTTGGAGCAAGGGTTAGATGTTGTAAAACTCGCGGCCGTTGCTTCAGATTGATGAGCCTTGGTGGCCTCTGGGCATATTGCAATCGCTGCAGATATTTCATATTTCATTCCCTTTGTTTTAAAAAGTACCATATCAATCAAAGCGGACGTATATTGCATTGGTAGCGTTGCTCTCTTTGTTGTCAAGCCAGGTTGATACTTGCACGACTCTTGGCCACGATTTTGTCATGGCCGTCAGTGTCCACATTACACGAACTGGAACGGCGAGTTTACGCATAGTTCGCGCATAGTTTGCGCATTGTTTACACATTGTTTACGCACTTCCCGCATTGGCACGACGAATTTGCGCAAATCGGACGGTGTCGTGCCGATTCGAGTCGTGCCAATGCATGCCACGGAATCGTGCAAGTGTCAGCCTGGCTTTACTCTGAATCAGATTTACCGAAAAAAAGAGTAAAACTATGCGACAACTCTTGTTGACTGACCGGACGGTTTAGCTGCTGTGGGTGTATGTTTGATTGCCTGGCAACCTATCTTATGAATAACGTGTCTCTTTATTTATTTCTCATAAGGTTAAAAATTAAAATATTCACTCTTATAGAAAACAAGTGAAATACAAAATGGCGATAAGTTTTGGGGTCTTGCTGTTAGTTTGTGCAGTAACGATCAATGGTAAGTAACAGATATATTTTTAGATTTTAAATTAGGATTATTATTTTATGTTTCGCGGGGAATGGAATAGATATATAATTTATTAACACATAAACATTAAATGCAACCATACACGTACAACCGGGGATTCGAAACCACGCCAGTTGACTCAATGACAGGCTTTATGATACATCACACACGTGATAACCATTCGGCCATCCAACCCCCGAATTCCAACTGCAGATGTACTTCTTGTCACATACAACCGGAGATTCGGAACCACGCCAGTTGACTCAATGACAGGCTTTATTATACAGCGCGCACGTAATAACCATTCGGCCATCCAATCCCCCGAACGCTGAACGTAGGTACGCCCGTTGTGTAGATTTGAGAACCCTACTATAGGAGTCGCGATGGTCCCAGATTTGAGAACCCTATTATGGGAGTCGCGATGGTCCCAGATTTGAGTACCCTACTATTGGAGTCGCGGTGGCCAAGTGAATAATACAAGAGGCTACAGATTTGGTCGGGAATCCAAACCCTACTTTTACTCCTGTATTTCCAGGGAAATCGAACCCAGCTATTCCTCTACTTTCATTTATCTTTCAATGAACGTCAAGCCCTACTTTCGTTTAATCTTTCAATGAACGTCAAGCCATACTTTCGTTTTATCTTTCAATGAACGTCAAGCCATACTTTCGTTTAATCTTTCAATGAACGTCAAGCCATACTTTCGTTTTATCTTCCCATGAACGCCAAACCCTACTTTCGTTTCGTCCTCCCGGGAAAATGCAACTTTACTTTGCAGGGAAATCAAACCCTCCTTATCCTCGACCTCCACTGTCTAGGCCACCCGACAACCCTTACCGATGTTTATCCACAAATTATAGTTTTACCGAGATCTTTTATCCATAGATCTGTTCTTTAATTAGATTGAGTTTTAATCAGATCTTATGTCATTTTTCCTGTTTTTAATAGCTGACCAATTCCTCTGGACATCTCCTAGAGAGGATGGTTTACTGCATGTCAAGGAAGGTGAAGACATATCGTTACTATGGGAATATCAAGCAGACTCGTCGTCAAGCATGGTGCTGATTAAAACAGAGGTAAAACTCCAAGACCCGCAAAAAAGTCGGTTTAATGTAAATTTAACCGGCGAAAAGACCTTCAATGTACTGTGATTTAGCCAAAGGGAAAACGCTGCGGTTTCGCCCGAGGAAGAACGCCGCGATTTAGCCCGAGGGAGAACGCCGCAATTTAGCCCGAGTGAGAACGCCGCAATTACGCCAGAGAGAGAACGAGGGACAACGCCGCGATTACGCCAGAGGGAGAACGAGGGACAACGCCGCGATTTCGCCAGAGGAAAAACGCCGCGATTTCGCCAGAGGAAAATCGCCGCGATTTCGCCAGAGGAAAAACGCCGCGATTTCGCCAGTGAGAAAACGCTGATAATTCTTGTATTTCCATATGTAGTGACAGTCGGTAAATATTTTGCAGGATTCAAAATTATAGTTTCTTGTCTCCATCGGGACACATTTTGTAAGCATGCCTTAAATATAGATATTGACGAAATTTCAAAATATCAAAAATTTCTCTTTTAATAGGATGTTGTAATCGGCCAATGGTTTGATATACAAAACAACTTCACCATATACCCTGTTTTTCAAGGAAGGGTCAGATTTGATAGAACCGTCATCAAACAAGGTAGGTCGAGAGAGCAAGAGGGAGAGAGGTGAAGAGAGAGAGAGAGAAGGAGAGAGAGACGGGGAAATATATACATTTAGGTATACAGCAGCTTATTGTCAGGTCTTTATCATCTTATACAGAGGGAGAGAGATTGGGGAGGAGGGTTCAGACAGATACAGACAGGTCTACAGCAGCTTATAGTCGGGTCTAAAGCAGCTTATGTCAGCATCTTTTCAAAAGGGGGGAGGTTGGGAGTGGGCTTGGGGTACAGACAGATACAGACAGGACTATAGTAACTTCGGTCAACCTTTTAAAGAGAGAAAGAGAGAAGGGGGAGGGGTTTAGAGCGGAAATAGTTTGGGGTCAAGAGACAGGCAGGCAAACATATTTTGTTTTCTATATTTAGTAAGTTATAATATTTATGTTGGAGAGAGAGAGAGCGAGAGAGAGAGCGAGAGAGAGAGAGAGCGGGAGAGAGAGAGCGGGAGAGAGAGATAAAGAGAGAGCGAGAGAGGCGGGAGAGAGAGAGAGAGAATATTTTGTTTCTATATTTAGTATGTTATATTATTTAAGAGAGAGAGAGAGCGAGAGAGAGAGCGCGAGAGAGAGAGGGAGAGAGAGAGAGATAGAGAGAGAGAGAGGGGGGAAAAGAGAGAGAGAAAGAGAGAGAGAAAGAGAGAGAGAGGGGAAGAGAGGGAGATTTTGTTTTCTATATTAAGTATAAGTTATAATAATTATGTTTGTAGATGATTCATTATTTAATGGAGAAAAGATCGAGTTGAAGAGAGAGAGAGAGAGAGAGAGAGAGAGAGAGATAGAGAGAGGGAGAGAGATTTTCTTTTCTATATTTAGTAAGTTGTAATATTTCTGTTGTAGATGATCCAGGATTTTATGGAGAAAAGATCGAGTTGAAGTTGATGAAGGCAAATAGAAATGATTTAAATGTACCGTATACTTGTGAACTCATCCTTAAAAACTCAATTATTAAACAGAAGGACATCAGAGTAGGTTGGCCAGGTTAGTTACTACTACTACTAAAGTTTACGGGGGTCACGGTGATTAAAGCCCCAATACCACTCTTGTTGTAACTGAATAATATGTTCCAATCTTTATTCTGGTCAACAATTTGTACTATTTTACAATATTTCAATTACAAAATGATACAAATTTTATCTTAACACACCTAATTTTAAAAATTGGAAAAATTCAACTACATGTCGTAACATGGTTTGAAAAGCTTTACGTAAGCACTTTCAAATGCAACTTGGATTTAAACATATTTTCGAACCCTCTGGACAAGTAAGATAGGTTGTAATGGATAATTTACACAACAGATAGGACACTTAAACATAAGGCTAAAAAAAAATGGGACCTGTCAAGCCAGCAAGAGTGTTATTGTCCCTTTAAGTGAGTAAGACGCGGTTGGGTGTTCGATCCCTGCATTGGCCGAGAAATGTCATCCAGATTTTCCAGCGCGATTCACCCTTGTCAGTAATGCAGGACGGAGGGGACGAGAGACCGATGTTCCGTGTACACGTGGGAGTGCACGTAAAAGATCCCCTGTGCCCGGCCACAATTTACCTCATAGCACACTGTACGACGTATGCTCGTCTTCATATGCCCAGTTCGGAGAAGAACAGTTGGACGTTAAAACTCCATTTCATTTCATTCAATTTCACTAAAGTTTCCAATTTTCAAAATGCTTGAAAAGGTCAAAATTTTAAGTTGTTGAGAATGAACCCTATTTATTTGTTTCAGAATCGTCAGATGTAGGAACAGTGGATAGACCTATGTATGGAATTGTCCGACCAAACGGCCATTTTTTCCGCATACTTGCTCCCATAGTTTTTGGTGTGTTGTTTATTGCTCTGTGTGTCTTTGTCGTCGTGTGCATCTTACAGAGGCGACGCAGAAGTAAGTGGATCCTCTACATTCTTTTAACCAATGTTTTGGAAATGTTGGAAATTGGCATTTTTGACCTATTTGGACTGGATTTGACTTTATTTGGCATATTTTGACTATATTTGGCATAATTTGACTCAGTTGACTATATTTGGCATATTTTGACTGGATTTGACTATTATTTGGCATATTTTGACTCGGTTGACCATTTTTGGCATATCTTTGACATATTTTGACTGGACTTTGGCATATTTTTACTGGATTTGACTATATTTGGCATATTTTGACTGAGTTGACTCTATCTGGCATATTTTGACTGGATTTGAATATATTTGGCATATTTTGACTGTATTTGACTATATTTGGCTTATTTGACTGGATTTGACTATATTTGACTATATTTTGACTGGATTTGACTATATTTGGCATATTTTGACTGGATTTGACTATATTTGGCAAATTTTGACTGGATTTGACTATATTTGGCATATTTTGACTGTGTTTGACTATATTTGGCATATTTTGTTTGACTATATTTGGCATATTTTGTTTGACTATATTTGTCATATTTTGGCTGGAATTGACTATATTTGGCATATTTTGACTGGGTTGACTATATTTGGCATATTTTGACTGGAATTGACTATATGTGGCATAATTTGACTGGATTTGACTATATTTGGCATATTTTGACTGGGTTGACTATATTTGGTATATAGTGGTCATCTCCGGGTGCTCCAGTTTCTTCCCACAGGAAAGACCAATACGTAATCGCTAAGATAATAAAAAAAGAAAGAAATTATGACAACTTGTCTGCGATATCACCTACGAAAAGAATAGGTTATTATGCAGGTAATGCTGTTGGGTTTTTCGGAGGGGGCGAGGTGTAATCCCTGGCTGGGTACCCCTCTGTTTCTCTGTCGGGGAGGTTGAAGAGTAATCCCTGGATACCCCTCTGTATCTCTGTCGGAGGGGGCGGGGAGTAATCCCTGGATACCCCTCTTTATCTCTTTCGGGGGGGGGGAGGGGTAATCCCTGGGTACCCCTCTGTATCTCTGCCGGTGGGGGCGGGGAGTAATCACTGGGAACTCCTCTGTCGGAGGGGTTGAGGAGTAATCCTTGGGTACCCCTCTGTATCTCTGTTGGAGGGGGCGAGGGGTAATCACTGGGAACCCCTCTGTATCTCTGCCGGAGGGGGCGGGGAGTAATTACTGGGAACTCCTCTGTCGAAGGGGGCGGTGAGTAATCTCTTTGTACCCTTCTGTACCTCTGTTGATCAGTACTGTCAAGTTTTTTCAATTATTTGGACTTTTTGTATATATCTTAGGCAACAGGTCTCGAATCTTCAGACTTGACCAGGAAAAGGTGATGATGATGTACAACAATAATAACAATGAGGGGCCGGTTTATTTACCCTCGAAAAACAAGAAACTTGGTGAGTTGATTCTATCTGAACATTAGCTATATGCTTTTTCTTGGACATTAGCTATATGCTTTTTCTTGGACATTAGCTATAGGCTTTTTCTTGGACATTAGCTATAGGCTTTTTCATGGACATTAGCTATAGGCTTTTTCTTAGATATTAGCTATAGGCTTTTTCTTGGACATTAGCTATATCCTTTTTCTTGGACATAAGCTATAGGCTACATAATTGGAGTTTGCCATGGTGGCTTGAGGAGGGTGATACTTGCTCAGAAAATACGCTATTCAATCCAGGCGCGGATCCGGGGGGGGGGGGGTTGCCACGATGAGACTGGTGTTGTAGTTCATATATCTGCTCTTAAATAGATGATATAAACAAGATTTTCCCATTGTCTCTGCCAAGCAATGCGACGAAGAGCCTGGGGACTACACCAAACCACTAATGCATGCGGCGCTCTGGTGATTACCCTATGCTTAAATGTACCTCTGTCGGAGGGGTTGAGGAGTAATCACTGGGTACCCCTCTGTACCCCTGTCGGAGGGGTTGAGGAGTAATCCCTGGGTACCCCCCCCTTGTATCTCTGTCGGAGGGGCCAGGGAGTAATCCCTCGGAACCCCCCTGTATCTCGGTTGATCAGTACTGTCAAGTTGTTAATTATTTGGACTTTGTTTTTTATGTCTTAGGCGACAGGTCTCGAATCTGTCCCATTTTGCCTCCCCTAGATCCAGCACTGACGCGCCCACCATTCGGCCATCACCCCCCCCCCCCCACACTGCATAACACACTGCATAGAATACTGAGAAATCTGATATTTTAGCAACAAATGTCAATGACGTATTGTTCCTTTGATATAGTAATATCTATTTTAATATATACACGTAGATTTTTGTTTAAACTCAATTAATATTTTCTGTTTAAATAAATATTTTCTGTTTAAACTCAATTAATATCTCTCTCTCTCACTCTCTCTCTCTATCACTCTCTCTCTCTCTCTCTCTCTCCACATATCTGTTTAAACTCAATTAATATATCTCTCTCTCTCTCCACATATTTGTTTAAACTCAATTAATATATCTCACTCTATCTCTCTCTCTCTCTCCCTCTCTCCCCCCTCTCTCTCTCTCTCTCTTTCTCTCTCTCTCTCTCCACATATCTGTTTAAACTCAATTAATATTTTCTGTTTTTCAGTTAAGAAGGGTGAGCAAAGCGTGAGGTTGATTTGATGAGCTGCTTTCAAATATCATGTAAATAAACATCGCTTGATTATTTTTATGTTTAATTGTAGTATAATAATAATAACATGACTTTATTTAATGTTTAATACAGTAGCTATATACGGTAACAATATTTACAAAGTTTATTTTGTACACGAGGAGTAGGCTAGTCCATTTGCTTGATTATTTTTATGTAAATTTTTTTGTATAATAAATCATGATTATATTTTCTGTAGAAACATGCTGTAATTTCATACTGTTAACTGGCAACTCTTCACTATTCCATTATGATTATTTTATAAAGAGGGGGTTGGGATGGCCTTGTGGTCTAAAGTGCCGCGCTTCGACCTCTAGCTGTTCGGCCACCTCTGGCTTGCGGCTGTGGTTTCGAACCCTGATGTGAGCGTATGTGGCATGGAGATAGGGGCGCCTTCTCAACCTCGTGGGTTTCCCACGGGCACTCCGGTTTCCTTCCACTGCTAGAGACCCCTACGCGCAAGCGAATTAATAAAATAAAATTAAAAACCATATGTTAGTCCCGAAATGATCTAGTTGTGTTGAGTGGACGTTAAACCCCATCTCTCTGTAGATTAAGTATTCAATTTATTGTTTTATTGTTTTCTCACTTATTTATTTTACAAATTCATATTAATTCTGGTATTTAGGGAAGAGGTCATATAGGCTGTTCCTGTTCCTCAATCCTTTTCAATATCTATATAAAATAATGTTGTTTTTTTTAAAAAAGGTGTCGCTAGTAAAAACTCGGTTCCACGTGACCTTATCGATGGTAAGAGAACCGTATCGGTATTTAATTCCATATTAACGACAGAAATTAACATTTGTCAACACACGAGTTCGTAATGTATGTACGGGAAAACTGTGCTATAAGGTAAACAATGAAGTCACGTGGGACCGCCTCGCCTATAAATTATGTCCCTTTATATCTAGCGAGGACGCAAATTTCCTCCTTTCGACGTGGTTACCTCTTGTTATTGATACAGGATGGACGGCCTAACAGCTGTCCAGTCGTTCGGATTGGACGAAAAACGGAGGTCCCGTGTACACATTGGCTTGCACGTAGAAAATCCCTTGGCAGTTAGAATTCAATGCCCAGAATAGGAGTAGGACGTTAAACCCCATTTTATTTCATTTCATTAATCTCTCCCAGCCTTTTTCTTTCGTTTAATCTAATTTTTTATTTTTGTATTAAACTCATTTTAAAAAAAGCTTTTCGGTATTGTTGTGGGTTTTTTTTCAAATATTTTATTGTAAAATAGCAAACAGCTAATAAAGAGAGAGTAAAATTCTAGTTAGGGTGGAATGCTAAAACACTTCATTCTAGTCCATGTCCAAGCAGAGACATGCATGGTGGCGTTTTCCAGCAACACGTTCGATTACTTTGTTGTTATCCAGTCCGTTTTTTTACGCTTTAAGTAAAATTTGATGAAGTAAAGAAATGAGGAATCGCAAATTCCACCTATCTGTTATAAAAGTTTGTTCATCCATCTATCTACCCAAACACTCAAGTCCCTTCTATTCAGTTATAAAACTTGTTCGTCCATCAATCTGCCCAAACACTCAAGTCCCTTCTATTCAGTTATAAAACTTGTTCATCCATCTATCTGCCCAAAAAGACATTTTCACCACCAATAATTGAAAAAAGAACATTGCATCAACCCAGTTGAAAAAAGACATTGGATCCCCCTAGATGAAATAAGACATTGGATCAACCCAGTTGAAATAAGACATTGTGTCCATTTTCCGAATTCAAAACTTTTTTTAATTTGAATCAAAGTGATCTGAAACTATAAACAATAAGTATATATATTCACCCTCTTTCAATGGTAGGGAGTAAGGCACTGGATCGGTTATATTAAAGTCCCCGGTTTTGCCCCGGAGTTGACCGAGAAGGTCCTATGGCATTTCCGGTGCGACTTCCCCTTATCAGTGGTGCAAGATGGGGCTGACACGAAAAAGGGAATTCCGTTGTACATCTTGGCGTGCACGTGAAAGATCCTAGACAGTTGGATTTCAATTGCTATCCCGGCAAAATTACGCGGTGGTTCAGTGATTAGACGTTGGCTCCCTAAACTAGAGGTGCCGTGTATTGGCCGACAAAGGCCATCCAGATTTTCCGCTTATGTACTCCTTTGTCAGTGGTGCTGGACAGATGGCCCGGAAAGAGACAGCATGTAGTCATTCGGATGGGACGAAACACCACGGTCTCATGCACGTAAAAGATCCCTTGGGACTTGAAAGTAAGAATTTGAAATAAAGGTAGGACGTAGCGCCGCTGCCTGGGCAAAATTTCTCCCATAGCACACTGTATGACATACTTAATATTTCTGAGAAGGTGAAAACTGTATGATATATATCAATCATACCGGGAGAGCAATCATCAACTATAAATTTTAAGTAACTAAAATGAAATGAAATAGGATTTAACGTCCTACTGTTCTGCTCCGAACTGGGCTAATGAAGACGGGCATACGTCATACAGTGTGCTATGGGGGAATTTTTGTCCGTATAGGAGCACTACGGGCGTGCACAATAATGCGTTCACCTGACCTCTGTTTTTCAAACCATCCGAACGACTAGACAGCTGTGCATCAATGACAAGGGAAATAAATATGTTTAAATCTAAGTTACATTTGAATGGTTTACGTAAAGCTTTTTAAACCATGTAGTTGAATTTTTCCATTTTTTTTAAATTTCGGTGTGTTAAGATGAAATTTGTATCATTGGCCGAGAAGTTCATCCAGATTTTCCGGCGTGGTTTCCCCTTGTCAGTGATGTAGGACGGAGGGCCTGACAAGGACAGCTGTCCAGTCAGTCGGATGGGACGACAAATGGAGGTTCCGTGTACACATGGACGTGCACGTAAAAGATCCTCTAGCAGTTGGAACTCGATATAAGAGTAGGCCGTAGCGCCGCTGCCCTGGCAAAATTTCCCCCATAGCCCACTGTATGGCGTATGCCCGTCTTCATTAAACCAGGTTGTTGGAGCAGGACAGTAGGACGTTAAACCCCAATTTATTGCATATCTAATAAACACAAATGTAGATAAAGAAACTGCGAGTAAAAATTATATAGACCCTGGAGAAATGCTGAAAACCGGATATGCCTAAATATAAAGGCCAACTGCAGATTTGGCCAAAGATCACGATATGTAAACAGAGTTAGCGCTTATCCTAACCCTTGCCCTAACCCATAATCTCGTCAACAATTACGTGCCCTCACCATACATTAACATCTCGCGAACTTCTTGGCGAAATCTGCTGTTAGTATTTGACGAGAGAGAGAGAGAGATAGAGAGAGGGGGAGAGAGAGAGAGATTGAGAAGGCGCCCCTATCTCCATGTCACATACGCTCACACTAGGGCTGCAAGTCAGAGGTGACCGGCCAGATAGAGGTCGAAGCGCGGCACTCTAGACCACAAGGCCATCCCAACCCCCACCCTTTTCAGATTTCGGCTGACCAGATAATCTGTTGCCGTTCCTTTAGATGTCTATAAAGTGCATGACCAAAGCCATATACTTGATAACGAAAGGTAAATTTCACCTACTAACACGTTATTTTTATAAAATAAAAGGGTGGTACACCGGTCTTCATTTCCAGACGAAGAGTGGTGGGTTTATCTTGTTTGGTAACGTATTAATGACGTGTACTGAGTCAATTACTCGGCCCTAAGTTAAAGGATTTTTATGGCTTTTAACAAAAAAATTAAGCAGTTTTATTCTCTAAAATATAATCGAGATTTGCCCTTTGAACCCTTTTAACGTTCTCACTACGATGACCTCTTCCAACACTCTATTCATGTTTTACATTGACGGTTGATATTTCAGAATAGAGTTATCTCCCCTGTATTGCTCTATCCATCTCGTGAACAGAACGTCATCTTACGAGTTGGTCGTCGGGAAGACATTCCTCACGGGGTTAATCACTTTGAATTTCACATGACGTTAGAATTTTTGGACCACACCCAACCCTAACCCTAACCCTTATCCTAGCACGGGGTTTCCCTTCAGGGTCGCTAAAAATAAACCATCATCAAGTTTATGAACGCGAGATTTCGTCAATCACCATGGCCGGTGTTGTAACTATTGTGAGGAATGTCTCCTTTTGATCTTACTTAATTGTCTTGACCCGCATGCGCAACAATGCGTTCTTCGTCCTCTACGTTTAGGTTGAGGGTAAAGATCTGAAATATACGTTTCAGATCCATGGCGATTGGAAATTTGATATTCGATTTAGCGTTTTGTTAAGGCGAGGACTCAGAACTCCAAGAACCAGTTAAAGCAGTGTTTCCCAACGAACCTTTTGAATTTTGTATACTTATTTCTATACTTCTTTATCTATCCCTTGATCGAACCAGGTGGTACGTGACTGACGACTGTACGGGAACCAGAAGTAAAATATCTCAAACATAGTAAACAAATCGCCGGTAACAAACTTGATGCTCTGATTGTATATGGTTAGGGACTAAATATGCTCTGACATAGAAAAAACACTACCCTGGAAGAATAACCTGTTACAGATTTAAAGAAAAACTTTCAGAAAAATAACCACAAATTCTCTTGTATTCCGGGTACAGAATATACCCCAAAGATCAAAGGTATTTACTGTTACAGGTTTATGATCGAAAAGACAAAAATGTGACATAGATCGTTCTTCCCCTGGACTCTTCGCTTACTAAGTAATCAAAGTAATTTTAATGACAGTTTCAACGTAGTATACTTTACTTTTCATTATCTATTGTTGAGCTAATATATTCAGTATCTAGCAAGGGAGGGACTTGACGCAATGGTTAGAGAGTAGGATTTGTGACCGAATGGTTGCAAGATCGAGACCCGAATTGTGCGCCGAGTTCTTGTGTCCTTGAATAAGACACTTTATCCCTGTATTCCAGTCTACCTAGCTGTAAATGGGTACCGGATGGTGTATGTGTTACACAAAAAACTAATGCGATCCTTGAATTTCAAGTTGATGCTGCATGTGTTGGGACTCTTTCTAAGAGTTCGGGGGTAAAGGGAGGTAATCAGGCTTTACCTGTATCCTAGAGACCGGGTTAATAATTGTGTAGCGCTTTGAGCATGCATTTCTGGATGGATATATGCGCTTTATAAATATACATTATTATTATTATTAACGGCCAACTCTTTATCTAAATCTTATAAAATGTATCTTTAATTCTTCCTCAAATATTTTGAAAGTAATACTTTAACAAACTCGTGTAAAAAAGTTATTTTGATGATTTTACAAAGTTACCAATGGAAGTGTGTTTATTCGCTACAAGTGGATGTTGGACGAGGTCAAACAATGTTAAAAATGTGTGAAATTAAAAACTATAAGCAGTGTTAATTAGGCGTGAAATTAAAAACTATAAGCAATGTTAATTGAGCGTTTTTTTTAAATGTAATACCTTTCCAAGGGTAACCAACTAAAAGAACAACACCTAACAAGTGTAACCTATATTCAGGACTACTGAACACCCGATTGAATAGTTGTAATTGTGGGGTGTTTTGGATAAGCTACACCACTATCAGTGTTATACTGTATTTACACCAAAGGGTGTAACTATTATTTGGGATATTCATGGGTACTGCGCACCAGGATAGGTATAACTGTAGCCGCGAAAGGGTGTATGGGATGATCTACCCCCTACAAGCGTTTTATTGCATTTGCACCAATATGTGTGATTAATTTAGGGAAACATTCCTCCGAATAGAATATCAATTAAAACCGTATCTTGCGATACAAAAGTATTTGTGTATTGCAAATTTTTTTTGGTGGAAAATATGGCGTTAAATGCCCTAGTAACACAATTATGACTTATTTTAGAGTGTTTACTCATAACGAATAAAGTATAGATTGTTTTAGCTAATATACACTTAAAGATGTAATTTTTATGTGGATTTTTATTTCAAGCGAACGGCTTGAAATTAATATAAATATCCACACAAAAATTACACCCGTTTTGGTGTAATAATTAAAATGGAAGTGTAATTTGCTTAATCTACACCTCCGGGTGTAAACTATTTAAGTGTAACATTACACAGTTTGCGTGCATCAGACAGGTTACACTGCTGGAAGTGACAACTAGTTTCCACCTGAATTGGTGTAATTATAATTATTTTACACTAGTTGGGTGTTATCGGTTTACACCACTAACGGATATTTAGGTCCGAATTGGTGTAAACTACCGTATTATTTTTAACTGTGTAGCTGTGCACGTGGAGTGGACATAATACTCTTTTGTATGAATAAAGTTTAAAGGGACAATCCCTATAAGAACAGAGTCTCAAAAATTAAAGTCCGAGTATTTGTGAAATTTATGGACCAAAATATAAAAGCATGGCGTACTTACATTGTCTGAAAATTTCAACTGAAAGTCGTTTGGAGGTGAACGTCAACATTGCTTATCCGGAAACGTAACCCTTTTAAGATTTCGGGTCATTTTTTCATTGGGTGACCTGATAATCGATTTACGTTTCTTGAGAGGTCTATACAGTGAATGACCCATGTACTGTACTTGATAACAAAAGGTAAATTTCACCTACATATTATTTTTTATAGAAAAAAGTCTGGTTTTATCCAGATACTGTATAATACAAATGTCTCCATTTCCAGATGCAGACTGTCGGGTTAAAGTTATTTACAAGCGTATCACAAATGTCGGGTCAGTTGGTTGGCCTTAGATAATGGGTTTTTAATGATTTTAACACAAAATTAAGAAGTTTTATTCCCCAAAAAGTTATTGGGATCGGCCCTTTAAAGTCCTGTCAACAGTACAGATTGTATTTCATTCTATTTCTACTGCGTCAGTGTATTTTCTAATATTATTGTTCAGTTGTTTTTTTACGCACGTGTTTGCGGGGTTGGAAAATGGGGGCGAACTCCCATTTCGACTACAGCTTATATGGTCTTGTTGTTTTATTATTCCTACTTATGTACCCTCTCTTATAAATAGAATAGATTCTTCCTTGCAGCGTATAACAGATTATATCAATTAATTGCACAGGTTTCGTTTCTTCACGTGAACGTTTTCGGAGGCTACTTTTAAATTTGCTTTGGTCTTCATTTTCCAGGTGCACAAAAAACTCCCACTCACCCAAGCATAACAATAACAAATTAATGAGATCGGCATTTCTTACGTCTAGATATAGAAGGTTGAACTCTGACATAATAAACATTTGATACCGCCTCAATAGAAAATAAATACAAAAGCTGTCTCGACATTGTATGGGTCGTTTTTATACCATGTAATTGTAATACATGTATGTAATTTTAACTAAATAAAAGTGCTTCTAGAAATAATTTTACACTGACTGCTCGTGACCCGTAACGTTCATTTGCTACTGAATTCTGCAGCCCGTCATATTATCGAGATCATATTACACCTGTTCATAAGCAAGATAAAGTCCTCGACTTCGGTTATGCTGGGGAGGAAAGACTCTGAAAAAATCGGGTTTTTTTCTTCAGTCTTTCTTTCCACAGCATAACCGAAGTCTCTTGCTTCATCCCACACAGTCAGCTCTGGTGGAATTGGGGGATTGGGGTGGACTAGTGGTCTAGAGTGCCGCGCTTCGACCTCTTGCTGGCCGGTCACCTCTAGCTTGCGGCTGTGGTTTCGAGCCCTTGTGTGAGCGTATGTGGCACAGAGCTAGGGGCGCCTTCTCAACCTCGTGGGTTTCTTCCGGGCACTCCGGTTTCCTCCCACTGCTAAAGACCCCTGCGCGCAAGCGTATTATTGAAATAAATTTAAACCAATATGTTAGTTCCGAAATGACCTAGTTGTGTTGAGTGGACGTTAAACCCCATTCTCTCTCTCTCTCTCTCTGATGGAATTGGTCTATAGATAGATTACGTCGGGTCTCCGGTGGTCGTGTTGAGTTGAAATGAAATGAATTGGGGTTTAACGTCGTGATGGTCTGCATCGACTGGGCTAATGAAGAAGGGGGGGGGGGGGGCTGATCTTTCTCGGGTAACACAGGGACCTCTTGGGGTAGCGTGCCAACCTCGTGTGGTCGCTCCTCGTGTAGAGAGAGAGGGAGAGAGAGAGAGGGAGATGGAGAGAGAGAGGGGGAGGGAGAGAGAGAGAGAGTTTAACGTCCACACGACACAAACTATTTCATTTCGGGACTAACAAATGGTTTAATTTTTATGTCAATAATTCGATCCCGCGTAGGAGGACACTGAGAAAGCCAACGAGGTTGGACAGGCGACCCTACTCCTTGTCACGTACAACCGGGGATTCGAAACCACACCACCTAGCTCAATAACAGGATTTAGGCCTAATACTAACCATTCGCCGCCCCCCCCCCCCGCCTTTTTGAATAGGAAGGTGTTATGTAATAGTGAATGTGTGTGTGTGGGGGGGGGCACGGTGGCTAAGTGGGTAAGACGCTAGCTCATTATCCTTGGGGTCAAGTGTTCAACCCTTTTTCCAACGTGGTTTCTCCTTGTCAGTGGTGCAGGATGGCTGGTCTGACAGACAGCTGTCTAGTCGTTCCCTTGGCAGTTGGAATGTCAGTGATGCATGACGGTGGGCCTGATGTGACGATCAATCGAGGTCCCAAGTACACATTGATGTGCACGTTAAAGGTCGCTTGACAGATGGACTTCGATATAAATGTAGGCCATAGCCATAGTGCTGCTGTCCAGACCAGATTTCCCTCATATCACACTGTATGGCGTATGCCCATCTTCATTAGCCCAGTGTGTTATACTTTACGCATCCTAGAACAATAATAACGACAACTTCGAGCATACTGTAAAAAGTATTTATAACAAAATTAAATAAAGTGATTACTATGATTAAAACAATGGCGATTTTTAGAGACGTATCCCTGGAACACTATTAGTCCTCGAACCCCACATATTTCAGTCGAGGTTACCCCGAATGTTCATTAATCCAGCCCTGTAGCAGTCGGTTCACCTCGGTTCCCAAATTTTTCAGCCGAGCTCACTCCGAATGTTCATTAATCCAGTCCTGCAGCAGTCGGTTCACCTCGTGAAAACCGCATTCCCTAGAAATGTCCAACGCGTTTTTAGAATCCTGGTTCCTGATACGTGGATCACAGCCATTGGCTAATAAACACTTTATGACAGTCACGTGATCCACCACTTCCTGGTGGATATATTTTGGATTGTCGTCCGATAGCATCATCTTCACCGCGTCTAACATTTCCAATGTCTTATCTTTATACAGAGCTGGCAATCGGATGTTGTTTCGTAAATACAAAAACCCTCTTGACGCAGCGATGTGAAGTGCTGTGTTACCAGATCGATCCAACATATTCAAATTGTCCTGTCGGGTCGCGAATGTTTCCGTTGCCACTGCATGACCACTTCCGGCCGCGTAATGAATGGCGGGAATTTCTGTCATACCAACCACGGACGGATTCCCACCATTTGAACACAGTAAAATGGCGGCTTCAAACTGTCCATTGATCGCGGCCTCTAACAATGGCGTATTGTTCTGTTTATTCGAGGCATTGATGTCTACTTCTTGGCAAATTAGCAGTTCTAACAATGCTGTTTTTCCATTGGCAGCGGCCACGTGAACAGCACTCTGACCACAGGGATCCACATCCGACGCCTTGGCCCCACAATGCAACAAAAAGATGGCACTTTCAACATGGCCGTAATGAGCTGCTAACGTTAAAGGTGTTTTATGCCGGAGTGATCTGTTTACATCAACAGTTTTGGATTTGACCAGATGTTCCAAACCCTTGATATCGTTATCCGTAACTAGGGTGTGAAGTTCTGCCGTAGTTAAGGGATGGTGGTTCTTATAATCACAGTCCAGTGCCAGATATTTTTTGAGGCACCAACCGACCGGCAGAGCGTCTATTTTTGGAAGCATGGGAGACGCCAACAGGCGCCGGATAGTCAGACGACATTGATGTTGGAATGAGAAGGGCCACTTCTGCTGTATATTCCATTGGATTTGGTTGGACGTTGATTGGTTATCGTTTGTTTGCAAGGAGTTATCTCCCTTTAGACTAGACAGAGCATGATTACTGAAGTCGGTTGCCATGATCAAAGCGTCCAGAAGTTTCTGGCGATCAAGTTCAACTTCTGGGTTTATCGATTCCGATTTCAGAACTAAATTAATTGGGAGGATGTCTTCCCCAGTCTCTGGATCTCTTATCTTTTGATTAGCATCGCAGCCATAATGCAGCAGGCAGAGGGCAAGTTCGTATTTCGGCCTATCGGGTAAAATTGCAAGGTGCAAGGGCGATAACCCTTTATTGTCTCTCGTGTTTAAATCACAGCCGTGTTCCATGAATAAACAAGCACTATGGTATTCGTTATTATCTACAGCATGGTGTAAAGCTGTTTGTCCAATTTTATCAGCTATGTTTAAATTACAATCTTCGCGTAAAAGTAATTTCACAATTTCAATCATTTCCGACATTTTCCTTCCACGCACTTCCATTTCATATTTCGACGGAATAGAGGCCATTATGGCTGTTGTCATTGGATACGAATGACGTAAATTTGTTGTTGCGTCGATATTACATTCGTTTTCTAATAATGTTTTTACAACCTGACCACTCACGCTGGAGCATGCGCGATAAAGAGGCGTTTCTCCGCCAATATCGGCGGTGTTCACGCGCGCACCTTTTTTGATTAGAATCTTGGCTGCTTGATGATGATCGTACCATGCCGTGGCGCCAAGGGGGGTAACTCCACGAATATCAGGACAATCCAATTCACTACCCATATCAAGCAACTGCTCCATCATTTCTACTTCACCAGCTTTTGATGCGAAAAACAAAGAATTTCTATCCATTTCATTCTTGACATTTGGGTCAAATTTTTCGTTGCTAAGCAACCGCATTGCAATTTCCCTGTGGCCAGATTCTATCGCATTCGCAAAAGGGGTAAGTCTTGAAAGAACGGCGTTGACATTCGCTCCATCTTTGAGTAATTTTTGCACTTCTGACTCATCACCATTGGTAATTGCCGTGTGGAGGTTATGATTGAGGGACATCTCCTTGGAAACGACCTTGAAACTGTATAATAGTGTGGACAAAGCACCAACCTGCCCCAACCTCGTCAAAACCTTTGACATCTGAAACACATGAATAGGAAAAATATAAATAAATTTTGCGAGCATATAATTTTTGTTATGTTATTGCTTTCAGGGGCCACTATACGCAGAGTGCAATGAGAAAAAATGTGCCCGGACAGTGCGGACTACTCATATTTTAAATACCAACACGCCAATGTGTACACGGGACCTCGGTTTTCGTCCCATCCAAACGACTAGACAATATTCCTCGCCAGCTCCCCCCCCCCATCCCCGTCCTGCAACTTCCGACCAATTAGGTAGCCACCATCTCCTTAATCAGTGAGCCACCATCCTATTCACCCGTCACGCTATGCCCCCCCCCCCAAGCCCCGCCACGCCCTTCCAAGCACCGCCCGCCGCGCCCTATATTAAAGCACCATACATAAACGATTTATATAAACTTTGAATTGATGACACGATATGTTCACGTAATTCAATCTGCACGCACGTTTAATTCAATCTACATGCGTTCGGAGAAGAACAGTGTGACGTTTAACCCCATTTCATTTCATTTTCAATCTACATGATCCCGTTATTCAATTTACATGAACGTGAAATTCAATCTACATTATCGTTTACTTTAATCTACATGAACGTTTTATCTAATCAACATACACGTGTAATTCGATCTACGCATGTACGTGTAATTCAATCTTCGTGTATATACATATATAAGATATCCATTGTTTCTCTAACAAAGGTAATCAAGGAGACTGTAATTACAGGTGAAATTGAATAAATGAACAGGTATTTATTCCCCTAGTTAAGACAGACATATTGATATACCTGGATCTATTACCTTAATTGAATTTAGGGAAATACCAGAATTAAGATTGACAGAGAATTAGATCCGATTTCACCAGATAGACACGGGGGAACTTTCTGATGTAAACTCGACTTTCATTGTCTTTAAAGCGACAATAGAGAGAGAGAGAGGGGTAGAGAGGGGTAGAGAAGAGAGGGGAAGAGGTAGACAGAGAGGGAGAGAGAGGGAAGGAGAGAGAGAAAGAGAGATGGATAGGGGGGGGGGGGGGAACCGTCCACTCGACACACACTAGGTCATTTTGGGACTAACATATGGTTTAATTTTATTTCCATAATTCGCTTGTTGTGCTGGATAGCGAGACTTGCGTGGAGAATGTTTGTGTGAGAGAGAGAGGGGGGCGAAAGAGAGAGAGAGAGAGAGAGAGTTTATCGTCCACAAACTAGGTTATTTAGTGACTAACAACAAACACATGGTTCAATTTTATTTCAATAATTCACTTGCGCGTATGGACTTTAGTAGAACTAGGAGAAAACCCACGAGGTTGGACAGGCGACTATATTCCTTGTCTCGTACAACCTGGGAATCGAAACCACGCTAGTTGACTCAATGACAGACCTGATGATACAGCGCGCACGTGTTAACCATTCGGCCATTTAAACTGCTAGATGTTTAAATTAATGTATAAGTGATTGGGTTGTATAAAAAGTACCAATTTGTGGTTATTTTTTAAGCCTGTAATCAAGAGTAATTTTCGAAAATGAGGGGGGGGGAGAGAGAGAGAGAGAGAGAGAGAGAGATGAATGTGGTTTAACGTCCACTCAGCACAAACTAGGTCATTTCGAGACTAACATTTAGTTTAATTTTATTTCAATAATTCCTGCGTGTAAGGGTCTTTAGCAGTGGTAGGAAACCGATGGACCCGGAGAAAACCCACGAGGTTGGACAGGCGATCCTACTCCTTGCCACGTACAACCGGGGATTAGAAACCACGACAGTTGACACAATGATACAGCACGCAAACGCTAACCATTCAGCCCCTTCCCCCTGTTCTGATATGAATATTCATGTACAAATCATAATTTGCTCTGTTCTCAATGTTATTAATTAACTTAATTCGTATCAGCTCAAAGCGGTAATAATTAAATCTGTGTTGTCATAAATAATCTTGAAATCATACTAATTATTGAAATTCAAACAGTTTAAAGTACCCAAGTCTCTAACTCGGTATCATGCAAAATCTTCAACATTAAAAACACTAATTATATTTAAATTCTAAGAGTTTAAAGTGGCCAAGTCTTTAACTCTAAATTCTAAGAGTTTAAAGTAGCCAAGTCTTTAACTCAATATCATCCAAAATCCTCAACATTGAAAACATGTAAATTCAATAATAATATAGTTACTTTAAATAAAATAACCATGACCTAGTTTGTGTCTCGTGGACGCTAACGTTTTTTGTCATTTTGAAACTATTCCAATGAAGTTATTTTGTTACGTAGGGGCGGGGGGGGGGGGGGGGGGTGCGTCCGCATTCTAACGACTAATCATCACCTTACCCCTTACAAGAGGTCAGGAAATCGGGTTTGAAAAAGCCCGAGATTCTACGCGTCCCATGTTGGGATTTGAACCCAGGCTAGTGCCAATACATGTCGACCCCAGCGTGATTGCAGAAGGAAACGTTAAAAATTGATGAAATTGGATCAATGATAAAATTATCGATTAGTGATTGGTTTTGTGAGATGATAACCTGTCTTTAGGACCAGATGATAACCTGTCTATAGGACCAGATGATAGCCTGTCTTTGGGACCAGATGATAACCTGCCTATAGGACCAAATTCTAACCCGTCTTTAGGTCCAGGTTATAAGCCGTCTTTAGGTCCAGATGATAACTCGTTATTAGGACTAGATGATAACCTGTCTTTAGGACCAGATGATAACCTGTCTTTAGAACCAGATTATAACCTGTCTTTAGGAACAGATGATAACCTGTCTTTAGGACCAGATTATAACCTGTCTTTAGGACCAGATGATAAACCCGTCTTTAGGTCCAGATTTTAATCTGTCTATAGAACCAAATGATACCTTGTCTTTAGGACCAGATGATACTCTGTCCTTAGGACCAGATGTAAACCTGTCTTAAGGCCCACAGATATAAACCATTGCGTCTACCAGTCTATAACGTTTATCTCAAAAATGAAATTAAACTCAGTAAAAATACGAACTCTCGCTCAACCGTTTTAAACGCCATGTAGTGCCTTTCCCCCCCTAGGCGATACAAGATCAACACGTTCACTAATTACAGGTGTACCTCAATTAACAGGTGATAATCACAGGTGGGCGGATTGACGGGTGTCAATCACGCGGTCACATTACCGGAGATAGAAAAGGAAAGAGAGAGAGAGAGAGAGAGAAGAAAGAGAGGGAGAGAGAGAGAGGGGCTAACACATGGTTCCATTTTATTCAATTACCAGCTTGCGCGAAGAGGCGATTTGAACCACGTCAATTGACTCAATGACAATGCTTATGATCTGATGCGCACGCATGCATCCCCCATCCCACACACCCACACCCTCTCTGCACGCATGAGACCCCATCCGCGATGTTCTGGTTATTTAACGAAGATGAATAAACTGTTTAAACTAAATGGGTGGATCGTACGTTTACCATCTTGGTGGCAAAATGGCCTGAGCAGAACATTTGGAAATTTTACTGGTGGTCACAGATTTAATAAGAATGGAAATGAAATGAAATGGGGTTTAAGGTCTTAATGTTATGCACCTAACTTTGGCTAATGGAAGACGGGCATACGCCATACAGTGTGCTATGAGGGAAATTTTGCCCGGGCAGCGGCTCTACGGCCTACTCTTATATCGAATTTCAACTGCCAATAGATCTTTTACGTGCACGCAAATGTGTACACGGGACCTCGGTTTATCGACTAGACAGCTGTCCTTGTCAGTTTAATAACTCTGTATTAAATCTGTATGTAGTTACAACTATATCAAATTTGCTACCAGAGACATACAAAAGTTATCCAGTAGACATGGTACAAGGGTTAATCAGCGAAATGGATGTATGAGATGTGTTGTTGACGTTTGGGAAAGTAGGACTAGGGAGTAAGTGCTGTAAAGCGACAGTTAGATGTATTATGAATGGTTAGAGTGGCTGTGGTGTTACGGCGAAATACTATGCCGCCACCGTAACACCACAGCTTTATGATTTGTTAGACAGGGGTGATGTAATACAAAAATTATCAAGTGAATATTTCCTGATTAACGAAAGACCTTAAAGGACCCAAGTCCGTAACTCAAAATCCTCCAAAATTTTAGGTCCCAAATGTTAGCGACCAAGCTTCTTTAATACTTTCCTAGGGTGATGTGTGCACGTATATTTAAAAACATATTTTGTACTGTTTATGAGACTCGTTATATACGTCCGTCTTTATGGGGTATTCTAAGTAAAGGTCTCCGCATGACACCATAACTATCATATTTCTCTATTCTCGTCTCACTTCACATCCCAATCATACAATGTAGCACAAATTTCTTATTTCATATATATATTGTTGTCACCTTCCCAATCATACAATGCAGCACATAGTTCTTATTTCATATACATATACAGCTAGCTTAATATGACTTAAAGCCCCAACACCACTCTTGTTGTAAATGAATAATATGTTCCAATCATATTATTTTACTATTTTACAATATTCCAATTAATTGATGATACAAATTTCATCTTAACAAAACAAATCTAAAAATTTGGAAAAATTTAACTACATGGTTTGAAAAGCTTTACGTAAACACTTTCAAATGCAACTTGGATTTAAACATATTTTCGAATCCTCTGGACGAGTAAAATAGGATGTAATGGATAATTTATACAACAGTAGGACTATTTAGAATAAGGCTATTTTTTCTGGACCTGTCAAGCCAGCAAGAGTGTTATGGTCCCTTTAAACATGCATTATGTAAGAGCTAAATCTGAGAATTGCATGTTCTTCTTTAGGCCTGAAATCTTATCTAAAGTATTAATTAGACATTAATTAAACTTATCCAGACTATAATCAACTCTCGATGGCAAGGCTAGCATTCGATATAGACTGGATTACAAGCCTATATTCTGCTAACACTCAAGGATAATTAAATACAAAACAATGGATAATCGAGACTATTAGGTTTGACATGCCGACTTCAGTTTTGATGATCGAGGCTACGCGTAATTTTCATCCCTTAGTTCTTGGTTCATAGTGGATCAATTTGATTGAAATTTTCAGCAAATTACCTTTACATTATGTAATTTTCATCTATTATAGTGAGAACTGCTGAATCGTTATCGTTATCTTATCTCCCATAATGTATCTTTACTGATGTCAGAATGAAGTAAAGTGGAAGATTTTTTTTTACCTGGTCGTATTTTTTTACTTTTTTATGCATTTATCTACCGTAAACAAAGAAGTGCTTGTACTTTAACTACTTAGATATATATTTATACGAAGAGTTACAGATACCTACTCTTAGGTATTAAATACACAAAAATAGACAAAGTACAAGTAGGCCTACTTCTTTGTTTACGGTAGATAAGTGCATAAATAAATAAAAAATACGTCCAGGTAAAAAATTCTTCCACTTTACTTCATTATGACATACATTAAAGGGGAAGACCAACGATTTTCAGCAAGGTTTCCATAAATCTTAAATATATATTTATAAAAAATCCCCTCTGTAACACACAGCGAAAAAGTTTTTGTAAGTGAGAAATTGATTTTTATTTTAACCGGAAGTGACATAGTTGGTTCAACACGCTCAGAGGGCTCTATAGTAATCATACAGATTTGGCATAAGTTTACTGCTGTATTGTGTTCACATGTCGTCCTTTGGCCGAAAATCTGATCAAATGTCCATGTTTATTAGGATATTATAAACTCGAATTTATGTTTTTTTAACGTTTAGTACACAAAGCCGTCGAGTAAATTCACTCAAACCTTGTTGAAAATCGTTGGTCTTCCCCTTTAAGTCATATAAGCTAGCTGTCTATCTTCTATATCGACTCAAGAGGGAGTCACAATATATATATGTATATCCAGAAATATTAGCACAGCCGTAAACCTGTACTACTTTGTTTCACGATAAATGATGAAAAGATAAAAGGTATGCCCACACAACTGTAAAGTTGCACTACTTTGTTTCACGATAAACGATGAAAAGATAAAAGGTATACGTCCAGGTGAAAAAATCTTCCGCTTTACTTCATTTTGACATAGCCTACATTAAATGATATTAGCTAGCTGTCTGCCTTATATGAGCGTCTTCAGATATTAATGATGTATACAAAATATTGCAACTCGTAGTTTAGTGGCGTAGAATATATATTTATCTATTGTTGTCATGTTGTAACCTTTGAGGGGGGGGGGGCGAATGGTTAGCACGTGGTCGCTGTATCATAAAGCCTGTCATTGAGTCAAATTGCGTGGTTTCGAATCCCCGGCTGTTCGTGGCAAGGAGTAGGGTCGCCTGTCCAACCTCGTGGGTTTTCTCTGGGTTCTCCGGTTTCCTTCCACTGCTAAAGACCCCTACGCGCAAGCGAATTATTGAAATAAAATTTAACCACATGTTAGTCCCGAAATGGCATAGTTTGTGTCGAGTGGACGTAAAACCCCATCTAGCTCGCTCTCTCTCTCCCTCTCTCTCGCTTACTCCCCCCTCTCTCTCTCTAACCTTTAATCGAAGAATAAATAAATAAATGGAAACAAACCCAAGGCGGGGCAGGGGGGGGGGGTACATAAGGCCTCCCGGTCATTCGACGTGTCATAATAACCGTTTAGAGTTGTTGCTTATCGCAAACGGAACACCATTTGTATGAATTCCTTTTGTTGTTTTCCTTTGTATTGTGTTTACTGTTGTTGGTTGGCTGTTCGCGGCCATGTCTTAAGAAACAATTCCTTTTACCAAAAGTTGTGTAAAGGTTGTTTAAAAGATGGCCTTAGGCCTTTTACAACAGATCCTTTCTATTTTCGTCTTTTGTTTTTGTATAAATGTCCTACCTTAACTTCGCAATCAGTATCCATAGTTACCAAAATATATCTGTTGTCCTTTAACATAAAGTTTTTCCTGTCCTTTAAATAATTTTCATATTGACCACTTCCTAACGTTATATCTATTTCAAACAGAATAATAACAAAGTCTCATGTCTCCGTGTTTTCGTATCGTGAGCTTGCTGTATTAATAAATTATAATGTTTCTCGCCTTCGATAAGCAATTTACTTCTATAGATATGCAAGTTGATGTGTAGGGGTTACACAGAGGTCAAATCTCCGAGATTTTAAAGGACTTTGTATTTAAAGTGGTCTAAAATGGGATAACACGGCTCGTATATAAATGAAATGGCGTTTAACGCACATTTAATGATGACGTAATACGTTTCCGTGTACTCCTCATCGAATTCCAACTGCACAGGGTTCTTTTAATTCTATTAGCCCAGTCGGAGCAGAACAGTGGGACGTTAAACCCTATTTCATTTCAATTTTAATTTTATGAGATAGTATTACTGTTTATTATCGAAAAAAGTCGTCACAAAGATTTCGATTCTACAAGATCGCCAATAAAAATTAAATTTGTGTGGGGGGGGGGGGCGCTTTGGATCATATATCATTGAGACAAATCGCTTGGTTTCGATTCCCCGCTCGTACGTGACAAGAACTAGGGTCGACTGTCAAAACTTTGTAGGTTTTCACCGCCGCTAAAGACAAGTACAGTCGCAATCCAACCTGATGGATTTTCCCCAAATGGTCCAATTTGTATTGTGTCGAGTGGACATTAAACCCCATCTCTCTCTGTTCTCCTCACTCAACTATGTAAATGTTATGTTAGTTTCAGGAAACAATAAAATGTTGATTGATAAATAACCATATTTTACTTCGTAGATAAACTTATGTTTAGGCAGAAAAGTTTATTTCGCATGGAATATAATTTATCTTTCTGTCTCCCCCTCTGTCTCTTTCTTTCTCTCTCTCTCTCTCTCTCTCTCTCTCTCTCTCTCTCTCTCTCTCTCTCTCTCTCTCTAAATTGTACTTTACAATTAATAAAATATTGTTTAAATCAAAGATTATGTGAGCAATCTGTATCTTTAATGAATGCCTATTAAACATGGTCACCTCTCTCTCTCTCTCTCTCTCTCTCTCTCTCTCTCTCTCTGTGTATCTTTAATGAATGCCTATTAAACATGAGCATCTCTCTCTCTCTTTCTCTCTCTCTCCCCCCCCCTCTCTCTCTCTGTATCTTTATGAGCCTATTAAACATGGTCATCTCTCTCTCTCTCTCTCCCTCCCTCTCTCTATCTCTCTCTCTCTCTCTCTCTCTCTCTCTCTCTCTCTTCACTTAATTGTAGCTTTGAATCAACTTTCTGACATTTATACCCAGAGATAGAAATTGGTTATGTATTTAGGAAGTCAGGTGACCAGATTATCTTATTCTAAAATTAATTCCTTGACCCTGTTTCACGAAATTTTAACTAAGATAAAATACAAATTTTAGTAATTTGATTGGATAATATTAGATTTATCTTTAGTTATAAGCCAATTAAAATTGAAGTATCTACTAAAATTTAAATTTTATCTTTAGTTAAGTTTTTGAGAAACAGGACCCAGTTGTCTAATGTGTTTTGTTTGCTGAAAAGCCAGACAATTTACATAATATATCTAAAAAAAAACCAGCATGTAGGCTATTGTTTTAATGTAAATGTAAAGTTATGCCAATAATTGACTATGGTAACATCCTTCTTTTCTCGGGGTGGAGCCGCGGAGGCTCAATGAGTAAGCCGTTTGCTCAATCCCTGCGAGGGTTGGGATGGCCTAGTGGTCTAGAGTGCCGCGCTTTGACCTCTAGCTGGCCAGCCACCTCTGGCTTGCAGTTGTGGTTTCGAGCCCCAGTGTGATAGTATGTGGCATAGAGATAGGGGTACTTTCTCAACCTCGTGGGGTTCCTCTGGGCACTCCGGTTTCCTCCCAATGCTAAAGACCCCTACGCGCAAGCAAATTGTTGAAATAAAAATTGAAACCATACGTTAGTCCCAAAATGACCTATGTTGTGTCAAATGGATATTAACCCCCATTTCTCTCTCTCTCTCCCTCTCTCCCCCCTCTCTCTCTCTCAATCCTGCGTTATTCTAGGGAGTTTATTTGGATTGTCCGGCGTGGTTAATTACCCCTTACCAGCGATGCAGGGCTGAGGATCTGGCAAGGAAACGCATGTGGTCGTTCGGGTGGGACGAAACACCGAAATCCCGTATCCACATTGGACCGTTTGAATTCGAAAAAGAATACGCAGAAAGACTGCTGTCAGAGGAAATCCGCATATAAAATAATACCACAATTTTTATTAATATATTTTGATTTGATTTGTCAAAGGGTTGGATTGCCGAATGGTTAGCGCTTCGACTGCGTTGTATCATAAGGTCTGTCATAGAGCCAACTGATGTGGTTTCGATTCCCCGGTTATATACGTGACAAGGAGTAGGGTCGCCTGTCTAACCTCGTGGGTTTCTCTGGGTCCGTCGGATTCCTTCCTACGCTAAAGACCCCTACACACAAGCAAATAATTGAAATACAATTTGTTAATCCGGAAATGGCAAAGTTTGTGTCGAGTGGACGTTAAACCCCATTTCTCTCCCTCTCTCTCTCCCCCCTCTCTCTCCTTCTCTCTCTCAACTACTCTGATGGGTGTCCTTTTAATCTGGTTGACACCAAACGGCGTGGAGATTACCTATATTTTAATTTTGCGTTAACTTTAACGGAGAGAAAGATTATTGCTGGAAATAAAGTTCCCAAACATTAGGTGGTGCAATTTTTCCCACAGGTGTATGCTAATATTTGTAAAGGGAAAAATAAAGTATTCTATAGTGTTTTTTGTAGTAAATTAAACAAATAACACGTTACCAAGATCAGTCCATTAGAGTTTATTGGACCGTTAAAATAAATAACTTAGTTTTGAGCAACTAGTCCCAGGTCTACATTGTAGTATAGCTGAAGCCGTCGACAATTTTATATTTTATATTTATAAATAAAAAAAAGAGAATAAAAAAAAATACCTGAAAATGCCGTCCAATTGAAATGACGTTGATACTAAATTGCCATCTGAATAATTCACAGGTAAATAAATCGAGATATAAAACTCAGGTAAATTGCAGGTAAATTAACAACAGATGTAAACTTTACCGCTGGTTCATCGCATCTACTTTATATACACCAATGGGTATCTTTATTCATAGGCTATTGACGGACCAGAGAATAGAAATCATTCATCCGTACCACGATCAATACGTGACGTAAAACGAAAAACAACGCATGCGCTCTTTACGTCAAGGATGACTGCTTACTTTATTCAACCTAGGAACATAATAACACAAAGTACAATTTTATGGATACACAATTACTACTAAGCGACGTTTCGACGAGGATACTCTCGTCTTTATCAAGCAAATCCTCGTCGAAACGTCGCTTAGTATAAAACTCAGTAATTGTTTATCCATAAAATTGTACCTTGGGTTATTATGTTCAATTACTAACTGCCAATCAAAGAAGATAGGAATATTCTGCCAATCATACATCATTGATATTCTCGTTCATTTTATTGATTATTTTATCTTTGGTGTCTTCAGACTTTCAGATGGTTAACTGCGTCATATTTAAAGGACCTCAACTCAAAGTCCGTAACTCAAAATCCTCCAAAATCTTCGACATCGAAACACGAATTATTGGTCAATTTAAATCAACATTGATGATGTAAACTTACCGGGAAAAGATGAACTTCTGATATCCGATATTTAAAGGACGGAAGTCCGTAACTAAAAATCTTCGACATCGAAAACACGAATTGTTGGTCAATTTATCAACATTGATAATGTAAACTTACCGGGAAAAGATGAGCTTCTGATATCCGATATTTAAGATAAAATAATTTTTTTAACATGGGTACACGAATCGTTTACCAATATGCGCTTCAGCCCCAGTTTTAATAAGAGGCTCTAGGGACGAGACTAGACACCTTGTACCAAATCAAACGGCATAAATATGTAGACTGGAATAACCAGACGCTACAAATTTATACTCGATTGAGACTGCATGGCTTATTTCGCCGAACAAAACTCATTTGAAATTATAAGAGTATAAACGGAAATCATTGAATGTAAATCAGTATTTTATGCATTGCGACCAACTTTTGTCAATTTCTAGGTCCCAAATGTTAGCTATTTAGCTCCTTTAAGGCTGCCAAAAGAACAATGTCGTTAACTACAATTTCTACAAGCCCATAAAAGAGTGTGGTGTGGGGGGGGGGGATTTCATCTGTGAGCACCGGACTCAATAGAATTACGCTGAGCGAAGGAATTTATCAAATAATTTGAACCTTTCCTTAAAGGGGTAAAAAGAAAGCGTTGGCAAGGAGAAGGTCGTCTGACCCAGGTGGTGAATTTTCTCCGGGTCACCCGGTTTTCTCCCACTGCTAAAGTCCCCTACGCGCAACCGAATTATTGAAATAAAATTGAACCATATGTTAGTCCCGAAATGACATAGTTTGTGTCGAGTGATCGTTTTACGCCCCCCCCCCCCTCTCTCATATTATTGAAATATCTGTTAGTCCCGAAATGACCTAGTTTGTGTCGAGTGATCATTTACCCCCCCCCCCTTTCTCTCTCTCGATCTTTCTCCCTCCCTCTGTGTCAGTAATGATGGACACTTTACACTGGCATACAATTATTGTTTTGGAATATATATCGACACATTTACCGCAAGTTTATACCAGGTGGAAACTAGGCTTCACGTATCACCCCACATTGACAGAGAAAGTATACCCGTTACGCGCCATTGACCTCCCACATCCATTGTTCTATGATGAATTCCGACCTGACTTGAAACGTCAAACAATGGAGAATAATAATAGTGTAAACGCATGTCAACAAATAACCGGGATTTCTCTGTACAGTCCTATAATTAACTAGACATGGTCGTCTTTAATAGGCAGAGAGGGAGAGGGGAGAGAGAGAGGTGGGAGAGGGGGGCGAGGGTGCATGGCCTTGTTTAATAGGCAGAGAGTGAGAGGGAGAGGGGGCGGAGAGAGAGAGCGAAAGCGAGAGAGAGAGAGGGACATGGTCGTGTTTAATAGGCAGAGAGAGAGTGGGAGAAGAGAGTGAGAGAGAGGGAGAGAGAGAGAGAGGGGGGGGTATGGCCTTGTTTAATAGGCAGAGAGAGAGGGAGAGGGGGGAGAGAAAGAGAGAGCGAAAGCGAGAGAGAGAGGGACATGGTCGTGTTTAATAGGCATTCATTAAAGATACAGATTGCTTACAGAGAGAGAGAGAGAGAGAGAGAGAGAGAGAGAGAGAGAGAAGAGAGAGAGAAGAGATAGACATGACCTTGTTTAATTTGTTTAATAGGCATTCATTAAATATTCAGATTGCTTACAGAGAGTGGGAGAGAGAGGGAGAGAGAGTGTGAGAGAGAGGAGGAGAGAGGGAAAGAGAGAGAGAGAGAGAGAGAGAGAGAGAGAGAGAGTCATGACCATGTTTAAAAGGCATTCATTAAAGATACAAATTGCTTACAGAAAGTGTGAGAGAGAGATAGTGAAATTAGGAGAGAGAAAGAGAGAGAGAAAGAGTGACAGAGAGATAGACAGAGAGAGAGACAGAGAGGGGGGGGTAACGAACACTCGACACATACTAGGTCATATCGGGACTAACCCTTTTCAATAATTCGCTTGCACGGAGGGTTCTTTAACAGTGGGAGGAATGACCTAGAGAAATCTCTCTCTCATCCAAACGACACAAACTAGGTTATTTCGGGACTAACATATTGTTTAATTGTATTTCAATTATTCCCCTGCGCGTGCTAGACTTTAACAGTGGGAGGAAATCGGAGGACCCTAGTTTGTGTCGAGTGGACGTCCATCTCTCTCTCTCTCTTTCTCTCTCCTTTATATATGTATTCGTCGTATATTAACAGCTCAACCCAACTTTTAGAAAAAAACAAACAATCACTGGACGGATCGAAATTAAATCATTGTGCTATAAGTTCAAAACGTGTAACATGTAAACGTAATATAGCGGACACCTAATTAAAGTTACGTAATTTATAACAGCCGATGATAACGTACGTTTAGTATGTGTCTTTCATCACCTGGGGCCTGTTTCACGAAATTTTAACTAAGATAAAATCCGATTTTAGTAATTCGATTGGATAGTATTAGATTGATTTTAGCGCTTAGCCAATCAGATTTGAGTATGTACTAAAATTTGGATTGTATCTTAAGTTAAAATTTCGTGAAACAGGCCCCAGGCCCCGAATTCACAAAGCGTTCTCAGACTTAAAGGAGCTAACATTTGGGACCTAGAAATTTATAAAAGTTGGTCGCAACGCATATAATAATGTAATATGAATGTATATAAACTGATTTACATTCAATGGTTACCGTTTTTACTCCAATTTCAAATCAGTTATTTTTCTCTCTCACTCCCCCTCTCTTTCCCCCTCTCGCTCCCCCTCTCACTCCCTCCCTATCCATCTCCCTCTCTCCGCCTCTCACTCCCTCCCCCTCTCACTCACCCCTCCCTCTCTCTCTCTCTCTCCCCCCTCTCGTTCTCTCTCTCTTTCCCTCTCTCTCAATAAAGATGTCGACAAACACCGATTGTGTAATAATTAGCTTTAATTGTATCACCCGAAGCCTATAAACTTTAACAATGTCTACCTGACTGATTTCATCCCTTACACAAATAAAAACCGAGGATGTATTATTGTACGCGATTAGTTTTACCGTGAATACAGGAGTAAACCTTTTAATTTTCCACAGATTAAATCGAGATTAATAAAGGAACGGTTTAATCCGAATGTATTGCCTCGGGTAGCTTTAGTTAAATCCAATTAAATTACTGATTTTCCCCCCGACTTTAACAGATCTCGAGAAATCTTTACAAAGTCATTGATGATTGTGTCATTGTTTATGGTAAATACGTAACATCCATTGTATAGCCGCCACTGCCTTGGTGAAAAGGTGTAACTAATTAGAATGTGTTATGGCTATTTGTTGATCCCTTTAGTCTTTAGAAAAATAGAAAAAAAAGATTCTAGATTATTTCTTCTTTTAGATAAACATTAATTATCTTCTTTGATTGGCTTGGTATCAAAATCAGTAATTGTGTATCCATAAAATTGTACTTTGTGCTAAACATTAATTAGGTAACAAGACAAATTCTCTTTTTTATGGAGGGGGGTGGGTGTTAGCCCGTGGGCGTTGGATTATTGAGTCTCTCTCACTCACTCACTTACTCTCTCTCTCTCTCTTAACTTTTAATTTCTATCTCTGATTAAATGCTCCCCCTGACCATGGGCGTGGATTGGTGCAGATCCACCCTTTAGAATCGGAAGGGGACGAGAATATGTCTCTGCCCAGCGATTATTTTTAGGTTGATATCCGCATAAACGGCCCGTTCTGAAGACTATCTAACTACTGCCTTGGGTCTCGCAACAGTAATTCATCTTCACGATATCTTCCTCCTTAAGTCAATTTTACCATACCATCATCATATTACCCCTAATTACAGCTTTCATAAAAATAACACTGGTAAACTGTTCGTGTTCGTAATTATTTTTTTGGTTCGGTAGTTATGGTTCCCGGGTTCGCCCCCCCCCCCCCCCAAAAAAAAGGTTATGCCAAATCCACGCCCATGCCCCGTCATCCCCCCTCCCCCACGACACTGTCTCCCCTTAACTACGCCACAGCGCCTTTCTCACAATCTTCAACGTTCGTAGTATATTCAGCTGAATGATGCTTCTTACATTCACAGTCTGTGAGAGAGAGAGAGAGAGAGAGAGAGAGAGAGAGAGAGAGAGAGAGAGAGAGAAATAGGGTTTAACGTCCACTCGACACAAACTAAGTCATCTCGGGACTAACATATGGTTTAATTTTATTTCAATAATTCGCTTGCGCGCAGGGGTCGTTAGCAGTTGGCGAAAACTGGACGACCCGGAGAAAACCCACGAGGTTGGACAGGCGACCCAAATCCTTTCCACGTACAACCGGGGAATTGAAACCACGCCAGTTGACTCAATGACAGGCTTTATGGCACAAAGTACGCATGCTGACCATTCAGCCACCCAACCCTCCTTCACATACGTACATATATGACTATCTAGTTTTGTTATGATTTATACTGTCTGACCCTTCTCTGACCCCTCTTTTTGTGAGCACGAGGACACGGTGAGGTCAGATATCAATAAACAAATAATTTTACTTATAAACATGTACACGGCGCATGTTGATCGTGTTATTGTTTACTTCGAAATCCTACGAGTTCGATCTCGATATCTTCCGACTTAGTTTCTCCATGGCCTTGGTGTCGGACGTTTTCTTCCGACTTGGTTTCCCCATGGCAGTGGTGCAGGACGATATATCTTAGAAACGCATGAAATGAACCCTTTAAAAGTTATGTGCATACTTTCACGGCAGTGATTTGGGACGATATGTAGACCGAGGAAACCCATGAAATGAATCCTTTGAAAGATACGTGTATACTTTCAATACTTTCAAGTGGGGGTGGGCATCTTTAGAAATAAAATGCACACATCTACATATCATGCACGGTAACGTTCATAAAGTTAAAAAAGAGAGAGAGAGAGAGAGAGAGAGAGAGAGAGAGAGAGAGAGACAGACAGACAGACAGACAGACAGACAGATGGGGTTTAACGTCTACTCGACACAAACTAGGTCATTTCGGGAATAACATATGATTTCATTTTTTTTCAATAATTCGCTGGCGCGTAGGGGTCTTTAACCAGAGATAAAAGTATTTAACAATGGGATGAACAGCTGGTTATCTGCTTCATATTTAAATTAAATATAAATATTCACAGTCTAAATTATCTATAATTTCAATAAAATATGCTATGAATATAATTTGAGTAAATGACATTGTCAATGTTGGTGTAATCAATGACAAACATCTTTTCTATAGCACAGCACACGCTAACCATTCGGCCACCCAACCGTATAAATGAAATGGGGTGTAACGTCGTACTGTTCTGCTCCGAACTGGGCTAATGATCGAAGACGGCATACGCCCTATGAGGGAAACTTTGCCCGTTAGCGGCACTATTGCCTACTCCTATATCGAATTTCAACTGTCAATGGATCTTTTACGTGCACACTAATGTATACACGGGACCTAGGTTTTTCGTCCCATCCGAACGACTAGACAGCTGTCCTTGTCAGGCCCTCCGTCCTTCTGCATCACTGACAAGAGGGAACCATGCCGGAAAATCTCGGCCAATGCTGGGATCGAACAGGCGAAGGGCTGTACGTCCTGTTGCTGTACCTGGGATAGATTTGATTGAGCGGGAGGAATAGCATATTCCTGAAGCAACGGCCCGAGAAATCCCTCTCTGGCCATTGCTGGATTAGCTTCGTTTTCTTGAACTTTTAAGTAAGTGTGTCTATTCTTCTCGTTCAATCAAATCTACCACTTACGTACAGTAACATGACAGTCCGTCGTTTCATCTTGGGTCTTCCTTAATATTTTTGACAAAGATTTAAGGTATTAAAAACGTTGAAAGTCTGTTCGTCAATACCAATATCCTGCTATGCGCTGGTTAATATAGCAGAAAAAAACGTGCAGGCATGACGTTACGTTATGTAAACACAGTTGCCCTAATTAAACGTCCTGTTTTAAAGGTAATACCTTTGTAACGAAGTCAGTGATTG
The DNA here is from genome assembly GCA_917208275.1 of Patella pellucida. Lineage (NCBI taxonomy): Eukaryota > Metazoa > Mollusca > Gastropoda > Patellidae > Patella > Patella pellucida. The sequence continues at coordinate 5,577,761 of OU795041.1, forward strand.
GTCAGTAATAGGACCACTGACCAGTCATAATTAGTGACAATAATACCCACTCAGTCCAGCAGGGTGTAGTAGGATTAGCTCTAATCAAACGGAACACTGCGAGGAGGATGGAGGAATAGACACACTTAACTCCCTCAAAAGCTCAAGTATCAGAAGTCAATCCTGCAATGGGAAGAGAGGGATTTCTCGGGCGATTGCTTTAGGAACATGAAGACAGACCTACAAAAGGCAGTTTTAGCTCTGGTATAATGTATGTTTAATTAACGGTTTTCTGTACTACCGAACTGAAAGTACGCGAGAAAGGGGGGGGGGGGCTGGTGGTCTAGAGTGCCGCGCTACGACCTCTAGCTGGTCGGCCACCTCTGCCTTGCGGCTGTAGTTTCGAGCCCTGGTATGAGCGTATGTGTCATGGAGATAGGGGCGCCTTCTCAACCTCGTGGATTTCCTCCGGGCACTCTGGTTTCTTCTCACTGCTAAAGACCCCTGCGCGCAAGTGATTTATTGAAATAAGATTAAACCATATGTTAGTCCCGAAGTGACCTAGTTGTGTTGAGTGGGCGTTAAACCCCATTTCTCTCTCTCTCACGCAAGAAAGACTTGTCACAGTGTCAAAAATAGACGGTATTGGGGTCCTAGACAGTAAATCTGGCACTGCACAATTTCGCTGTCTAGGCAAAATTATCTTATCTCCTATGTCACACGTCACAGACGAAATCTTTTACAATTTATATTAGTCCTTGAAATAGTAATTATAATTTATTGTGAGAGCACAAAGAAAATGTGGTCTGAAATCTGTTTTGCATTTTGGAGTTGTTCCCCTTTAATCACTAATTTAATCACGGCAAGATCTTTTTTACAAGCCCAACTCAATTTTTGTCAAGGTCGCTAAGATGTAAACATAGTTTGGCCACGTGATTATTTGCGAGATTGTAGGTTAGGACAAGGAAATCATTAGGGCTAGGGCATGGGTCAGAGTTTGGGTTTGTTTGGGTTTGGATTCGAGCTAACCCTGTTTACATCTTGTGACCTTTGACTTTAAGACTTTAAGTCGATGTAACTAAACCATGATCATTCCAGTCTAAGTTGAACAACTGTTGCGTCCTGATAAAAGAGACTATATGTTGGGGAAACCCCTACAAGGATCGGCTACTAGTACTACAAAACAATTAGTATCACATGTTACGTGTCTTGACTTCAACATTTTACTTCTCACGGATATCACGCCAGACAATAGGAAATATATAACATCCTTTAAAAGGCTAAAGCCATATTTATGACGACTAACTCGCTTGCCATCATGATTAATGAATACGGGTATAGACAAAGAATGTGATTCACATTTCGGCTCGGGCCTTTTCATTTCATTTGGACAACACAAAGGTCAGGTCAAATTAAAGCCGGTTGACAATTAATTAAGACAGTCCTGGAATAAGATGACTTTATGAAACGAAAAACAACTCGACAATTAATTCAAACGGTATAGGGCCTATATCGATTTAGTTATTTAGAGTTACACGAACAGCCAGCTGTTCTTGACTCAATATCAAAAGTCAAAGGGTCTATTATTATTGTTCTCTTGTTGTTACAATTGAATACTCGAGTCCGAACGTAAATAAATGCTACAACCCTGTGAATGTGACTGGTAAGAAGTTTCCATGGTAATTGATTAATATTAGGTTGGGTTACTAAATAAAGATGGAGTTAGATGCTACAGATTCGTCTGCCAGTAATGGTAGGAAAACAATAGTGCAGGTTTGTGTAAGTTTTTACCTATTTTAAGAGCAATGACCCTAATACAGATAATTACTGAATGAAAGGAGGTTTAAAGGAGCTAAGTACCGAATATTTGGGGTCTAGAAATGGACACAAATGAGTAGCAACGCATATAATAATGTAATATGATTTACATTCACTCGTTTCTGTTTTTACTCTAATTTCGGGCAAGCTGACTTTTCGATGGGTAGGCCTTATATGAGAATTTGTTTTTTATTTCATCTAGCCTACTTAGCAAAATAAAGTCCCGGAAATTTTTTTGGACATTTACGGTTCTGCCCCCTAACTGTCACCGAGCCTGTATGCCTATACATGTAGCTACTTTAACATCTGATTATCTTCTAATGAAGTTGGGCATCCATGCCAGGGCTGTAACTAGCTCAGAGCAACGAGACTCATAGCAGAAAGCGTTCTTCTCGGAGTACTGTAATATTGACAAACAATGTATATATTGTTTTTATGGTTGACAGTTTTTTCACAGGAGGGGTGGGGTGGGGGATCTTAGAGGCCTTTTGAAAGTAACAGTGAATGTTCAATAAAAAGTTACTTACTGAATGTAACATTGAAAGTCTAAAAGTGAATGGTTAAAGTGAAACAGAAATAATGTCCATATACTGACACAAACTAGGTCAATTAAGTCAAGTGGGATGGTTTCTATTCTCTCTTGCATATGACAAGTAATGTCTCTAGGTCATACAAGTGGGTTTTCCTGAAATGACCTAATTTGTGTTGAGTGTAGCTTAATCCTCTGTCTCTCTCTCTCTCTCTTTCTGTCTCTCTCTCTCTGTCTCTCTCTCTTAGTTGTTAGGTCTTTTCAGGACTAACCACATGTCCACATGGTTCAATTTTATCGGAGGAAACCGGAGGACCCAGCCCTAGAGAAATCCCACAAGGTTGGACAGAAGTCACGTACATGTACAAGCGGGAAATGAAAATGCAACTTGACACAATAACAGTCCTTATGATCAAGCACAAAACAAACTGCCCTTGGAAGCCCTGGTTGTCTTGTACTATTGTTTACTAACTGTTTTGATCCATTTCACAATTCGCTAGCTGAAGGTCAGGTGTTTGATCCCTGCATTGGCTGATCATGAGAAAGTTTATCTTGATTTTCCGGCGTGGTTTCCCCTTGTCAGTGATGCAGAATGGAGGACCTGACAAGGATAGCTGTCTAGTCGTTCGAATAGGATGAAAAACCGAGGTCCTGTGTACATATGGGCTTGCACGTAAAAGATCCCTTGGCAGTTGGAATTCGATATAAGAGTAGGCTGTGGAGCCGCTGCCTGGGCAAAATTTCCCTCATAGCACTCTGTATGGCGTATGCCCGTCTTCAATTAGCTCAGGTTAGGTGTATAACGGTAGGACGTTAAATCCCATTTCATTTCATTTCCATTTTGGTTTTGACTCTTGCCATGAATCTTATTGCTTTCCAAACATTCCCCTTACCTGCAGGGGGGTTGGGATTGCCTAGCGGTCTAGAGTGCCGCGCTTCGACCTCTAGCTAGCCGGCCACCTCTGGCTTGCGGCTGTCGTGTCGAGCCCTGGTATGAGCGTATGTGGCATGGAGAAAGGGGCACCTTCTGAACCTCGTGGGTTTCCTCCGGGCACTCTGTTTTTCTCCCACTGGTAAAGACCCCTACGCGCAAGCGAATTATTGAAATAAAAAAAATAAATTAAACTATATGTTAGTCCTGAATTGACCTAGTTGTGTTGAGTGGATGTTAAACCCCATTTCTCTCTCTCTCTCTCCCTCTCTCTCTCTCTCTCTCTCTCTCTCTTACCTGCAACCCATTATTCCCATATTCCACAATCTTGACTTCTATTTATAAATTGCTGTGTCACATGGTAGGATATGCTGTAGAGCCGCTGTCGAGGCAAAAATTTCCCACATAGCACACTGTATGGCATATGCCCATCTTCAATTAGCCCAGTTTAGGTGCAGAAGAGTAGGACGTTAAACCCCATTTCATTTCACAAGCTGAGCGCCCTATAACTTTTCTAATTGTTTGACCCGATGAAATTCTCCCCTCAGTAGAAATTCCCGCCTGGAACCTTGTTGATTCTTAGATTGTCCCCGCCACATGAAAATCTGACCTGTTGTCAGAGGTTATACAAGTGACTTTTGACCCTATGACATCAGAGATTTGATTATCAAATCAACATTGATATTTCAACAATTCGCTTGCACATAGGGGTCTTTAGCAGTGGGAGGAAACCCACGAGGTTGAGAAGGCGCCCCTATCTCCATGTCACATACGCTAACACTAGGGCTCGAAACCACAGCCTCAAGCCAGAGGTGCCCGGCCAGCTAAAGGTCGAATCGAAGTGCGGCACTCTAGACCACTAAGCCGTCCCCAACCCCGTCCAGATCCTAGTGTAATAAAGACAAATCAAACAAAATTTTGAACTCTAAAAAACGAAACACAATAGTTAAGGATCTGTGTTTTAATCAAATTGTTAAAGGCTCAATACCACTCTTGTAGCCTAACTATTAAAATAGTATGTCCTAATTTATTTTCTGGAGCTGTGAGCAAGTCAGCAAGAGTGTTCTCTTCCCTTTAAATTTAAACATCTAGTAGATAGAATAAGACGATTATTTATTTTCTGGAGCTGTGAGCAAGTCAGCAAGAGTGTTATTGTCCCTTTAAATGATTAGAGCCATATGTAGAGAAAGAAATGGAAGTGGTGAGGTGACTATTTCCTTTCTTTGGTGTAATAGATGTCACTTCCTCCCTAAACCAACAGGGGAAGTCTTTTATCGTTCATATTATTTCCTAGTTCAGATTTTAGGTTTTTTTCTCGATATTCTACAGATCTTTAATATTTGCTCACAGCTCCAGAAAATAAATAATCCTCCTATTCTATCTACTAGATGTTTAAAGGGAAGATAACACTCATTCTGGCTTTACCATAGTGCTGCTATCTGGGCAAAATTTCCTTTACACACTGTATGGCGTATACCCGTCTTCATATAGGAGAAGAACAGTAGGACACTAAACACCATTTCATTAGTGTGTGTGTGTGTGTGTGTGTGTGGAATGGCCAATTGGTTAGTCGTGTGTGCGCTGCATAATAAGATCTGTGATTGAGTCAACTGGTGTGGTCTTGATTCCCCTGTTGTACGTGCCAAGGAGTAGGGTCGCCTGTCCTACCTCCTCGGTTTTCCCCAGGTTTGTGGGTTTCCTCCCACTGCTAAAGACCCTGTGGTGCAAGCGAATCATTGAAATAAAATTGAACCTTGTGTAAGTCCTAAAATGACCTAGTTTAAACTCTCTCTCTCTCCACCCCCACCTCTCTCTCTCTCTCTCTCTTATTTCAATAGTTTATAAATACATACATAAGTTAAACAACATACATGTGTATATCATTTATATAATCTCTCTCTCTCTCTCTCTCCCTCTCTCCTCTCTCTTTCTTTCTCTCTCCCCCCCTCTCTCTCCCTTTCTCACTCACTTATTTTATTAGTATATAAATACATACAAAGGTAAAACAACAGACATGTGTATTTCATTTATATAAACTCTCTCTCCGCCCCCTCTCTCTCTCTCTCTTAGTCCCCCTCTTTCTCTCTCCGCCCCAACCCCCCCTCTCTCTCTCTCCGCCCCAACCCCCCCTCTCTCTCTCTCTCTCCCTCTCTCCTCTCTCTTTCTTTCTCTCTCCCCCCCTCTCTCTCCCTTTCTCACTCACTTATTTTATTAGTATATAAATACATACAAAGGTAAAACAACAGACATGTGTATTTCATTTATATAAACTCTCTCTCCGCCCCCTCTCTCTCTCTCTCTTAGTCCCCCTCTTTCTCTCTCCGCCCCAACCCCCCCTCTCTCTCTCTCCGCCCCAACCCCCCCTCTCTCTCTCTCTCTCTCTCTCTCTCTCTCTCTGTTATTTCATCAGTATAAATACACACATAAACAGACATATGTATATCATTTATATAAATTCTCTCTCTAATAAAAATAAACTCTTATAATTGAAGCCAAAGTTTTAAACTGGGTCAAGTTGTGTGTTGGTGACTTCAATGAAATGTTGTAAAGTCTATGAGTGAATGGCCCAGGGGATGTATATGGTAGCCATTATATTCAACAACTTTATTATATATCCTTCCGTCAGAGAGTTCCGTGTTATTTATAGAGATTATTTAACCAAATTCACCCTCAGAAATGTTTCATTTTTTGTTTCCAGCTCTTGTCACGAACAAACGGTTGTATCAGATTTCTGTATGTGGATTTTACCTGCCGAAAAACATGCTTTATATCGCAACTTTTTTCGTTTAGTGTTTGATTCTTTAGTTCTTGTTGTTGACTCAGCAGAACATGATTTCGTTTTAAAGTTTGTTCTCTTCGTACAGTTTGCTGTAAACACAGAATTAGAATTGGATTTTTTGTAATATGTTCAGCAAACCATAGATAAGCCATTTTCAGTTGTTCTTTTCTTGTGTTACTACTGTTCTTCTTGTTCTGGTGTTTTTTGTGTTCACAGCTGTTCTGGTGTTGATTTGTGTGTTCACTGCTGTTCTTGTGTTGATTTGTGTGTTCACTGCTGTTCTTGTGTTGATTTGTGTGTTCACTGCTGTTCTTGTGTTGATTTGTGTGTTCACTGCTGTTCTTGTGTTGATTTGTGTGTTCACTGCTATTCTTGTGTTGATTTGTGTGTTCACTGCTGTTCTTGTGTTGATTTGTGTGTTCACTGCTGTTCTTGTGTTGATTTGTGTGTTCACTGCTGTTCTTGTGTTGATTTGTGTGTTCACTGCTGTTCTTGTGTTGATTTGTGTGTTCACTGCTGTTCTTGTGTTGATTTGTGTGTTCACTGCTGTTCTTGTGTTGATTTGTGTGTTCACTGCTGTTCTTGTGTTGATTTGTGTGTTCACTGCTGTTCTTGTGTTGATTTGTGTGTTCACTGCTGTTCTTGTGTTGATTTGTGTGTTCACTGCTGTTCTTGTGTTGATTTGTGTGTATTCACAGCTGTTCTTGTGTGGGGTTTTCTTGTTCACTGCTGACCTTGTGGGTTTTTCGTGTTCACTGCTGATCTTGTGTTTTTTTTTGTGTTTACTGTCATTCTTGTGGGTTTTTTGTGTTCACTGCTGATCTTGTAGGATTTTTTTCGTCTTCACTGCCGTTCTTGTGGGGTTTTTGTGTTCACTGCTGACCTTGTTGGTTTTTTGTGTTCTTGTAGGTGTTTTTTTTTTGTGTTCACTGCTGTTCTGTTGTTTTTTCATGTTTGTTCCCTGGATTAGAATTAAAATATTAATGGTTGAAAGAGAAGAGATAATTTTGATAAAACTGTGATGCTAAAATTACAAAAATAAATTGAATTTAATCTGAAAAACATTTTGTGTGTCACAGTGCATAACAAATTATCTTGTTATCTCTGCAGCTGATTTTAATGTAAAATTATAAAAATGGCTTATCTACATTAAGTAATAGATAGTATTGGAATTTTTAAAATAAATTTATGATATATATATGATTTAGATTAGAGATTATCTTTAATAGATAAGAATTAGTGTTGATCGAGGTAAAAAACAGTGAAACACCTTTTGTATAAAATATCTAAAGAAAAACGCAGAAGTTTGAATACATTATATGTGACGGTCTGTGTTTAAAACTATCAAAATGAAGTTAGAATTTGTTAAAATGGTCTTAATGAAGGTACACATTATTAGTTTATATAAACCACAGGAATCTGACCTTCTATCCATATATATATGCATACATCATCATAAATTGTGGAATGCACTACCAGAAACCATTAGATCAAGCAAGGCTATGACCGTAGACATTTTTAAAACCAATTTAAAAATTCATCTTTACAACCAAGGGTATCAGTAATTAAATGTACATGTATATGTATTATAATTTGACATGTGTCTGGCAATGTGATATCATGATTGTAAAGCGCTTAGAGCATCTTAGGACGATTAGGCGCTATATAAATGTCATATTATTATTATATATTATCATGTCGTACATAATATATATATTATTATATATTGTCTGGTACGACATGGTGTATGCATATATATACGGATTCCTGTGTATAAATTTGCAATTTTATCAACTTGTTTGCTTTTTTTATTAATCTTATTAAAACACTGATCCTACTTCATTTCGTTTTTTATAGTTCAAAATTTTGTTTTACTTGTCTTAACTACAATATGATCTGGAAGACTTGTTATATAACCTGTGTTCTAAATGATGTGAGGGATTAGTCAATTAAACGGTCTGCCAACCCGCCTTCTAGGAGTACACTGCACGTGGGTAAACCACAAGAAACGCTTATGCCTATGCTGATTGATTAATGTGTGACATCATAGGGTCAAAAAACACTTGTACAACCCAAGATGAGATCTTCCAGTATAACTGGTCAGATATTCATGAAGTGTAGGCCATCGAAAGTATAAAAAAAAAACAAATGAAATATAGATCTTTATTTTAATCAGATTGCTTAAAAGAAATTGGGTGGCCGAAAGGTTTAACACATCACATATTTATTATTCCTCGCTTGTACGTGACTACATGTATGTGTGGGGTCGCTCATCCAACCTCGTGGGTTTTCTCCTGGTCCTCCTACTGCTAAAGACCCCATGCGGAAGTGAATTTTTTAAACAAATTTGAGCCATATGTGTTATTCCCAAAATGACCTCCCTAGATCTCTTTATCACCTGCTTGAAAGTCCTAGAGTAGGGTCGCCTGTCCAACTTCCTGGATTTTCTCCAGGTCCTCCAGTTTCCCCCCACAGCTAAAGACCCCCTAGGCGCAAGTGAATTATTGAAATAAAATTAAACCATACCTTAGTTCCAAAATGACCTAGTTTGTGTCGAGTATACATTAAACTCTCTCTCTCTCTTTCTCTCTCTCTCTTTCTATTTCAGACCAATGGAAATGTTGGATTAGTTAGAGTATCCTGGACAAATCGATGTATAAAATCAATGTTATATATTCGAATTTCAGACGAAAAGTGATGTTGGAATATAAATGAAATGAAAAGGGGTTTAACTTCCTACTGTTATGCACTTAACCTGGGCTAAATGGAAGACTGGCATACGCCATACAGTATGCTATGAAGGAAATTTTGCCCAGGCAGCGGCGCTACAGCCTACTCTTAAGTCGAATTCCAACTACAAAGGGATCTTTTATGTGCGTGCCAATGTATCCACAGTTCCTCGGTTTTTCATCCCATCCAAACGACTAGACAGCTGAACTTGTCAGGCCCTTCTTTTTTCATCACTGACAAGGGGAAACCACGTCGGAAAATAGAGATAATCTTGTTTGGCCGATGCAGGGATCGAACACTCGACCTCCAGGCTAGCGAGCCAGCATCTTACCCACTTAGCCACCGTGATCCCCCATGTTGGAATATTAAAAGTGTCCCGGAAATATCACTGTATAAAATCTATCTAATATTTTTTTTTCCAGAAAATTAGCGATGTTGCAATAGTTAGACAATTCCGGACAAAATCGCTGTATAGAATCTATCTGATATTTACTTTCCATTTCAGACGAATGCAGATGTTGGAATAGTTAGAGCATCCCGGACAAATCGCTGCATTAGTTGGATCAACGATCATCTTCATTATTTACCCGTATTCACTGTAGTCTTCTTTATACTCTCACTCTTCTTATCGTAAGTTGACTTCACATCATTTTAAGGATATTTCAATCATCTTTAAAGCGATAGTTTCATATTTTCTAAGAAAGTCAAAACATAATTATTTTTATATCTTTTGCTCAATAGGTTATCAACTCACTATTATACGATCACAGGCAATATTTTCCACATTTGAAATTTATTGACACTGGAAATAATAACACAAGTACCTCATGACACAATTACCTCCCTTGTTTTCATATTCCCCCCATGGAATAGCTATCTTCAAACATTTGAATTTCAAAATGTTGGTGAATTATAGGATTAATAGGATTATTCTTTAACAAGGTAGGACTGACTGTTTATAGATACATGTATCATCCATTTTAAGGCTTTATTTTAATATATTTTAAAAATATACCTGTAACTTGAAAATGTGAAATTGCAACTTTAACGATAGCCAGTAGTCACAGTGGCTCACTGAGTAAGACACTTGTTCGCTTGCCTGGAGGTCTCGGGTTCGCTCCAGGTGTTGGCAGAGATAGTTCATCGGAACAGAACAGTTGGTTATCATTAAACCCCTATTTTATTTTATTTGTCCCCCTGTACACACATGTATAAACATTGTCAGTCTGTCATCCTGCAAATATTAACACCTGTTATTGTCTGTTGTGTTGTCATCCTGCAAATATTAACACCTGTTATTGTCTGTTGTGTTGTCTACCAGCAAATATTGCCATATGTTTTTGTGTTTTGTGCTGTCTAATCGTATATATTCACACTTAAATAGTATTGTGTGTTGTGTTGTCATCCTGCAAATATTAAAACTCGTTATTGTGTGTCGTGTTGTCATCCTGTTAGTATTTATACCTGTTATTGTGTGTCGTGTTGTCTACCTGTTAATATTAACACATGCTTATCTCTTTTCAGATATGGTGTAGCTGTAAGTTACAGACATGTGGAACCGAACTTTCCTTACATCAGGTAAATTATTTTTTTATCTATCTACGTATTGAACAAACTGCACGCAGTGATCCATCTACCCATCTACGTCATACTTCGAGATTATCATCACTGCCCTAGTTGCCCGCCATTTAAAACGATCATGTGATCATTTTGGGGCAGGACTTATCGACTGGACTACTGCTATTTGTGTACAGAACAGAGTAAAAATAACCCGATCAAGCACATGTTTTATGTAAAGACATGTCATTGACAAAATCTTGACTCCTGCCACTCCCCTAGAATTGATATATAATAAGTGCTAGTGGGTAATATTCAATACATTGTTTGCCATTGTAAACTCTCTTTCAAAACAAGGTTATATATTCCTAAATTTGTCTTCGCAAACAAAATCGCCTTTGTGAAATTATCTTTCATGGATGCCGCCATATTGAATAATTAGAGGACTATTTTTTGATTCGGCTTTGATTAGTTTGACTAAAAATAATATTGTTAATAATTGATATTTTAACTATACAGCTGTGTATATGACTAATAATGATATTGTTAATACCGTATTTCCTCCAATACATCACAACCCGGGCCATGAATAGAACACGGGGGTAAGGGGGTAAATGCAACCGGGTCTCGAATAGAACCCAGGTCTAACCTAAAAACTGAATACTCCCTGTCAAAATATAAATTAATTGATGATACCTGCACAGGAAGTAGAATTGTCCCATGTCATGCACAGAGAGTTCAGCCTATGTATTTGCAAGACCGACCCTGTCTGCTTGTTTTACGTGTCCAAAATGTCACTCCTATAGAAAATTTTGAAGCATTAATTCGGGTCTGAAAAAATACGACCCGGCCTCAAATAGAACCCGGGGGTCGGGGGGTGCTGAACGAAATAGAACCCCAGGGTTGTATTTGACTAATAATGATATTGTTAATAATTGATATTTTAGCTATACAGCAATATATCCACCAGAACGTGGTCTGTTTTCACAGCTCATCAACATGGCTTCAGTTATGAGTGAGTAAAAACAACAAATTTAACTTTTATCATTTGCAATAAGGTCTGTCATTGATTTAACTGGTGTGGAGAGCAAGCCTGGAAATAAGGCACCCGTCACTGACAATGTCAGGCCCAGATTCAGGCTTTGTCAGGCACAAAACCCCTAGTGCCTGTCATTTTGGACGGCATTGGTTTCTCTTTTTTGTGGATATCATTAATACATGTCCGGCACTAAGTTGAAAATGTCAGGTACTACTTCATTAGTGCCTGACATTTTGTCAGGTACATCTAAAACCGTTATTTACAGGCCTGGTGGCGAGAACTTATATAGGCCTTTGCCTGTTGTTCAATCCATTTCAGTTTATTGAATAAAATGTTGTTTAGACTAACTGGTGTGGTTTTAATTCCCTGGTTGTATGTGACAGGGAGTAGGGTCGCATGTCCATCCTCATGGGTTTTCTCTGGGTCCTCTGGTTTCCTCCAATAGTTAAGACCCCTACGCGCATGGGAACTATTTTTCCTCTCAGAGTCCTCCACTTTTCTTCCACAGCTAAAGACCTTTGCAAGCAAGTATTACAATTATTAAATTCTTAAAGTCAATTTTTAGAGTCTCTCTCTCTCTCTCCTCTCTCTCTCTCTCTCTCTTTCTCTCTATCTCTTGGCATAACAATTATTAAATGATTAAAAATGAATATTTTCTTTCTAGTGGCCTTGAATGTTTTTATAAAGTTTTTGATATCCCTTGATGTGATACGAAGAAGAGTAGAAAGTGTGGCAAATCGATCAGTTGTTGACAAACTAAACACAGCGACTCTCATCTTAGGTCTTCTGTCAGCCTTCGGTTTATCCATGGTCGCTAATTTTCAGGTATGTTTTTTAACCCGTTAACTAACCCCTATTGTGTAATTTATTTGACAAAGTGACGAAGAACTATGTACTATGTTCTAATAATAGGTTGGGGAAAATACCTCCAAGGTGTTATATTATGCCCTACACCTACACACTGTGAGTGTCAGTTGTCCAGAACGTTATATAACGACCTACGCACTAAACCGGTTAAATTGATAATCTTTTAGAGGGATTCTGTATCTGGATAGATAGAGCAATAAACTATAACACATTCTTATGGAAAAACATCTACTTGTGGGGTGTACGCCACCACGGAAAATATCAGGGGGTGGTCTTTCTTGATCCATGTGAAACAAGTTTTGGCAATTAGTACCGGTACTTTGAAACGTTGCCCAAATAAATCATTAACTGTTTTTCCATTAGTATGTGTTATAATTTATCAAATTGTTGTTTTGTGGTTGTAACAAGTGTTTAAGTGTTTCATGGTTGGAACAAGTATTTTTATACGCCCACATTTTCATGTTGACGTATTATGTCGTCGCCCCTGTCCGTCCGTCCGTCCGTCCACAATTGTTTGTGGACTCTCTACAGGTCACAATTCTTGTCCGATTTTGACGAAACTTGAAATATAGGTTTATCCCCGAAAGATCTCGGCTGCTTTCGATATTGGCATGTATCGGATCAAAACTTCATGGATTATGCCCCCTGATTGTACGAAAAATCATGTTTTTAGCTTGTGGACCCTATAGAGGTCACAATTTTGAACTGATTTTGATAAAACTTTACATTCATGTTTATAACCCTAAAATCTTGGTTCCTTTTGATATTTGCGCCTATCGAAACGTAATTTCCTGAATTATTGCCCCTGATTGTCCGAAAAATCACCTATTTTAGCTTGTGGTACCTCTGAAGGTCACAATTATTATCCGATTTAAAAAAACGTTCGAATATATCACCGTTACACCCTGAGGAAGGTCGAGTTCAAATTTCGGAAAAATCGGGCCATATTACCATACAAATTGGCTGTCGTTCGTACGCGAATACTGTTAAAAAATGGTATATCAAGGTTGTGGACCCTGTAGAGGTCACAATTTTAGATCAATTTTGATAAAACTTGAAATGCATGGTTATAACCCATAGATCTTGGTTCCTTTCGATATTTGCGCATATCGGATTGTAACTTCCTGAATTATGGCCCCTGATTATACGCAAAATCGCCTTTGTTTAGGTTGTGGTCCCTCTGGAGGTTACAATTATTATCTGATTTCAAAAATCGTTTGATTATATCACCGTTACACCCTAAAGAAGGTTGACTTTGAATTTCGGAAAAATCGGACCGAAATTGCTATACAAAATGGCCGCCGATCGTACGCGAATACTGTTCAAAATGGTATATCAATGTTGTGGACCCTGTAGAGGTCACAATTTTAATTTGATTTTGATGAAACTTGAAATGCATGGATATAACCCAAAGATCTTGGTTCCTTTCGATATTTGCGCATATCAGATCGTAACTTCCTGAATTATGGCCCCTGATTATACGCAAAATCGCCTTTGTTTAGGTTGTGGTTCCTCTAGAGGTCGCAATTATTATCCGATTTAAAAAAGCGTTTGATGATATCACCATTACACCCTAAGGAAGGGTGAGTTCGAATTTCAGAAAAAATGAACCAAAATTACCATACAAAATGGCCGCCTTTCGTATGCGAATACTGTTGAAAAATGGTATATCAAGCTCGTCGACCCTGTAGAGGTCCCAATTTTAATTCGATTTTGACGAAACTTTAAATGCATGGATATTACCCAAAGATCTTGGGTCCTTTTGATATTTGCGCATATCAGATCGTAACTTCCTGAATTAATGCCCCTGATTATACGCAAAATTGCCTTTGTTTAGCTTGTGGTCTCTCTGGAGGTCACAATTATTATCCGATTTAAAAAATCGTTTGATTATATCACCGTTACAAGCTAAGGAAGGTTGAGTTCAAATTTCGGGAATATAGGACCAAAATTACAATACAAAATGGCTGCTGTTTTTACGCGAATAATGTTAAAAAATGATATTTCAAGGTTGTGGACCCTGTAGAGGTCACAATTTTAATTTCGATTTTGATGAAACTTAAATTATGTGTTTATAACCTAAATATCTTGATACTTTTCGATATTTGCGCATATCAAATTGTAACTTAATGAATTATAGCCTTTGATTGTAGGAAAAATCACTTTCGGTTTTGCTCGTTCTCTATCCATCTCTCGAAAATGTGGGCGTATCCTGCCTGGCAGTGCCAGCTTACTATCTTTTTTTTGATGAATCATCATTGTGGTAGCTCAGGGAGCTCCCTGGTTCCATTCTGGTGTTAGTCGTGAATTTTCTATGTTCCCATGTTGATGCAAGACAGAAATCTTGGCAAGGACAGTCTCTAGTCATTCAGATTGGACAAAAAACAAGGTCACATGTTCATCTTGGCATGCACATGAAAGAACCCTTGACAGTGGGAATTCAGTTGCTCTCCAGCAAATTTTCCCATAGCACACTGTATGGTGTAGGACGTTTAACCCCCATTTCATTTCATTTTCATTGTTCTTGGTGTGGGTTCTCAAGTTTCCTCCCACTGCTACAGACCCCTATGCGCAAGCGAATTATTGAAATAAAATTAAACCATATGACCTAGTTTGTGTTGAGTGGACGTTTAACCCTATTTCTCTCTCTCTCTCTATTTTTTTTTTTTAATGTATTCCGATTATTTTATTTTTTCAGACAGTTGTGATGAGACCTGGACATTATATAGGTGCTGGTCTGGCGTTCCTCTGTGGAACCATATATTGTTGGTTACAGGCTGTGTTGTCATGGAAACTGAAACAAGTGGAAGAATGCCCGTATAATCGTAAAACCAGTTTAATCCAGTTTATGATGAGCTTCACTTTAACATCATTCTTTATTACATGTATCCTTGATTTAAACAAATATCAAGGGCCCTGTTTCTCGAAATCTTAACTTAAGATACTTTAATTTTTATTGGCTAAGCACTAAAATCAATCTAATGTTATCCAATTAAATTACTAAAATTCGGATTTTATCTTAGTTAAAATTTCGTGAAACAGGCCCCTGATGACATGGTCCATATGGTGCTGTCCTCTCATCTTGTGGGTTTTCTCCGGGTCCTCCGCTTTCCTCCAACTGCTAAAAACCCCTTTGAGCAAGCGAATTATTGAAATAAAATTAAAACCATATGTTAGTATCGAAATGACCTAGCTTGTGTCAAGTGAACGTTAAACCTCATATCTCTCTCTCTCCCCTCTCACAATTCTTGGAGGGTTGGGTGGCTGATTGGTTTAACATTCTGTCATTGAGCCAAGTGGCTTGGTTTTGATTCCACGCGGGGCTTGGGATGGCCTAGTGGTCTAGAGTGCCGCACTTCGACCTCTAGCTGGCCGGTCACCTCTGGCTTGCGGCTGTGGTTTCGAGCCCTAGTGTGAGTGTATGTGACATGGAGATAGGGGCGCCTTCTCATCCGCGTGGGTTTCATGCTGGCACTTCGGTTTTCTCCCACTGCTAAAGACCCCTACGCGCAAGCGAATTATTGAAATAAAAATTGTGTTGAGTGGACGTTAAACCCCATCTCTCTCTCTCGATTCCACAGAGGCGGGGTGGATGGCAAGCAAATTTTTAAAATAAAAATTAAACATGGTGTCCCAAAATGACCTGGTTTGTGTCGAGTGGACGTTAAACTCTATTTCTTTCTTTCTTTTTTGTCAAAAAGGGTTTGATTAGATGTGGTTTTGTCGGGATTATTCGATCAAGTAACAATCTGAATAAAACACAGATCCTATTCGTTACGTTATTTATAGTTAAAAATTTACTTCACAATGCTATGTTCTGGAAAAGTTGTAATATAGTTGAGGTGAGGAATTAGCCAATGTTACGGCAAGTTCTCGGTGTGCTCTGTAAGGAACTGTGGGTAAACCCCTAGAAACATCACCGCTGATTGATTAATCAATGTCTGACATCATAGGATCAAAAGCCACTTGTATGACCCATGACGTGACATCCCAGTACAACTGGTGAGATCGTCATGTAGTCTAGGCCATTGAAAGTATAAAAAAATGAAATGAAATATAGATCTGTATTTTACTCAACTTAAAAGGTAACATCATTACTCATAAGTTCTTACACTCTTTGGGGGGGTGGGGTGGAAGATGGCCTAGTGGTCTAGCATGTCGTGCCATGACCTCTAACTGGCCGGTTACCTCTGGCCTGTGGCTGTGGTTTCGAGCCCTGGTGTGGGCGTATGTGGCATGGAGATACGGGTGCCTTCTCAACCTCGTGGGTTTCCTCTGGGCACTCCGGTTTCCTCCTACTGCTAAAGACCCCTACGCACAAGCAAATTATTGAAATAAAATTTAACCATATGTTAGTCCCGAAATGACCTAGTTGTGTTGAGTGGACGTTAAACCCCATTTCTCTCTCTCTCTCTCTTACACTCTTGGAATTGCGTTGTCTCTGTGATGTTATAAAACTTGAATTTTTCCTCAACTAGATATCAGTTGCTATCACGAAAGCTGTGTATAAAATCAGTAAAGATAAAAGACTCGGAACAAAATGGGTAAAATTTGATAGAATATAAGAATAACTATTAAGATCTGGCTCTGGTTCCACAAAGCAATCTCAGACTTTTGCAAATTTACTCAAAATTGTTCACCTTATTTTAAAACATTTGTTGTTTTAATATATCAAATAAGGAACTATGTGCAAAGTTTTGTGTTTCTAGATAGAAGATATTTCTCATAAACAGTGACTGAAAGCTGAGTAAATTCTTGACTTAAGTCTTAGAATGCTTTGCGAACTCTGGGCACAATTATTCCGGGTGGCAGTCACTAGTTTTGTATGTATTGAACTCTGATTGGACTCAACTTTATTTATAGTATTCTTAAACCCTGGCACGGTTTCCATGGTCACAAATTGGCAGGGGTACAGGGGTTATCAGGGATTGCAAATTTAAGACTGGGATCGCTGACCAGGGATGTGAAGAAGTTTTGATTGCTATGCTTAATTCCATAATTGTGGTAACTAGGATACTGTTTGTTGGGGGTTACAGTGGCTAAGTGGGAAGAAATTGGCTCGCTAGCCTGGAGCTCAGGTGTTCGATTCCTGCATTGGCCGAGAAAGTTCATCCAGATTTGCCAGCTTGCTTCCCCCTTGTCAGAGAGGCAGGATGGAGGGCCTGACGAGGACAGCTGTCTAGTCATTTGGATGGGACAAAAAAATGAGGTCCCCTGTACACATTGGCATGCACGTAAAAGATCCCTTGGTAGTTGGAATTCGATATTAGAGTAGGCCGTAATGCTGCTGTCCAGGCAAAATTTCCCTCATAGCACACTGTAAGGTGAATGCCCATCTTCAATAGCCCAGTTCGAAGCAGAACAGTAGGATTCCATTTCAATTCATTTAACCAAGTAGTGCTTTATTGACAAAATGAGAAGGATTTTTGTAAGGTTGTCTGTAGGACGTTAAACTCCATTGCATGTCATTTAACCCATGGGCCCAGTAGTGATTTATTGACAAAATGAAAAGGATTTTTGTAAGGGTTGTCTGAAAATAAGAATAATTCTTTTGTTTGGCCTAATATTTTGTCTGTTTTTACAGGATACGTTAAGGGTGCCATATTTGTTCTCCACGGTAACAGAATGGCTGACGGTCATAACTTTAATCTGTTTCTGTCTGACGTTTTATCCTGATTTTAAACGATTCAGTTTCCGTGGTCCGACTGTACTGGTTAAACAAGGCAATAAGGTAAGTCTAAATGACAACACTAACAACCAGGCCCACGAGTTCACCAAGTATACTCAGACTTAAGTTTAGAATTCGCTCAAAATTTATCCAAAATATAGCCCTTTATAAAACTATTGTTGTTTTAAAGTATCAATAATAATGAGGCTTATTTTCAATTTGGCCCTTGGCACAGATTGTGCGAATGATTTCGATCATTACTGCAGGAAGAAACCGAAGAACTCGGGGGAAACCTGCCTGATCGGACGGGAGACAGAATATCCCTCTCACTTACAACGATAAAGTTCTTGCCCTGAGCTGGGATTGAACCCTACATCACCAAGATGTGCAAAGTTTTGTGTTTCTGGATCAAAAATATTTTTCATAAACAGTGGTGAAAGTTGAGTAAATTCTTAGCTTAAGTCTGAGAATAATTTGTGAGATCTGGAGCAGACCTGATCAATGACATTTGGTCATATTTAGTCCCTGTCTTATCTCCTGTTTGTCTGTCGTCAAGAATTGCGTGTGCCACGCTTGAGGTTAAAGATATCACATGATAGTCTTTAATTTATACACATTGCTTGTGGTCATTACAGACAAATGAACAAATATTTCACAACCCTTGCGGACTGCTTGGACGATTTAGCTGCTGTGGGCATATGTTTTGTTGCTTGGCAACCTATCTTTAAAGGTAGTTGGAAATACAACTATATGGGCACAATTCTCCATCCCAGCAATCCACATGTGATCATGGGCAGGTCAGTCTCAAAATTACAACCAGACATGAAATCTCTTTCTTTCATTATATACCCGCTAAATCTCCTATTATTGTGTTCGCTATGAAAATGACTAGTATTTTTCAAATGAGACATGAAACCCCATTACATTTACTGCCTTCCTTCCTTTCGCATTGTGATCTTTAACCACTTGAATCTTGTGTTTATTTGTAATAATCAGCAAATTAAATTTCATGTTTATTGTAATAACTAATTGAATCTTGTATTTATTCTAATAACTAATTGAATCTTGTATTTAATGTAATAACTAATTGAATCTTGTGTTTTATTGTAATAAATCAACTAATTGAATCTTGTTTTCAATCAGCTAATTGAATCTCGTGTTTTAATGTAATAAATCAACTAATTGAAATATGTATTTTTTTTAATAATCAAATGCATGTTATTGAATTTTGTGTTCGTGTTATATGTAATAATCAACTAATTTAATCTTGTGTTTTAATGTAATAATCAACTAATTGAATCTCGTGTTAAATTGTAATAATAAACTAAATGCATCATGTGTCAACTACATGTAATTTAATCTTGTGTTTATTGTAATAATAAACTAATTGAATCTTGTGTCAACTACATGTAATTTAATCTTGTGTTTAATGTAATAATCAACTAATTGAATCTTGTGTTAAATTGTAATTATGAACTAATTGCATCATGTGTCAACTACATGTAATTTAATCTTGTGTTTAATATAAAACAGATGAACTTGAACTTTATTACAGGCGAAGCAAAATTTTTGCTGTAGCCTGAACATATACAAATATAACAATACACATTGATAATAAATAAAAGTATGTAGTAACTAATTGAACCTTGTGTTTATTGTTATGCTGAACTAATTGAATTTCGTGTTTTATTGAATCTAGTATTTACTGTATTTCATCTGTTTTCTAGGAAAATGGTAATCTGGAATCCCAAGTGTTTATCCCAAATAATGGGGACGTCAACTCACCACCAGCTGAAAATGGTGACGTCATGTAAAATGGTTTCAAAATTATTTGTTATGATAACAGGCCGGTGAAGCCAGGCGTTGGTGGAAGGTATGAAAATAATTTGTGCCAGAACTGTGCAACCAGTACTGAAGTTAATAGTGGACCCAAAACAGCAGCTGTCGAAGTTATGTATAAATTATATATGTTCTTTCGGAGAATCTCTTCAAAACACAACTAAAAGACTTGGCCCATTCGACTGATTTTTACTTCAACTTTGCATCTAGTACTGAAGTTAATAATGGACCTAGAGGTGCACCTTACATACTTACAACCAAAACAGCAGCTGTCAAAGTTATGTATAAATTATGTATGTTCTTCAGGGGACTCTCTTCAAAGAATAACTTATAGACTTGGCTGATTCGATCAACTGACTTGATGGCCTGTTCTTGGTTTGCACAGCCATATACCAGTAATACTTCAATAAAGTATGCAGTTGGTAGGGGTTCAACCCCTTCGTATAGATAACTTATAACTTACACTGATATCTATTTTTGGTTTATCTTCTTCGTGTTTTCTAGGTGCGCACTCAAAATAAAAGCCTACAGATGCGTCAATTCGAGTACAATCAAATTGCTTGACCTGCCCAGAATCCTGACTCAACAGGAACGTTATTTTTTAGTTTAGTCTTTCCGTACTCCACTGTTGAAAGTTATAAAATGTTTTATTTTTTACAAATAATATGTTATAATATATATTTTAAACGTTATATAGGAATACAGTAATCTCAACACTTGGGGTATTGGGGAGGAGGAGGAGGAGGAGGGGGGGGGGGGGCACAACCTTGCTTCAATATATAGTATCTTTGAATGGCATTTAGTGAAAGTGATATATAATAACAAACAACTTTATGGATAGCATTCACTAGGTTTATTAACCGCAACGTTTTAACGAGGACACTCTCACCGTTATCAAGCAATGATACATTCAACATGTTACAGAAGGTTATATACAAACAGATAACAGTACACTAATTAACTAAGTAAGCCATTCAAAGAGATACCTAAGTATATATGCTATCATATGTTATATATATTTTACATGTTATTATAACAATACAGTAAT
The DNA here is from genome assembly GCA_917208275.1 of Patella pellucida. NCBI lineage: Eukaryota > Metazoa > Mollusca > Gastropoda > Patellidae > Patella > Patella pellucida. The sequence continues at coordinate 5,598,545 of OU795041.1, forward strand.
CTCAACACTTGGGGTATTTGGGGAGGAGGAGTGCCGCATGATGTATTGAGGAAGGAGGGGGAGGGGCTACCTCTATGCAATTCTTGCTTCAATATATAATTATATTAAATAATGATAACAATGTATATATTTATCAAAGTTTAATGCTTTGAAGAACGAGACAGCAATCTCAGTGCAAATCTTGCCCATATATGATATATTTTTTCAGATGTAGAAAAAACCTGGTCAATTTTAATTCATTTAATTGCATTTAAACGTGATATACGCAGGTCATAATTTTATGGAACACAACTGCTGCTTATTACTCTCTCTCTCTCTCTCTTATTGATCAAACTTGATAATCATTTTAAAATCCTAGTCAAAACATCACTCGTTTTAAAAATAGTAATTACTTTATAAACCCTAAAGAATGCGATGAGTCAAAACATCGGAAACATCACTCAGTAATAAATAGTTATTACTTTATAAAACCTAGAGAAGGCCAGTTGAAACATCACTCAGTAATAAACGGTAATTACCTGATTAAGAATAGAGAGAGAGAGAGAAATGGGGTTTAACGTCCACTCAATACAACTAGGTCATTTCGAGACTAACATATGGTTTAATTTTATTTCAATGATTCGCTTGCGAGTAGGGGTCTTTAGCAGTGGAAGGAAACCAGAGTACCCAGAAAAAACCCACGAGGCTAGACAGGCGACCCTACTCCTTTCCACGCACAACCGGGGATTCAAAACCATGACAGTTGACTCACTGGCAGGCCGTATGATACAGCGTGTGCATGCTAACCATTCAGCCACCCAACCCCCCTTACTTGATAAAGACGAGAGAATTCAAACAAAGTAGCCTTGTAATAAACAGTATCAGTAATTGTATTCCACAGAATTATTTCCTGCGTATTTTTCCAATCTGATCAACCAGTGTTTACCTCTATCATTGTCAGGGCTCTAATTTCAATCCTATTTGTCACTCAATTTACCAATCTGATTAAACCACAGATCTATCTGACTAAAACAGATTCTATTTCGTTTCATTTTTTAAAGTAAAAAATTTGGTTTTACTTGTTTTTACTAGACAAAGATCTGGAAGAGTTGTTATCATTGGCGTGTTCTGGAAGATGTGAGGAATTAACCAATGAAACTGTCTGTTACGGCGAGCTTTTAGTGTGAGGTGCATTGAACTGTTGGTAATCCACTAGAAACATCAATGCTGACATTATAGGGTCAAAAGCCACTTGTATTACCTCCCAAAACAACTGATCAGATAGAAATATAGATCTGTAACTTAATCAGATTGTCAATTTACGTGTTACAAATAATTCATTTTTATAAACCATTTTTATACAGTTAAATTTTGATAAACCACAATAAATACAATTAAATTTTGAGTTTCCTAGTCTATTAAAATTCAACACTGAAAGAAAATCCTGACTAGTCTTAGAGGGTACCTCTTCGAAATTTTAGATAAATGACATCTTACAATGAAAACAATGTTAGTGTTTCTTTTATTCATCCACATTAATATTTATCTAGTGAAGAACATTTCCGTATCGGATTCCTCGATTCCATTGTTTTTATATTCCTGTTGGATGCGGATTCTACACAAGTTTTGTAATCTTAGACAAACAGAAATATGTAAAAGATATTGGATGGCACAGTTTTGAAGTTAGATTAAAATTTCGAATTTCCCAGTGTAGTCTCTTAAAATTTAATATCGGTTAATTTGAAAGAAAATCTTGGCTAATCTCGCCAAATGTGTAAAAAATTTACTGGCTGGCACATTCTTGAAGTTAGAGCCTTGATGAATGTCAATCAAAACGTGTTCTGAATATATATTTCTATAGTTTTATGTAAAGATTGTTTTGTTTTATTTTTATCTTTATTGTTTATTGTTACCTATAATCAGCAGGTGCCTTTTTTTAAAATGAAATAAAATAGGGTTTAACGTTGTCCTACTGTTCTCCCCCCGAATGGGATAATGAAGACGGACAGACAGGCCTTTATTTAAAAGTTCATATTGCCTGTGTTCATATTGTTTTATCTTTGTTGTGTATATTTACTATTGTTGATGGTTGATGTTACAGATGTATTATGTATTATTAATGTGTATAAATATTATTAATGTGTATTATATATTATTAATGTGCATTATATATTATTAATGTGTATTATATATTATTAATGTGTATTATATATTATTAATGTGTATTATGTATTATTAATGTGTATTATATATTATTAATGTGTATTATATATTATTGATGTATGTTATATATTATTAATGTATATTATATATAATTAATGTGTATTATATATTATTAATGTGTATTATGTATTATTAATGTGTATTAAATATTATTAATGTGTATTATATATTATTAATGTGTATTATATATTATTAATGTGTATTATGTATTATTAATGTATTACATATTATTAATGTGTATTATATATTATTAATGTGTATTATGTATTATTAATGTATTACATATTATTAATGTGTATTATGTATTATTAATGTGTATTATGTATTATTAATGTGTATTATGTATTATTAATGTGTATTATATATTATTAATGTGTATTATATTTTATTGATGTGTATTATATATTATTAATGTGTATTACATATTATTAATGTCTATTATATATTATTAATGTATATTAAATATTATTAATGTATATTAAATATTATTAATGTGCATTATATATTATTAATGTATATTAAATATTATTAATGTGCATTATGTGTTATTGATGTATATTATATATTATCAATGTATATTATATATTTTTTTGTTATATTGAGACCTGGGAATAAGTTAGAAGTTGTACCAGGACATTTTTTATATTGTGTCAAAAATATTTTTAAAAATAGCAATAAACCCACAGCGCCTGCCATAGCCAGTGACAATTGGCTTACACTGTCAAGCCATTTAGTCAAAATGTAGTCATAGTTTCTTTAGTCAGAATGGAATGTTGGTATTTTTTTACCACTTGATACCTAAATATCATTTAGTCAGAATGTAGTCATTTTTGCTTGATATCTTTATTTCATTAAGTCAGAATGTAGTCATTTTTGTTCCATACCTTAATATCATTTAGTCAGTAGGCTATGGAATGTAGTCATTTAAATTTGATACCTATAAATATCAATTAGTCAAAATGTAGTCATTTTTTCTTGATACCTAAATATCAATTACCAGTAGTCAGAATGTAGTCATTTTTTCTTGATACCTAAATATTAATTACCGGAAGTCAGAATGTAGGCCTTTTTGCTTGATACCTTAAACAGTCGGCCATATTTATTACATCCATTATTGTGGCTTATAGCTACCATTAAAATGTTAGAGAAATGATATAAATAATTTAGTCAATATCACGTTATTGGTGCTTTTTACGCTTGTTAGTATTTTATTGTATGTTATTTTTAAATTTATTGTTTTGGTATATATATATATATATATATATATATATATATATATATATATAACAGTCATTTCTCTCAGCTGGGTAAGCATTTATTGTATGCTCTTTTCAAATGTATTTTTTTGGTTATGTATATAGAGAATCTCCTACGAGTGTTTTTTGATATCAAAAAACACGAGTTGGAGATTTTGTTTATCACCCAATCCTTTCTTACATGCACAAATAAATAAATATAATTCTTTGGTATAGATTTCACTTTTACTGAACCTAATTACATTACAGCGTAGTGATACATCATTTTTTGACAGCAGTTTAGCTATTGTATAGTCCTATATACTGTCCCAGTTTTTTTCCTTCAAGGTCAATTAAATATAAGCAGTTTCTTTTTTTTTTTAACAAAAAGTCTATCTTGACTTAAACTAAGCGGTTTCTTTAAAATAAAAGAAAGTAGTTCCTTTTTGATTGACCAATCAAATTTATGTAAAGCGATATCTCCACTGTGTATATATTTGGGGGATAAACTGAATTATATATATGTTTATATATTATAGCTACGACATGGTGATAAATATATATACCAGTATAAGTCAGCTGGCTTAGCATTTGTTGTATGTTAATTTTAAATGTATTTTATTTATATATATAAGTAAAATTAAAATATAAGAGAAAAAACACTAAAGATTAAAATTTTGGCGAGTACTTTCATCGTTATCAAACGAATGGTCAGGCCATTTTAATGGTTACTATGCTGTTATATATAATGTATATATATGTGTCAGCACTGTCAGCTCGCTTAGCATTTGTAAGCATTTATTGTATTTTATACCTCAAGATGCATTTTGATACAGAGCTGACCGTTCTTGTTATAATAGTTATATTAAAGATGCATTCTGTAGGATACAGAGCTGGCCGTTCTTGCTATAATAGTTATATTAAAGATACATTATAATAATAATAATAATATCGTCATTTATAAAGCGCGTTAATACTGAAGAAATCAGTTTCTAAGGCGCTGTTGGATTTTATATGTAAGATTTAGACAAAGAGCTGACTGTTCTTGCTATGCTAGTTATATTAAAGATGCATTCTGTAGGATTTAGATAAAGAGCTGACCATTCTTGCTGTCATAGTTCAAAAAAAGATAATGAAAAATGTATATATTGACAAAATTTCAGTCAAATTACTTTATTATGTGTTTTTGAAGTTTTGTAGAGTAGATTGGTTACTTGTGTAGCTACGAACTTGTCTCGATTACTGATTTTATTGTTCAACACTTAATTAACCATTGTGGGAGCTCCTCTTCATGTTCCTAAATGTTATAAAAGCGAGAGAGAAATGAGGTTTTTAACGTCCACTCGACACAAACTAGGTCATTTTGGGACTAAAATATGGTTCAATTTTATTTCAATAATTTGCTTGCTCGCAGGGGTCTTTAGCAGTGGGAGGAAACCGGAGGTTCAGGAGAAACCCCATGAGGTTGGAATATCACATAAAAAGCTAGACAAAATATCTGTATGTAAAAGGCAGATTTAACTCTGTACATAATGCATCTTTAACTGTATTGTTTTTATGCACGTCTTGTCGAAATGGGGGATATCTCCACCTTTAGTTAGCATTTATTGTTTAAATATATAATTTTATAAGTCTGGCCCTAAAATAAAATCCAAATGTTAGTAATTTGAGTGGATATTGTTAACCAATCAAAATTGAAGTATCTACTAAAATTTATTTTATCTTTTGTTAAAACTTCGTGAAAGCCGGCCCTGTACCCTGTTCTGTATGGACTGGGTGGCGTCATAGATAATACCGTATTATCTATGGTGGGGTAGAGTATCTTCACTATTAGAAGCTGCCAAGGGTAATGTTTTATTTTTTGGAATCCAGATTTTTCTTTTCGATAATCGCAATATAAAATCTGGTTGCTTTTTAAGGGAGCGCACGAGCGCACGCGTGCGGGTGATTTGGCCACAGAGGGTCAAAGGTCAAATAGAATTTTTAATGAAATAAGTTCTGGTTTATGTGTGAATTTCTGCCTCTTCCACAATCACAAGTGGTGCTTTAATAAGGTGACCTGAATTTACCTCAAACCCTAATGATTTCTATAGTAGGCCTAAACAATCGGATTAAAGTAAAAAGAAACCCAACGAAACGAAATATAGATCTGTATTTTAATCAGATTGCATAGCAAATATAATATTGTATGTAGATAATAAACCCTCCTTGAATGTCCACATTTTATATTTTGATGTTTATGTTTACGATATAAAATAAGATATGCTATTTTTAAACCGAGTTGTTTTATGTACTCACAATGAAATCATGTGTACGTCTCACGTTAATTACATTAGTAACGAATTGTATTGGCTTTGCTCACTCGGCAATTCTCGACAGATTCCGGTACCACATCTAATCTCGGCTGTATTACAGTAAGTGATATGTTCCTACACCCATACATTTGCGATGTCACAACCGGTTTACTTTAAGCAGGAAAACGTGTCGCTTTTACAAAAACAGTCCCAAATTGCGTCTTTTGTAGAGTGTATATGGGAATTTTTCAAAATATGTCAAAATTCCTGTCCCTGGAAAACAATTGTTTGTATGGAAAACAATAACAGATTTTCAACTATTTTTCTTACTTTATTATAAATGTTGTGTAATAGATAAGTGAAAATAAATCATATTTGCCATTTATCATATTGTTTTTTGTGTAAAATCAATGAATCTGCATCATGGCACTGCCAAAATGCGATGTCCCAATTTTTATAGTAGCCTTTTGAAACAAACAAATAGACCCAAATTTCAATTAAATCTGTATGTTTCAAGTTATAATTACTTAATGTTGTTCTTCTGTTTGTGATTCTATAATTGTGTTCATCCAACTTTGATTGTAAAGGTGAAAAAAAATAATGAAAATGCTTGTCCCTAGAAGTAAGTTCCTTCCTGTTACCTTGTGGAAAATTCCACTCAAAATAATGAACCTTCCCTCTGAACCTAAAAGAGGCTGTGTCAAACAAAGGTCACTTTCCTAATCCTTAGCATAATGAAGAGTGAAAGAAGAAATTAGTGATTGGATTTTATATCCAATCAATCAAAGGTTAAATAAGGGAGTAGTACTTTTTAAGACCATCTATCCTGTTACTTATGTTTTTAGGATTTCTTATGTAGATTCATATTTTGAATTGACGTCATTGTATATTTTGTGCGGGTGAGATTACTTTCGAATCAATTAGTTTAAAGAGTTGATTAACTATATCTCAATAATGATTGGCACAAGAGAAAAATTTCTGTCCTGTTACTTTCTCTCCTGTTAATGAGAATTTGGTAACAGGAAAGACAATTACGTAACAGGATAGAATTAGATGCTTACTTTGTTGTCTTTAAAACAGTTTCAAAGAAAACCAAAGAGAATAAATCTGATGAAATGACTTTTTAAGGCTGTCCTGAATAGAATTATCAACAAAAACTAATTACTCTAGTTATCTTACTAAAATTAAAAAACGGGTAACAGGAAAGAAACAACATGTAACAGGACAGAATTTGCAGCCAAGTTCTTTCTTTAAGAACATAAGTGTGTGAAAATGAACAGAGAGTGTGTGAAAATGAACAGAGAGTGTGTGAAAATCAACAGAGAGTGGGTGAAAATGAACAGAGAGTGGGTGAAAATGAACAGAGAGTGGGTGAAAATGAACAGAGAGTGGGTGAAGATGAACAGAGAGTAGGTGAAGATGAACAGAGATGGTGAAGATGAACAGAGAGTAGGTGAAGATGAACAGATGAACAGAGAGTAGGTGAAGATGAACAGAGATGGTGAAGATGAACAGAGAGTAGGTGAAGATGAACAGAGATGGTGAAGATGAACAGAGCTGGTAAAGATTAACAGAGAGTAGGTGAAGATGAACAGAGATGGTGAAGATAAACAGAGATGGTGAAGATGAACAGAGAGCAGATGAAGGAAACAAAGCTGGACAGCAAGCTGACAGACTTTGTCTGTATGTTCTGTTGTCTACGAATGGTGGCATAACAAACTTAACTAATTTGCTCAATCAATATGTGATTATTGAGTATGATGGTCATCCATATCCTGAATATGTGACAGATATCAATGAAAGTGCAGTATATTGCGAACGAATGCATGCATCATGTTGGCAAAAAAATATGATAGTACCATTGCCATTATTCCAAAGCCTGTGTAATGGATCAAACACCCACTTTGCTGTTGATAGCGGAATTTGGCAAACAGTCCTTGATTCAATGAAAACTGAAAATTATTCATGTTAAAATTGACATAAATAATACTTGTTGGTTTGTTGCATTAATTACTGTTTAACTTCCTGTTTCGAATTGTACAACAAATTTTACAGTTTCAATTATTACTTAATAGGTTTGTTGATGTTTTATAGTGTTTTCTTCAGTCAAGAACATTATGTCTGGCGGAATGTTTCTGAATATGGTGTCAATAGTACGTTTATTTTAGCTAGAACTCTTTCCTGTTACTATGTTTTCTTTCATGTTACTGAATTTCATTACAATACTCATGTTGTAAACAACTAAGAATGGTTTTAGATTTCTATGTTATTTCAATACTGACTAAGATATGCCAGTGCCTATCATTTCTCATATTTCATGTTTTCATATGTTAATGGTAAACAACTCAGTAGCATTGTTCTATACTGTTACTTTTTTTTTTCTTTACTGTTACCACAAAATCTATCCTGTTACTGCTCATTAAAAGCTTAATTATAATTATAATACAGGAACAATCATTGTCATAATGCATTGGAATACATTATCAAGATACATCAAACATAAGAAGGATATTTTAATTCAAATTTCACCTTGATGAAATAATTAATTCAAATCAAAGCTAATTCCCACGGTAACTATATGACAATGCAGATAGTTTTCAACATGAAAATGTATTTTATTTCTTTATTTCCAAAGTAATTTTTGGATATATGAGAAGAACTATTACAGAATATCCCAATGAAAGTGAATTTTTTTTAGAAATAAATACTTTTTTGTTTTTTTTACACAGATGATTCGTTGGTAACAGGAAGGAATTATTTTAGCCTGAATGTTCAAAAATTATAGTAATTTTCATATTTGCACATGTCATTAAGCTTGCATATTTCTGTTTTGCAACCTTATGTATATTTCTGTTGTATTGAAGTATTAAAAATTGTATTTCGAGAAACTTATCTTCTTAGTTTTCGGTGCCTCGGAATTTTGACATTTTTTGAAAAAGTCCCATATACCTAAATGTGCAGAGATATTGTCTCAAGGCTGCTTGTTCGAAAAAATTCCCTGGTAATTCCCAAAACCCAATGCCAAACGTGACGTTTGTTGATATAATACACTCTCCAGTCATTTTTCATTCGGAACCTTTAAAATAGTTCAGATATGGCGGAAATGGTCATACAGCCGAGATAAGATGCGTAGAATCTGTCGAGATTTGCCAAAGTGGGGGTTGGTGGATGGCCGAATGGTTAGCACGTGCACGCTGTATCATAAAGCCCGTCATTGAATCAACTGGCGTGGTTTCGAATCCCTGGATGTACGTGACCAGGAGTAGGGTCGCCTGTCCAACTTCGTGGGTTTTCTCCGTGTTTTCCGGTTTCCTCACACTGCTAAAGACCCCTACGCGCAAGCTTATTATTAAAATAAAATACATATGTTAGTCCCGAAATCGAAATGACCTAGTTTATGTAGAGTGGACGTCAAACCACTATCTCTCTCTCTCTCCCAAGTGTATCATTTTATAATTATTGAAAGACTGTCAAATGTTTTGGTGGAGGGGGGGGGGCGCCTTATTTTTCTGGGTTGAAATGTACCCCCTACACCTCCGCTAGATATGGCCCTGATCTTAGGAATACCATGCTGGACAGCACTCTAAATTCATTTGAGAAAAAATGAAAACGTCCAATAATAAAACGGAAAGAGTGTGCCCTTTCCTAAGAGAAAACTTGAAATGGAAGGAGAAAATGACCACAGAGTTTGAGAAGTGGGCCCCAGACGGTCAGGCAAAAATTTTCCTTACTGCACACATTTCATTGAGAGAGCGGTTTAAAGTCCACTCGACATAAGCTAGGTCTTTTCGTCACTAACATGTGCGTCAATTATATTTCAATAATTCGTTTGCGCGTAGGTTTCTTTAGCAGCGGGGTAGTAAATCGGAGGACCGGAGAAACACCATGAGGTTTGACAGGCGACCCTACTCCTTGTCACCCTACTCTTTGTCCCATACAACCGGTGAATCGAAACCATTTTTTAAGTTAGTCTTTAAAAACCCCAAAGCTCGACGGAGTTCTGGATGAGTCTGTTTAAAAGTGGTTGGATACGAGGGAAAAAAACGATCACAATAAAGCTGTTGTAAGGGTGCGGGCTCGATTATTTATGGCCCCTCTTCCTACCCTTTTTGAAAAAGCATGTCGAATCTTCGGAAATTAACTGTTTAACATGGTTTATTTCTAAATCGAACATTTTATTGGTACCTGGTTTCTTTGCGGTACTTCATGTACATGTAATGTAAGGATATGTCCGTCCCAATCAAACGCGCCCACTAACTCTAATGTGTTTATTTTTACGGTCAGAAAAAAAGCCCAAGCAGACTTTTATTTCAAATGTGAACAAAATGTTGAAGCCGTCTATATTTGAAGATTTTATTTAACGATATATAATAACCAATATTTACATAATACAAGTATAACCAATATGAACATGATAATATATGATTCATAATAAATGTTTATATACAATGGACGGGCCCGTATCTACAGAGGGCGCGGGGAGGCATGCCCCCCCCCCCCCCGCGAGTGGAATGCCCCCCCTCCCCCCGCCCAGAACCATTATAAACCATATTTTGTACTTATCTAAACTAGTGCACCCGCCTACCGAAAGGTAATGCCCCCGCTTAATGGTGTCAGATGCGGGCCTGACAATGGAAAGTGCCATTCTCTATTAGTAAGTGCAAGGGGACTGCACCACACATGATTTACACAAAAGACAATTATATCGACAAGACATCATACTCAGAAACAACAAACAAACAAACAAACAATTCAAAAAAGAGTATTCGGTAAACCTCAGCAGATTCCGGTACCTAACATCTGCCTAGGTTTGCCGAGTGTCTATTACACGTCACGACAACATAAAGTGACGTCTGTCGTTCGTTATTTATTGTTCCGGCTCCAGTCAGCTTCTTTACATACTGCACGTAGCAATCCAGCTACGTCATACTTCTCAGACAGAGCTAGCTTTAGACAGGCAGCCTAAGTTTGACATGATTTATTCAGTTTCAATATACCGGTGCCGAGTAGATCCACTTTTAAAACACCCCTTTTCTTATTCTATTGTTAATAAAAAACGGTAGATCATATTGGAGATTTGTCTTTTCAAGTTTCTCGATTCAGTCTAATGTTACACTTTGCTCTGCTCGCGTTGTTAATAATAGGTCCTCGCATATCACAGATGCTTCTCGCGGACGGTAAGTACATAGCTAGAAATATTGAAGTAAACCATTCTCCCAAACAGAGTTGTCTTCCCTTGTGTAGAGAATGAAAATAAACCAGTAGGATTACTTCTCATTTGAGGAGTTGTTAGGCCCTCATATAGGCAGCACTGTTGTTTAAACCATTGTTATTATGTGTTAACGTCAATGTTTTGAGATATAAACGTCATCGTTTCGGATGTATACGTCTCTTGATCCACTCCAAGGATAATCGTACACCCGTCTGACGTCATTGAGAAAACGAGTGACGGTATTGGGTTTCCGGATAACAAGATGAGCTCTACGAACAAAAACACGACAACCATCGGAAACCACCGATTTCACTTGCTGTGACGCCTCATCGTCAAATAAAACATTAAACCAATTCTCCGGAACCTCGGATAAATTGTTCACGCTAAAATACACAACGTGACGTTTATGACCGGGTTGCGTTTGCACCGCGACTTCGTAAAAGGTTGGTCGCGTTCTATGGCTCCCTGGGAACAGCACTGTACGCCTGAGTTGGTTGTTGACGGGGTTCCATCCGGGTGATGGTTGCTTGGTAACAGGGCGTGGTTGTATTGCCAATTTCCAACTTGACCAATGTAGATTATTATATAGGAAATTGTTCACGGTGACTCTTTCTCGGCGGAGTAATTTTGTTCGGGGTTCGCTGTGTCCCGGCTTCTTGCGGAGTAATTTACGTTGAGGTTGACTGTGTCTTGTCACCTTGCTTTTAGCTGCTGATGGTTTCTATAAAAAAAATTCAAAATACAAACTAGAGATACAAAACTTCTTATCAAGCTCTGGCGTAAGAGTTATGTAAAATAAGCACGTTATGGGGCACCAAAGGAAACACACTGATCCGCAGTGAATATTAGCTTGGCCGCTAGTATCACTGATAAAGATGACATCGACGAAACTTAATGACCCCAAAATTTTAACTTTTTTCCTCCAACAAATTAAATTCTAAAACATTTTTTTGAAGTATAAGAAAAATAAATAAAGGTGTTCGAGGTATTACTGGATAAAAAAAATATGCCATAATTAGCTTAAATAGGTGCAGAAGTAATCTTTTGGGGCATTATCGACGCCATCTTAGTTTGTTGGTAAACAATATACCGATCTGACCTTTCAAAAGTCAGTCATCTTGGACAGAGATAAAAGACGGCTGTCTTAACTCTGTAAAACAGATTGCAAAAGGAAAATGGTAGGCTGACCCGTAGAGGGGCTGGGGTATATTGCCGGCGAATAACGCTCCTAAGAAATCATTATTCATTATTGTTGGCGAACACATAGTTGTGTGTGTAGGGGGGGGGGGGGCTAATTCGTATCGAGAACCAAAAATATCACAAAGAATAAACTTACTGTTTTTAACTTGGGGAGCTTGTTGAGTGGATCATACAGCATAGAGGGGATCTTTGTGATGGTTGTCACTGACGTAGACGGTTCAGATGACGTCATACTGCTAAGCGGGGACAAGGGTGGTGGCAGTGTTGTATTACTAGCTTTTGAATCGGCTCTTTTTAAAGCTCCAAAGACATCTTCTAAACCATCGTCCATTCGTGTCTTTCCGAATCGTGACCTCACTTCAGCTTCATATCCCTACAAATATCAAAATAACAGAATAGTTCTTCGTCAAGACTACAAAAGGATGAGTGAGTGAGGGAGGGGGAGAAAGGGGGATAACTTTATTTCAATAATTCGCTTGCATGTATAGGGATCTTTAGCAGTGGGAGAAACCGGAGAAAACCAATGATGTTGGACAGGCGAAACTACTCCTTGTGACATACAACCGGGAATCGAAACCTCGCCAGTTGACTCAATGACAGGCCTTAGCGCACGTGCTAACCATTCGACCATTCAACCCCCACAGAGGGTAATGATTCTTTAATAGATGTTACAGTTATACAGACATCTTGATTTCAACAAAGTCAAGATCAACCATTTTCTTACCTCTAAAAAGTCCGCGCCTCGTTCACGATAACAGATAGCCATGATGACGTCACAGACGTGATTAAAGTCCGCCATCTTGATGTATTCTCCGTGGGTTTGTTCGGATATGGTTTTCATAAAACTGGCTGACAGTACGTCTTCAAAAACATGGACGCCATAAATATGTACTCCCTGAAAAACAGATATAATGAGTAATGACATGATGAGACGATTTAAAACAGCTTACATTAATTAAAGATACATTATAGGAGATTGGATAAAGGGCTGGCAGTTCTCACTACATTAGTTATAAACTAGATAATGTAAAGGGAATTGGCTAAAAAATTTCAATCAAATTGATCCACTCTGAACGGAGATTTTAGCGATTGAATTTTCGACCTAGTCTCGATCATCTATTTTATGATTAAATCATGAATGAAAGTTGAGCAACATATGGTATTCTAATCCAGTAAAATACCACAGGAAAGCGTTGACATCGAGAGTTGATTATGGTCTGGATATTAATTTGATTAATGTCTAATTAATATTTAAGATAAGATAAACATGAATGAATGAATATGGGTTTTAACGTCCTACTATTATGCCCCTAACCTGGGCTAATAGAAGACGGGAATACGCCATACAGTGTGCTATGAGGGAAATTTTGCCCGGACAGCGGCGCTACGGGCTACTCTTATATCGAATTCCAACTGTCAAGGGATCTTTTACGTGCACTTCAATGTATAGGCCTACACGGGATCTCGGTTTTCCGTCCCATCCGATCGACTAGGAAACATATGCAGTTCAAAGAGAAGTGGCTTTAATAATAAAAGTTTTTTAATCATACTTACAGCATGTGTATAAAAATGTAATTCTTCTCGCCAATCGATTTTATCAACGTTTAATGGATAATCAGCGTCATGTGGGTAGGCGTCCCCAACCATAATTAAAATCTGCTGCGAACAAGGCGTCCATGATAATTTCTCCCTCACCAGCCTCAGAACAAGTTCATAACACTCACTGACGTCACCTCCGCCAGTTCCACTGACGTCATTCATAAAGTTACACAAAGTGGGTAAATCGTCAGTAAAATCAACGTGCTTCGTCACGTAAAAATGTTCGGCGTCACAATAATCACCATGGGCAACAACTGCGAATCTAATACCCGGAATATCTGCTTGAAGGCGTGTGATCATGTCTTGAAGACGATGTCGGACTTCATCGAGGATTGATGACATGGATCCAGTGGTATCCAGGGAGAAGACGACTTCGATGGGTCCATTTGGTGGCAACGCCATCGTAATAAATGATTCTATTTTTTTCTCGAACGGACACGGCCACACAACAATTTAATAGGCTAGGCTACAGGTTATTTAATTTCGAGCTTTTTTTTTTTTTATAGAATTCAATTTCCTAAAGTCAAATCGTTTTCAGTAGTCTTTAAAAAAAATCGAATTTGGAGAAAACGGAATATCTTAATTTCTCTTATATTAATAATTCTATATCTATCTTCAGCTCAATGAAGCACTCGTTACTTGCCAAGCGATATTGTTTGAATGAAGACAAACTTACATTGCTTGGTATATATAGACAACATTATGCTTCGCGGAGTCGATATGTTTCAACACGTGCTGTGACGTCAATCAGTGACCTTCACATTGCTGATATGATTTGACGATGGTCTCTATCATCCAGACAAATATTCTACGTTGAAGACTAATAGGTTTTGGGTGACCGAGACCAGTGCCATGTTTCTCGAAATCTTAATTAAATATAAAATCCAGATTTTAGTAGATACTTCACTTTTATTTGACTAAGCGCTAAAATCAATCTTATAGTATCCAATCAAATTACTAAAATTTGGATTTTATCTTAAATTAAAATTTCGTGAAGCAGGCCCCAGATTTGACAACAGATTTGTGAGACTGGATAACAAGATAAAACACGTTACTATTTTAAGATATGACGGCGGGGAATACCCAGTATAGTCTTCTTTTACAGTTCGATAAACCATAACACGATAAAGAATTAAATCTGATCATGGCCTATATTTTTATATCACTAATTATAGGCCAATAGATCGTATCGCAATGCAGCTATATATACAGATACCAGCAATGAATGACGCCGCTACGCTTTGATTGTCAGATTCACACTGATCAACGAGAGAGAAATGGGGTTTAACGTCCACTCGACACAAAACAAGATCATTTCGAAAATTACATATGGTTTTTAAAAAACATTCTCAATAATTCGCTGTCATTGAGTCTACTGGCGTTTCGAATCACCGGTTGTACGTGACAAAGAGTAGGATCGCCTGTCTAACTTCGTGGGTTTTCTCTTGGTCCTCCGGTTTCCTCCACTGCTAATGACCCCTACGCGCAAACGAATTATTGAAATAAAAATTAGACCATGTGTTAGTCCCGAAATGACATAGTCTGTGTCGAGTGGACGTTAAACCCTATTCCTCTCTCTATCTCTCTCTCAAATAAAAAAAAAATTAAACTCAACAGAATCAGAATGTTGATTTTTATGGTACACACGTGTGGTATTTAATGCAGCTTTTAAACCTCAAATCAATGTTCCTTGTCAGTGATGCAGACGTAGGGCCTGACAAGAACAGTTGCCTAGTCGTTCGGATGGGACGTAAAACCGGGGGTGACGTGTACACATTGGCGTGCACGTAAAAGATCCCTGGAAGTTGGAATTCAGTTGCTGCCCGGGAAAAATTTCCCCCATAGTACACTGTATGGCGTATGTCCGTCTTCAATTGGCCCAGGTTAGGTGCAGAAGCGTAGGACGTTAAACTCCATTTCATTCATTCAAATCTATGTGGAGTGGAGTAAATTGGAAGAAAAAAATCAAAATGGATTGAAACCTTTTTTCGAATCAAATTTGTACAACATGATTATATTCTATCACTTTTTGCTGGTTTATAAGACCTTTTTTACAACCATAGATTATTGCTAAGCTATTTTTGAATTGTAAATTACAATTACAAACACGGTATGTAAATATTAAATTATATATTTTTCGATCAAAATCTGAATATGCAAAGTGCTATGTAGCCATAATATATGTGAAATTGTGAAATAAACTATTATAATTGCAATATTTACTTTCTCTGTAAATGTCTGTTAATCTGTCGACAACTTAAACAAATTTGTTTTTGAGAGCCCCCAACAAAACTATTACATGCAGAAACACGAACATAGCTTTCGTGTTACCACTGTTTGTCGTGTATTTTGTACATGCATGCTGAACCGTCCATATGCTGATTACACTATTTTGCCAGATTACACTATTTTGCCTATCTATACCGTTTTTTTAGGACATGGAATTTTGTCTAATGGTTTGGATTGTTCGTACTTGGTTTTTATTTTATTTCGTAATTTATATGTTGACTTGTGTTCGATAAAATCGAAATTTTTTAAAAAGTAAATAAAAAGAAGAATTGGATATTCATACAAGTATTTATAATTAAAAATACATTATAGGAGATTACATAAAGAGCTTTGTTTCGAATCCCCGGTTGTACGTGACAACGAGTGGGGTCGCCTGTCCAACCTCGTGGGTTTTCTCCGGGTCCTCCAGCAGTTGCCTCCTACTGTTAAAGACCACTACGCGCAAGCGAATTAAAGAGATGTAAAAAATGAAAAACAGCCAAGTTCAAGCGGAGCCAAGTCAATAATTGTATTTTAGGTCTTTGGAGCTTTTTAATTACAAACATAATGTTCATGTTTTTATATAACAAATGACATTATATATTTAATCTTTCCAACAAAGAAATGTAAAAAAACAAAACAAAAAAAAAAAGCCGTCTAGCTTCAAACGGAACCAACTCAATGATTGCATTTTAGGTCTTTGAAGCTTAATGATTACTAATATAATGTTTACGTTTTAATATAATAAATAACATTATATATTCAATATATCTCATAAAATTTAATGTTATTGGCACTCTGTTTTATGTATAAAAACTGAAAAAGAAGTAGGCCTATCTATACGGCCAATTAAATTCCATCGAAACAGCAAATAGTCATAATTTATGTTTATAAAATGACATGCCAAGTGGTGCCCTACGAACAACTTTTACATTCAATTGTTTCTGTTTTTACTGCAATTTCTAATCAGTTATGTTCCGCTCTCGTAATATGCGATGAGTCTGGATTGAATTGCAATCTTTGGCGTCTGGTTATATCAGTTTACACAGGAAATATTCCCAAAGCCCAACCGGAGCGGAGCCCGGGGCCTGACTATTCCAGTTTATTAAAGTTTATTGTGCTCAACCCATGCAATATCACTTCGGTGGAAGCGGACGTTAAATAAAGCTATTACACACACTTAACCCATGCAGCACGGGGTCATCCGCTAATTCATGGCCGCAGATCTTATTAAATTTTGAAAGCAGGATGCCTGAAAACGCTATCTGAGACCATTTCTGAGCATTCTGCAGAGATGAACGAACCGACAATAAATTGTTGTTTTTGAGCGAGAATAATCAATAACTTCACAAATAAGGGGTGAGGAATATTCTTTATTTTATCATAATGAATAATTTTAGCCGACAGGCCGTCATCAAATACCAACGTATTATAATATAATTATCAATAAAATAGGTAGTTTAAACTCGTTGAGTTATTCTAGAAACATTAAATTTCTATAATCGTTCGTTTCAATTTAAACCCGGGGCCGTGGAGCCGGGGGGGGGGGGTTGCTAAGGGGGCTTTAGCTCCGGCAATAATTTTTAATAGTGAAAAATAAAATGTCGCCAAAAGCTCAAAAAGGTTAGGGGGGGGGGTATGGGTGTGGTGCTTAGTTTGGGCGGCCACATTGCGTGAGTTATTGTCAGTAGCCCCCCCCCCCCGAAATCGTTTCAAAGTTCAAACATAAATCCAATTTGAATCGGTGTATAGGCTACCTAGGTACATCTAAATTGGCCTAAGTTCATTTTCTTTTGAATTTCATTTAAAATATAAATATTTTGGACATTTCTAATACGAATACGGTAAAAAGTAGTTATTAGGGCATATATTTCTATGGTTGATATAAATAGATATCAACCGCTGATGACGTTGTGACAGGTTGATATTTCATATCAACCGCTAATGACGTCATCTCAGGTCGATGTATTCGACTCATATCAACCGCTGATGATCGAAATAATACAAAAAACACAGAAATAAATTTTTATTATTTTGACAATTAAAAATTATTATGGAACAGTTTGAAACATTCAAGACAGAAATAGACGACGTACTTATCAGCATATTTAAATCGGTTATCCATTTCTTTCAGAATCTCCTTTCCGTCCACACACTCCTAGACTTGAAAGTATTTATCGCCAAAGATTTCCATTATAAACTATTTTTGGGTACAGTCCATGCACTTAAAACAGTCGGTCAAATCCTTCTGTCTATAAAACATAGCAAAAATCTTCAATCGTAGTTCACTGTCAGAATTATCGGGAAAGAATGTCTTTTGATCCAAATTTTCTTTAGGCTTTGGATAGATCCTCATCGATAGTTGCATTCACGCCAATTCCATCGTCAGTATGTTGGCTAAAGGGATTGATCATTCGCCTGACTTTGTATTACTATCCATTTTGTTTTTGTATGAAATTCAATTCTTCAAAATAGCGCTGTGTTTACAAAAATACCATCTCGTAATTGCACGTGATTAATTCGGTAATGTCCGTTATTTGACGGAAACCACCTAGCCGTTATCCAACCATTGTTGAATATTAATGGAAGAGTCCATTTAAATTTAAGGGTGGGCGTTGTATATGTCAGATATAAACCTATCATACCTCAGTTGCTATATAATATAACCCTTGGGCTGCGCCCGGTGGTTATATAATATAGCAACCTCGGGTAGGTTAATATCCTATACTTGGAGTGCAGGCGGACTGGTTATATTATTAAACTTTAAAAATATAAACAGTAAACCACAGATGATATGGACTGATTAATCAAAGAGGTCCTCGCAGTATAGGGATATAAAAAGGCTAATTGTAAATTGCTGGTCACGGATGAAAATGTGATAAATAATTTCTAAAATGGCCAGCTCTGGGCATAAGCTGCTGAGGTCATGAAAAGATCATTCTCAGATCTGGGTTACATCAAAGACCGGGTATTTTTGCACTAACGGGAAATATCCCCAGCCTGAAAATCGGACTCAAGTTTTGGGAGACGCTGACAGACCAATATCTGGGCATTGTACATCTGCATGTTCGGGAATATAGGCTACATTTCCCGGGCTGAAAAAAAGACTATTGAAATTTTATCAATGTATTTTTCGGGGGGGGGGGGATACGACCCCCCCCCCCCGTGAAAATCCAGGGGGGATCACCCCACCCCCGGGGATCTGTTCCATGTCCGCTATAGTTGTCAATAAGACCAGCTTGTCAGTAGTCATGACTGCCATGTCAATCTAGCTATACTAATATCAAACTTAATTAAAAAATCGAGCTCGTTCTGTTTCTCAAATTGGTTTGGCGGGAAATCAATAGTCAAACATACAACAGATTTATTAAATAGGTCATAAATATTTATTTTATAAACGGGTTGAGTGCAGGGGGTACATTGCACCCCCAGAAAAAAAGGTGCCCGAGAAATGCCCCCCCCCCCAACGCCCAATCAGTCAGTCGGTTTTAATGGTTTCTGCGCGCCAAATGGATTCGTTCGCCCTGATCCGAACTGTTTATATCACTTACGCGGAGGCTATGGCGCCCCATCACTCTGTAGCCCCCCCCCCCCCTAACACACACATACGGCCCTGGTTGAGTTTCATGCTAAGTGTAGTTAAGGATAGGTAATATGCGTTCATTAAATCATAATATATATCAATATTAGAAACAGAATGGGTTTTGGTGTAAATGTAGTTAAGGAGGGTAATAATATGCATTTATTTAACCATAAACAAATTATTTGAAATGAAATGAAATGGGGTTAACGTTCTATTGTTCTGCTCCAACAAGGCAAATGAAGACAGGCATACGCCATACAGCGTGCTATTAGGGAAATTTTGCCCGGACAGCGGCACTACGGCCTACTCTTATATCGAATTATAACTGCCAAGGGTTCTTTTACGTACATGCCAATATGTACACGTGATCCAGTTTTTTCGCATTTGGGATAATGTAAGAGCTAAGACCTGGTATGATGGAGACTTTGTTCGAAAATAAAATGAAATGGGGTTTACGTCCTATTGTTCTGCTCCGACGAGGCTAATGAAGAGGGAAATTTTGCCAGGGACCGCGGCACTATGACCTACTCGTAATATCGAATTCCAACTGCCAATGGATCTTTTACGTGCACGCCAATATGTACACGTGACCCTTTTTTTTTGTCTCAGGATTATGTAAGAGCTAATATTATTGTGGATCTTTATTTTGGCTTCAAATTGTTTTTTAGACATTTATCCACGTGGGAAGTCTATAATCAACGCTCAAGATGATCGGATGGCACAGATGTAAACCGTTGATAAACGATCGTCATTTAAAGGAGAGAGAGAGAGAATAATAATAATAATAATAATCTCGTCATTTTACAAGGGTAGCAAATTAAGCCTGAGGCTTGTTTTCAATTTGGCCCTTGGCACAGATCGTGCGAATGATTTCGATCATTACTGCAGGAAGAAACCGAAGAACTCGGTGGAAACCTGTCTGATCGGACGGGAGACCGAATATCCCTCTCAATTACAACGATAAAGTTCTTGCCCTGAGCTGGGATTGAATCCTCGTTGCATTGGTGAGAAGCCGCCTCTCTATCGCCACGGCTATCCGACCAGCTAATGGGGTTTAACGTCCACTCGAACGAAACTATGTTATTTTGGGACTAACGTATGTTTTTCAATTTTTATTTCAATAATTCGCTTGCGCGTAGGGGGGGGGGGGTCTTTAGCAGTGGGAGGAAACCGGAGTGCCCGGAGGAAACCCACGAGGTTGAGAAGGCGCCCCTATCTCCATGCAACATATGCTCACACTAGGGCTCGAAACCACAGCCGCAAGCCAGAGGTGACCGGCCAGCTCGAGGTCGAAGTGCGGCACTCTAGACCACTAGGCCACCCCGCCCCAATCATTTAAAGGACAATATTGGTGTCAGTCATTATCACACAGGTGATAGAGCTGTTTAAACACATTCCAAATATAATTTTAAAACAGATTTTATTGCTACGATAGATGAGTAATAAAGGTTCCATGAATCGGAAGTGACGAACGCCAAAGGAAAACACAAGTTGTCCTGAGGGTAAAAAAAAAGGCAGAATATAGATTACAGAAAAAACTTCTGGAAAATCTGCTACCAATTTTTAATTAATTTTTTTTTACAGATTTATTTTTTAAAACAGTGAGCGCTAATATCGATTGGCAAGGTGGAGCTTGTATAATTTGTCTGATGTCACGGGATGTCACGTGATGTATATATACATGATGTAGTATTTATATATATATACTATAGATGTGTCAGATATTGTCAGTAGTTAGAAATATAGTTTAATAATAGAGAAAGAAAGGTGATATTTGTTAGAGAGCGAGGATGATGATTCAGACAGCTATTAAACTGGTTCTTATATCAATTTGTATCATCGGTATACAGAGTGCAGGTAAGACGGCATACTAAACTGTTTCTAAATCCCGGTTGTACGTGGCGAGGACTAGGGTCGCCTGTCATGCCTCCAGGGTTTTCTCCGGGTCCTCCGGGTTCCTTCCACTGCTAAAGACCCCTACGCGCAAGCGATTATTAAAATAAAATTAAACCATATGTTAGTCCCGAAATGACTTAGCTTGTATCGAGTGGACGCTAAACCCCATTTCTCTCTCTCTCTCTCTCTCGCTTACTAAACTTAGGCTGACTATCTAGAGAATAGGCACTAAGATAGGTTGCCGACATTTTAAGTCTTAAATCGACAACTTTTAGTCCAAAACATAAAGTATACTTCGAGAATTAAATTGCAGTATTATGCTTCATTTAAAGGTGTATTATTGCAGTTTAGATAGAGAGTTGACAGTTTTCACTGGAGAACATACTCTTAGCTTGTTTACCGACATTTTAAATTCTAAAACGACACAGAGGGTGAACAGTCCATATGTTGAATACACTATTTTTCCTGATTACACTATTTTACCCAATTACATTATTTTGCCAATACCGTTATTTTAGGACTTCAAATTTTGTCTAATGGTTTGGATTTTTTTTCGTACTTGGTTTTATTTTATTCCAAGAATACTTCGAGATTTGTGTTACGTATTTCTTATGCTTCCATTTAAAGGGACAATACCACTCTTGATGGCTTGACAGGTCGAGAAAGAAAAATTAGCCTTAGTCTAAGTACTAGATGTTTAAGTGTCCTACCTGTTGTATAAATTATCCATTACATCCTATTTTACTTGTCCAGATGGTTCGAAAATATGTTTAAATCCAAGTTGCATTTGAAACTACAAACCATGTAGTTGAATTTTTCCAATTTTTTTAAATTCGATGTGTCAAGATGAAATTTGTATCATCAATTAATTGAAATATTGTAAAATAGTACAAATTGTTGACCAGAATAAAGATTGGGACATATTATTCAGTTACAACAAGAGTGGTATTGGGGCTTTAAAGAATTATAGAAAGATCTGACAGATAACGTACATAGAATATGCTGAAAATTTCAGTCAAATTGATTCACACTGAACTGGAATGTTAGTTTTTTAATTTTAAGCTAACCCAGATCATCATTACAATGAAAAATAAAACAAAGACTCGGCTATTCATTTTTTCTGTTTATTTTTTTTTTCCAAGAAAGTATTCCAATCCGTTAAAAAATCGAAGGCATCGGGTGTTTATTATGGTCTGGATAATTTTTTAAATGATTAATTAATAATTAATTTAGATAACATGTCCGGCCTACAAAAGACCTGCGATAGGCATATTTGGCTCTTACATAAATGTATGTTTAATAAACCTGAAAATTGTTTGATATGGCGGACATTTAGGACAGAGATTTATTTTCGAGGGATCAAGTAGATGTGTGATTAATGAATGAATGAAATGGGGTTTAACGTCCTAATGTTATGCACTTAACTTGAGCTAATTGAAGACGGGCATACGCCATACAGTGTGCTATGAGGGAAATGTTTGCCCGGGCAGCGGCGCTACGGCCTACTCTTATATCGAATTCCAACTGCAAAGGGATCTTTTACGTGCACTCCAATGTGTACACGGGACCTCGGTTTTTCGTCCCACCCGAACGACTAGGCATCTGTCCTTGTCAGGCCCTCCTTCGGCATCACCGACAAGGGGAAATCACGCTGGAAAATCGAGATGAACTTTCTCGGCCAATGCAGGGATCGAACACCCGACCTCCAGGCAAGCGAACCAGCGCCTTATCCACTTAGCCACCGTGATGTGTGATCAATATTGACCAAGAAAACAACAGGATAAATGAATATTTCATGCCCTGTCGATCTTCATGTGTGTAGGCCATCGAGAGTATAAAAGCAAAACTAAACGAAATATAGATCTGGGGCCTGTTTCACGAAATTTTAACTAAGATAAAATCAAAATTTTAGAAATTTAATTGGATAATATTAGATTGATTTTAGTGCTTAGCCAATCAAAATTGAAGTATCTACTAAAATTACGATTTTATCTTTTGTTAAAGGGACAATACCACTCGTGCTGGCTTGACAGGTCCAGAAAAAATAGCCTTATTCTAACTACTAGATGTTTAAGTGTCCTACCTGTTGTGTAAATTATCCATTACAACCTATCTTACTTGTCTAGAGGGTTCGAAAATATGTTTAAATCCAAGTTGCATTTACTTACTTTTTATATTGTACATACTGTAGTTGTTTTGAGGAATTAGCCAATGAAACGGTCTGTTACTGCAAGTTCATGGCGTGCTCTGCACGGAACTAATGGTAAACCCTTAGATAGAAACGTCAACGCTGATTGATTGGGTCGGGAAAGCCTAGTGGCCTAGAGTGTCGCGTTTCGACCTCTGGCTGGTCGGTTACCAGTCACCACTAGCTGGCGATTGTGGTTAATTCGACCCCTGGTGTGAGCGTATGTGCCTTGGAGATATGGGCGCCTTCTCAACCTCTGACAGGAAATTCCAGGCCATCACCGGGAGCGAGCCCGACGCCTTCATGTTAGAGAGCCGATGTTTTACTCATCGAACCGCCGCGGCACCTACCAGTATTAAACAGTAATGGTATTTTATTCTCTTACTAAAAGTCATATGATACCATATTAGATTTCTTTCAGATAATTATCTACTTGATTAGGGGGGGGGGGGTTGGATTGCCTAGTGGTCTAGAGTGCCGCGCATCGACCTCTAGCTGGCCGGCCACCTCTGGCCTGCGGCTGTGGTTTCGAGCCCTGGTGTGAGCGTATGTGGCATGGAGAAAGGGCGCCTTCTCAACCTCGTGGGTTACCCCCAACTGCTAAAGACCCCTACGCGCAAGCGAATTATTGAAACAAAATTTTAAAAAACACATATGTTAGTCCCGAAACGACCTAGTTTTGTTGAGTGGACGTTAAACCCCATTTCTCTCTCTACTTGGGTGTGTATAATGTCGAATCGGGCCGATAAATATCGAAAGAATCCACTGGAAACCCTAGAACAAACAGCGGGTGCTAAAAGTAGATGACGTCATCGTTTTTTGGGGTCACGTGCTCTTGAAGGGTCACATGCTCTTGAAAAGTCACGTGCTCGTGATATATGATTTTTTTTCGTCTTGACATGTGATTTTTTTTGTCTAGACATGTGAATAATATTTTTGTTGAATTGTTAAAAAAAAAACGAATATAGCGATAGAATATTTCTGTGAACAGTATATAATTGACTTAACTTTAACTAAATGCAAGAGCAGCAGTGGAAAAAATAATCTGTATTGATATACCGTGTTTTGTACAGAAAAAAATGCTTGGAAATCTAACACGCTGTTTTTGCAGTTCGTTCCAATATCGCATAGCTGTAATATTTTAAATTTCCCGTGGGTGCTTGCTTTTAATACAAGTTCTACTGTACTAACGTATATATATATAATACACCCTTTGTTTGATGCACAATAGAATATATATACTAATATCAAACAAACGAAGTCTAGTCTGAATAGTACTAAATAAAATTACATTTTAAAAATGGGTGAAAGTATTGATTTATTCATAGGTTTGGATATTAATTAAAATTTAAAACTGACATAATATAAATAAAATTTATAACTGATAGAAAATAAAATCAACCAAGCGACTTAAAAAAATTGTGTTACCCAGTTTATTATTGGAGTATCTTCGTCATCATGTCTAGGGATGACGCATATTTGCGTTTCTGATATACTAATCAACGGCGTGGATTTGTCATAACTTTGGTGGGGCGGGGGGGGGGGGGGATCAATTACTGTTGTGAAACCCAAGGCAGTGGCTAGATAGTCAATACACGATGCTAACTAATACCTGAAATTAACCATTACGGGGTTTATTTGACCTTTAGGGCATATTCTATTAGTAAGTGCGGAAAGACCGCACTACACGCAAAACAAAAATATACAAGGTAAACCTGCGGACAAGAAAATAAACAATTATCAAATCCAGTGAATGGATCCGGGGGCCAGTCGTAAGCGTCCACTGCGCTGTAACAGTACAGGCTTCACTAAAACAATGATTTACAAAAAAGACGTAACAAAAAAAAATGCGACCAATCTTTGGAGTGACCGTCTCTTCAACTAATAGGCCAACCTGTAATTAACCGTTTAGGAATGAATGAAATGGTGTTTAACGTCCTACTGTTAAGCACTTAACCTGGGCTAATTAAAGACGGGCTTACGTCATACAGTGTGCTATGAGGGTAATTTTGACCGGGCAGCGGCGCTCCGGCCTACTCTTATATCGAATTCCAACTGCAAAGGGATCTTTTACGTGCACTCCAATGTGTACACGGGACCTCGGTTTTTCGTCCCATCCGAACGACTAGGCAGCTGTCCTTGTCAGGCCCCACTTCTGCATCACTGACAAGGGGAAATCACGTCGGAAAATCGAGATGAACTTTCTCGGCCAATGCAGGGATCGAACACCCGACCTCCAGGCTAGCGAACCAGCGCCTTATCCACTTAGCCACCGTGATCCCGAACCGTTTAGGGGTTCATGCATGGTTATAAACCTATAGTAGTGTATAACGGTAAATCTACTTGATCTTTAGGGTATAGAGAGAGAGAGGGAGAGAGAGAGAGACAGAGAGATATGGGGGAGAGGGAGAGAGCACGCCAATTGACATATAACAGACCTTATGATCTAAGTCGGATAGCCGTGGCGATAGAGAGGCGGCTTCTCACCAATGCAACGAGGGTTCAATCCCAGCTCAGGGCAATAACTTTATCGTTGTAAGTGAGAGGGATATTCGGTCTCCCGTCCGATCAGGCAGGTTTTCCCCGAGCTCTTGGGTTTTTTCCTGCAGTAATGATCGAAATCATTTGCACGATCTGTGCCAAGGGCCAAGTTGGAAAAAATTTGCTACCCTTGTTAAATGACGCGATTATTATTATTATTATTATAAGATGCTGTTATTGCAGTTCGTTCCATTATTGCATAGATGTAATATTTTATATTCTAATATTCGGATTTTGTGCACGGTGATGGTTTTATTTAAAGCTTGACTGGGCGTTTTCCGATACAATTTAATTGACGTATTTCAATGAATTGTCACGTCTAGCTATTTAATCATTTAATATTATGTTTACAAATTGTGTATCAGCTGGCGTAAAGCGAGTAAAATTCAATAAAGTTACAAGTATGTTACACATTTGTAATATTCTAGGGCTGGCTGAAAGGTTTCTAAGCCTTTAGGGGGTGGGGTGGATGGCCGAATAGTTAGCACGTGCATGGTTTCAAATCCCCGGTTGTACGTGACAATGAGTATGATCGCTTGTCCAACCCCCTGGGTTTTCTCCGGGTCCTCCCACCGCTAAAGACCCCTACGCGTAAGCGAATTATTGAAATAACATTAAAAACCATATGTTAGTCCCGAAATGACTTTGTTTGTGTCGAATGGATATTAACCCCCATTTCTCTCTATACGAGGACTGGCTGAAATGTTCTAAGCGTATGTATGATTCAATGGTCGAGAGTGACAAATTAATAATATATTGATACTACACAAGGCGTTAGCCGAGTGTTGTTTCGATATATTACGCAATGTCTTTAGCTCGAGACCGTTAAACCACTTAAAATACAGACACTTTCCTGCACGTGCTTTTCAATGAAATACGTCACACGAGTGCAATATTTTATTTAGTATAGATAATGTACGATTGGCAATTTGTCCATACATTTTTGGAAATACTGGCACGCCAACATCAGAGGATGACGTCCCATTTGCATATTAAGTAGAATAATAATAATAATAATAATAATCTCGTCCTTTTACAAGAAGACCTGTACAAAGCTGCTGGAACGACCCAAACCGAAAGCTCAATGAAATTGGGTTTAACGTCCTACTGTCATGCACGTAACCTGAGCTAATTGAAGACTGGCATACGCCATACAGTGTGCTATGAGGGAAATTTTGCCTGGGCAGCGGCGCTACGGCCTACTCTTATATCGAATTCCAACTGTCAAGGGATCTTTTACGTGCACTCCAATGTGTACACGGGACCTCTTATATCGAATTCCAACTGCCAAGGAATCTCTTACGTGCACTCCAATGTGTACACGGGACCTCGGTTTTTCGTCCCATCCGAACGACTAGACAACTGTCCTTGTCAGGCTCTCCTTCTGCATCACTGACAAGGGGAAATCACGTCGGTAAATCGAGAGAAATAACAATCAGTACAGGTTGGCGAGACATTTAAAAGATTGTTTTACAATTTAATCAATCTAATTACAATATAGATCTATATTTTGTGTCGGTTTTGTCTTTTATCGATGGCCTACACTAAATAAAGATCTGGCATGTTATAGCGAGAGTTTACGCCAGGGATCAAACGAGCGGCTTTTGTGCTATGACGTCAGAAATCGGTTAGTCAATCAGCATTGACGGTTCTAGTGGTTTACACACAGATCCAAGCATAAAAAAACCAAGAACTCGCCGTAACAGACCGTTTCATTGGCTTATTTCTCACGTCATTCAGAAGACGTCAATGATAGCAACTCTTCCAGATCCTAGTGTAGTAAAGACAAGTAAAACGAAATTTTGAACTCTAAAAAAAGAAACGAAATAGGATCTGTGTTTTAATCGGATTGAAATTTAATGTGCACAGAATAAAGGTTTATTAATTTGTTACAGCTGAGAACAAGCCTCTCAGAGATCCAACTCCGCAATTGACCGGTGAGTAGTTTAAATAATCCTTATACCATATCTTCGTCCTAGCTAGAGATAAAGGGACATAATTTATAGGCGAGGCGGTGCCACGTGACCTCAATGTTTACCTTATAGCACAGTTTTCCTGTACATTCATAACAACAATAATAATAATAATAATAATCGCGTCATAACGAACCTGTGTGTTAGTTTTTGTTGTTAATATGGAATTTTATACCGATACGGTTTTTTTACCATCGATTAGGTCACGTGGAACCGAGTTTGTACTAGCGACACCTGGTGGGAATTCCTTCAACGAGGACACCCATTGTAGCAAAGCATTCAAATGCACCGACCGAGCCAATGAAGACGGGATTAAACCAAAGCCCAGCTAAACCGGGGCCCTATGGGCCGGCCTAGAATCGCCCCCCCCCCCTCAACGCAACGAAAAGATCATTATTTCATGTCCCTGTAAATGGCACGCATGCGCAACGCACAATAAAACGGTCTGTCATACAAGAATAACTACACTAAACATGATCACATGAGCCGCTAGATCAATTACCGTGAAACTTTCAGCTCGAATTTGATTTTTTTCTCTTTTTGCCACGAACTGCGGGGAATGCTTAGGCCTACTTGTCGGCGGGTCCTCTAGTCCGTGGGTGCGCTAGTGCACAGGTTCACCAGTCCGCGGTTTCATTAGTCTACCGATATCTATTGTAAGGGTTGGGTTTGGGTTAGGGTTATTGATAACCATATTTCTATTATTTCTTATATATAGCGACGGATTAGTAAAACCCGCGAACTAGCGCACCCATGGACTAGTGAACATGTGCACTAGCGCACCCAAGAACTAGTGAACCTGTGAACTAGCGCACCCTCGAACTAATGAACCTGTGCACTAGCGCACCCACGAACTAGTGAACCTGTGCACTAGCGCACCCACGAACTAATGAACCTGTGCACTAGCGCATCCCCGGACTAATGAACCTGTGCACTAGCGCACCCATGGACTAGTGAACCGGTGCACACGATTCCTCTGACTAGTGAACCCCTCTCCATTCTTTAACTGACACTGAATAACTTTTTCCCTTACAGGGGGATGTAAATACCTTAGAGCACACATGTGTTATCTGAACGCTGAAGGGGACTGCGCAAAGTGGTGTGAGGAGGTCGCCAGTTCATTGAAAACAAGCTATGGTTATATACACGGTAAGTCGCCAATAACGGCGTGGGGTGGTATGGGGCTGTACATGTATGATCTAATTGATAAGGTCAATTTCACGTTTGGTCAAAGGTCACGAATGAATGAATGAAATGGGGTTTAACGTCCTACTGTTATGCACTTAACCTGAGCTAATTGAAGACGGGCATACGCCACACAGTGTGCTATGAGGGAAATTTTGCCCGGGCAGCGCCGCTACGGCCCACTCTTATATCGAATTCCAATGTGTACACGGGACCTCTGTTTTTCGTCCCATCCGAAGGACTACAAAGGTCACGAGATGTAAACAGGGCTAGCGCTTATCCCAACCCCGTACTTAACTCGAATGCTTACTCTTACCCTAACCTTCAACCTTGCCAACAATCACGTGCCCTAACCTATCTGCGGGGGATTTTCTAAAGATCCCTCCTCTCCCGATAACCCTAACCTTGCCAGTGCCTGGGCTAAGTTCAATCGAATTACATAAAATCAACAGTAGTTGTCGGCAGGTGCCCTTATCACTGAGTCCTCAATCAACCTTTTTATGGTTGTGCGATGGCTTAGTTGTAGAGCGTTTGACCGACAGCTGCGAGGCGAATTGGTGCCGTCATGGGTTCGATTCCCGTATGGGTTATGAAACGTTAGACCCACGGCCCGTGCTTTCCCTCCCCTACCGATAACCCTAACCTACAACCTCGCCAACAATCACGTGCCCTAACCTTTTAAATCTGAGAACCTTGACAAAACGTGGGCTGAGGATTAACTGGTTCTATGTCCACTTTTTGTCAAACTGAGAAAAATGGGTTTGAAGTTTTGCATCGACATACAATTTAAACAAAGGCCTGTGTGTTTTTTTGGCAATTTAACCTAGAGGGCGTCTCTGTATCAATTCATGCTTACAGGACATAATACCTGTTGATTCACAGATTATGTTTATGCAAATATCTCATTTTTACTGAAAAGTGGACATAGAACCAGTTAATTCTGAGCCCAGAGGAGGATCCAGGGGGAGGGCCCTAGGTGCCCGCCCCCCCTATATAACAGTATACCCCGATTTTTTCAAAATTTTTCTCAGGGGGCCCCCCTAACTGGATTTCCTGGATCCGCCTCTGTCTGAGCCCACGAAAAATTGAGCTGGCATTAAGAAATAGATTAAGCCACAGGTGTAACAATGGTATTTTCTACCTAACAGAATTGGCGCCTTTTATTCATTTTACGCCCCCGCGCACTAATTTATTTTTAGACATTTACATTAAATAGGGATTTGTTTTGACCCAAATATACTTCGAATAAATATCTTTTTTTAATAATAAATTAAATACGTTTTTTATATTTTTTTTTTGAAGAAAAAAAGTTAACATTGAGAGCTAGATAAGTCGCCCTGGTGTCATATCCCTTTTATGCACATACTAGATCTTCCCGATTTGTGAAATATCTTCCCGCGTTTATAGCCACAACTCTAACCCCAACCCTTCAGAAAAGTTTTAGATAAACCTAACCCAAACCCTTACCCTCGGGAAGATCAAGTATTGTGCCCCTTTCCTCACGCAAGGCTCTATCCAACATTATTGTGGACTGCAAGGGAAGACAACTCTGTTTGGGAAATTGTCCTTCGACTAGTTTCAGGGATAATAGCGGACAAGGGGAATATTTCATGCTAATCAGTTTTTTGACTGCCTAGGGCACTAAGTCCTTTGTTGTGGACACGTCAAACAACCATGAAAATTAATGTAACCCTTATACAGTGGACCCTGTCATCATTTAATTTCTGCTCAGCTTGTAATTAAAGGCTTTAGATAATTAAACGGGTCATCCATTTCTAAACCCCTCTCTGAGAAATTAAATGGTGTACCATTAAATTAAGCCATAGTAATAATTAAACCATTTTTGAGATTTAAAGGGTTATTATCAATTATCAAAAGATGTTTTGAAATTAAAGGCTATTATATTAATTAAACTGCAAAACAACCAAGTTAAAGGATACCAGATCCCTAGTGTCCAACGTCTGAATACTACGGCATTATGTGAAATCCGTCCCAATATAATTCCTCAATACTTCAACCAAATTTTTTTGAGTAGGCCCGATGTAGTTTATTTTTAATTTTGTTATTTTTTTTACTTTTAAACAGGCTGTCGGTATGGTAACTATCAGAACGTCCATAGTTATTGTCGTGGTGGCCTCGACAAGATGAACTGTGCACGTTGTAACAAGAATTTTGGTGCGTGTTGTGGCACGTGTAAGCAGGACTGTAGCATTGATTTAGATTACGCAGGGAAATAAAATTAGTTCTTGATACAAACCTTATTTTCTTTTTGGCGGCGAATATCAATTGACTCAATGACAGACACGCACGTTCTAACCATTTGGCCATCCACCGCCCCTGAACTTAAAAACTAATCAAAATAGGATCTGGTGGGTTAATACACCATTGTCCTAATTCAAAGAGAGAAACATTCACTCACACAATGTCATAAGCTTCGGGAGGAAACCGGAGGACCGCTCTACGCCTTGTCACATACAACGAATGGAATGGGGTTTAACGTCCTACGCTTCTGCACCTAACCTGGGCTAATTGAAGACAGGGGCATACACCATACAGAGGGAAATTTTTGCCCGGCAGCAACTGAATTCCAACCGCCAAGAGATCTTTTATGTGCACGCCAATGTGTACACGGGATCTCAGTTTCTCGTCCCATCCAAACGACTAGGCAGCTGTTCTTGTCAGGCCCTCCGCCTGCATCACTGATTAGGGGAACCCACGTCGGAAAATTGAGGTGAACTATCTCGGCAAATGCATGGATCGAACACCCGACCTCCAGGCTAGCGAGCCAGCACCTTATCCACTTAGCCACATGGTCCCCATTATCACATGCAAGTGAAGAATTGACAGGCCTCATAAAAGAGAGGGAAATGGGTTTTAACGTCCACTTGAAATGAGGAAACCAGAAAAAAACATGCTGTTGGATAGACGAGTCTATTCCTTTGCCAGACAGACCTTATGCAAACCATTCGGTCATACCCCCCCCCCCCCCCCCCCCCCCCCGCACATATAAGTTAACAATACGCCCCCCCCTCCCAATTGTATATCATTCTACAGACAGACGAAAGCCCCCACTTCAATAATTCGAAAGGCCTAGGACAATTTCAACGAAATACCTGAGATTACGATACATTTTTTAATATAATGAAATGAATTCCGTTTATTTTACAAATAAAATCATTAAAAGATGAAATGAATCATGAT
The DNA here is from genome assembly GCA_917208275.1 of Patella pellucida. Classification (NCBI taxonomy): domain Eukaryota; kingdom Metazoa; phylum Mollusca; class Gastropoda; family Patellidae; genus Patella; species Patella pellucida. The sequence continues at coordinate 5,631,122 of OU795041.1, forward strand.
AGCTGACATTAACCTTCAGAGTGACTTCCCGTGATTCATCAGTGACACCCAACTATGGTCAGATCTAAATATTAAGGACACTTGCAGATTTCGTCAAGGTCACGAGATGTAAACACGGTAAGGACACATGCTTGTTGCCTAGGATTGAGTTATCGCTAGGCCTGTTTATATTTCATGAACTGGTCGGAATCTTCAGGTAGCCTTGATATTTAGATCAGACAATTATCTACCAGAGCAGACTCTTTAAAAGACGATGACTGACATGATGTTGATGTGAATTCATACCAGACCCAATTTAAAATTATAGCTGACATTAAACCTTAAAGGGTGATGTTTGTTGACTGGAATTCATCAGTGACACCCAACAATCTAGCAATGGGACACATTTTAAAATCCGTTACATCAATTAATGTGAGTCCTTGTAGTCAATGTATGTTCCAAGGTCAGTATCCAACCAGACAACAATAAATGTCTATTTTGTCTGTCCTTAAGAAAGGACAACATAAAAACCGTAAATATTCATCGCAGTTCATTCAAAAAGGATTTGAATTTCCGGAATACAAGAAATGAAGTCAAATGGGTTTTATGTCCTACCTTTATGCGCCATGCAGTGTGCTAGGAGTGAAATTTTGCCTGGACCGTGGTACTACAGAATACTCTAATATCAAATTCCAACTGCCAAGGCATCTTTTATGAATATTCCAATGTGTACATCCCATCTGAACAGCTAGTATTCAGTGTGCTAATGAAGATGGGCCTATTTCATACATTGTGCTAAGAGGGAACGCCAATGAAGATGGGTGAAATGAAATGAAATGGGGTTTAAAGTCCTACTTCACAGCACCAACTGGGCTAATGAAGACAGGGTTAATATCAAGAAGTGGTTGTCACGTCCATGGGATACTGACCTGAAGATTCTGACATTGTGATGATAAATATACATTCTTTTTTTAGAATCAAATACTCAAGATTACGTTGTTTTAAGTGTGTTAAAATCAGAACATTTAAAAAAACAACAATCTTTCTTAATTCAAAATAATCTGAACATTTCTTTCTATGCGCGTTTGTTGTGGCGATGTGTCTTCATTATCCAGTCCTTTTCAATGAAACCCAAAACACATGACAAAAATGTAGTCTTGTTCACTCCAGACACACCATACACTACTCATTGAGTCCATAATATTAATATACAAGTCTTTTGTTTAATTTTTCCTTGGCATCTTGTTAGGAGGTGGTCCCCCTGATCCCCCCATGGGGGGTCGCATACCACCATGCACCATCATGGGGGGCATTGGCCCCATTGGACCCATGGGTGGTCGCATACCTGAAAAAAAAAAAAAAATAAATTATACATGTATGTATCATTAAATACTAACACTGGAAAATTGGTATGGTTTAACTTGGTGTATATTTATAGCCCTAATGTTTAAGTGTCTAATTAACAAATTAAACACAAGTTAATTAGACGCTTAGTAATCAAAATAAAACACTATGATTCAAGTTGAACACTATTAGCTGAAATAATTCAACACAGAAGAGAAATTAGGGCTATAAATATACACCAAGTTAAACCATACCAATTTTCCAGTGTAAACTCTACAGAAGGCCGACTTCAATAAAAAAAATAGTGCAAATGTTTTGCCAGTTGGGTAGACTGGAATACACTATTCTACCAGTTCCTGTTTACTTGTCTTCACAACACTTGGATCTGGACGAGTTGTTATATAATCAACAGGCATTCTAGTTAATGTGAGGAATTAGCCAATGAAACAGTCAGTTATTATAAGTTCTTGGAGTTCTCTGCATGGAACTGTCGGTAAACCACTAGATATTGCAGGGTCAAAACCACCTGTACGACCCCTTACGCGACCTCCCACTACAACTTGCCAGATATTCATGTAGAAGAGGCCATCGAAAGTACGTCCACTCAACACAAACTAGGTCATTTTCGAGACTAACATATGGTTTAATTTCATTTCAATAATTTGTTGCCTTTAACAGTGGGAGGAAACCGGAGGACCGGAGAAAACAGGTTAATCTAGATCAATCCGGTTATATATTTTATACAACTTGTTTTAATTCAACTTATTACTTACCCATCATAGGTGGCCCCATCGGTCCCCCAGGTCCCATCATTGGCATACCTGGACCCATCGGACCTCCAGGCATCGGTCCTCCAGGCATCGGACCTCCCGGCATATTAGGTCCTGGACCACCTGGCTTGCCACCTAATAAAAAACATTAAAATAAATAAAAATTCAGAGAAATGAGGTTTAACATCCTACTGTTCTGGGCCCTGTTTCTCGAAATCTTAACTAAAGATAAAATCCAAATTTTAGTGGATACTTCAATTTTGATTGGCCAAGCACTAAAATAAATCTAATATTATCCAATCAAATTACTAATTTGGAATTTATCTAAGTTAAAATTTTGTGAAACGGGCCCCTGCTCTGAACTAGGCTAAAGAGGAACTGGACACAAGAACAAATAAGATGATTTGGGGTAATTTAAATGATTTTTACAAATTTTTAAACAAAGATTCAATACTAAACGAATGTGAAAGAAAATAATTCTAAATACAGGAAATAAAATGTTACCCAGATTACAGTGCAAGTTATACCTTCAGTACCGTACTATCAATTTCGGGGGGGGGGGGGATTTTGAATTAGTTTCAGCATATATTGATGTCCAATGTCACATATTCTTGGTTATCAACCCGTGCTGCCCTGTATTAAAGAGTTGTCACGAACATAATGTTTAAATGTACAAAGTGTAAACTACATTTGATTTTTAAATTTCAGTGTTGACTACAGAATGAAATTATAGGAACAACTTACCCAGTGCTGCAGGTGGTGGGATCATGGCTCCGTTTGGTCCAGGTTGACCAGACTGGAACGGATTGTTGGCAATTTTACCCGCTTTAAATGCAGCAGCTACAAAAAAAAGAGAATGTTTTATTTACAAAAATGTGTGTTTTATGATTAACCTGAAATACAACCATGACACAACTATAGAACAAAAATTTAAAGATATATTATTGGAGATTAGATACAGAGATGGCAGTTTTCACTATAATAGTTAAAACTAGATAATGTTAAGGGAATTTGCTATAAATTGATCCACTCTGAAATGAGTATTTAGCAATTGAAATTTCGGCCCAGCCTCGATCATCATTACAATGAAAAAGATAGTCTTGATTAATTATTTCTTGATTAAATCATGAATGCAACTTTATAGCAGCAAATGGGATCCCAATCCAGTAAATATTGCCATGCGCGTGGCAAACAAGGCTGGTTAAAATAGAACTTTGTGGCATGTGATAATTTCTTTGCTATCTTTAGTCCCAATTTATGCATATATACATGTATCATCAAATCATAGTTTATACGCTAAGAGGCATCTTTAAGTGATGTTACTTCAGCCAGAGACATTTCAAAGTTAAGATTATCTTGAAGTAAAAATAAACTTACTTGTGTCATCTACGAGTTTCTGTACTTGTTCTTCAAGCCATTTTTGATAAAATAATCGGACATTTTCTTTATGTTTTCTACCATTACAGTGGGTCTTTCTTACAGATGGCTGAAAACATAGGAAAATTTTGAAAATGAAATAGGTTTAACGTTCTACTGAGAAATGAAATGGGCCCTAACATCCCACTTTTCTGCTCCAACTGGGCTAATGAAGACAGGCATAAATCATGCAGTGTGCTATGAGGGAAATGAAATGACATTTAATGTCCTACTCCTACTTGGCTAATGAAGACAGGCATACGCCATACAGTGTGCCAATGCTATGAGGGAATTTTTTGTTTAACCCGGGCAGCAGCACTATGGCCTACTCCTATAATATATCAAATTTTAACTGCTAAGGGATGTTATACGTGCAAGCCAATGTATACATGGAACCTCAGTATTTTGTCGCATTTGTCTCCTGCACCCTTGACATAGGGAAACCACATTGGAAAATCCCAATATATCTCGACAGGGCAGGGATCGAATACTTGACCTCCAGGTCAGCGATCCAGTGCCTTAGCCACAATAGCTAACAAAAATATAGCCCTTTATAAAACTTCTGTTGTTTTAATATAATAAATACATTAACAAGAAACTGTGAAAAGTTTTGTGTTTCTGAATCAAAGATATTTTTATATAAACAGCTAATGAAAGTTAAGTAAATTTTTAACTTAAGTCTGAGAAAGCTCTGTGAACTCAGGGTCTAGTTTTAATAGTTTTAAGGCTGGTAATTCTGAGAATGCCTTGTGAACTAGGGGTCATTTCTTTCAAAAAATCTGTTATAAGATGTAAATCTTAGCATATATCTATACTTACAGAATCATGAGTGAGGTAGGTATCGCAATAGTCACAGTAATACCTGAAATAAATCATAACAATACATAACATTTAAACTGGTTAGCTTTGGTTTCAGACATCAATTTAGGTACATGTACATGTAATTACAAGTATGAGCACAAAATTTTGCTTTATTTGTGCTGTGTTCCCACTGCCTTGTGATGATTTACTATAGGATTGTCTCTAGCGAGTCCACAATCTGGGGCCTGTTTCACGAAATTTTAACTTAAGATACAATCCAAATTTTAGTACATACTTAAATCCGATTGGCTAAGCGCTAAAATCAATCTAATACTATCCAATCGAATTACTAAAATCGGATTTTATCTTAGTTAAAATTTCGTGAAACAGGCCCCAGGACTCTGGTATATCTTCTTTGCTTATGATATTGCCATGTGATGATTTACAATAGGATTGTCCCTATTAAGTTCACAATCTGGTCCGATGTACATGTATGTGCAGATACATGTACATTTGGTTACGCTTCGATACAATTGCTATGACTGAACTCAATAAATATGACAAAACCGGATAGGAAAACAAAGATTACTCTACTATTAAAACCATGATTTCAATTGTATTGCGAATCGTGATAATGGGAACCTAGTATAACTTACAAAGTACTTTACATTACCAATTTCTGAAAATGTTTTTGAAAGAAATATCAATTTTCTTTCACTATTGTGGGGTCAGAAGGGTAAATACATACGTATTGTACTTAAGAGTGAACACTATATATGGAAATCCAAAATGAATGGCACTCTTTGGCATCTGGTTAAGAGAAAATGTTTTAAGAGAAAATGGATATTTTTTAATTGGCAATCAGAAGATTATTTTTTCTCATCACGTAAGATAACGACATCAATCAATACATGTAAGTTGGCCAATAAATACATGTAATGTGTATGCAATGGATGGTAAGTCGGGGAGGAAATTGGGATTTTTGAAAATTATTGTATTGTAAATTATTGTATTGTAATTGGGCTAGTCAAAGCAATAAATGACTGAAGATTCTCAACCTCTCAAAGATTTCTAAAATTTTCTTCTAGGCTTACCTAAATTTCGTTTCATCTTATAATTATATGCCCAAGTTAGTAAATTTGTGCCCTACTCTTAGAGAAAGAGAAATGGGGTTTAACGTCTACTCAACACAACTTTGATCTAGGTCATTTTGGGGCTAACATATGGTTTTTATTTTATTTTAGGCAGTGGATATTCAACCGTAAACGGCACTTTACTCTATTTACTAATTTGCCGTAACTTCCGTTTGACATGTGCAATTCTCTGATCCGTGGACTTAGCAGTTTTCAGCAGTTTTCGCAATGATGCCTAACCCGAACCCTAACCCATGACCCTACCAGGGCTGGGGCCATTACATTGCCATTGTAATTAATTACATAACCATTACCATTACTTTTTAAATGTAATCATTACAATTACTTTCTCATTTTTAGCAATGTAATTAATTACCATTACCCATTACTTTATGAGTATATAAATAAAAAAACAGCCTTATTTTCTGCCATGATGCACCTTCAAAATGAAACTCAAAATAATCCTTGATTCACAATTAAAGATATTTGTGTATGAATTGTTATTTCTATATACAATGACATCAAGGCAAAGTTTCAAGTTGCACGCAGTGGTGACAAAAACTGATGTTTCCACTGTATTACTTGAAAAATGAATTGAAAGTATAATTAACTGTATTTCTTTTAAAGTAATTTAACAAAAGACTTAATCTATCCGAATAGTTTGTCTATAATAATTGTGTTACTTATGAATTATTTAGCATGACTCTAACTCTAAAATAATATATATATTTGTTTTATATTAAATAACTATAAAAGGATGAGATTCCGGTTTAGTCTCACTTTCCCCACATTTTAATGTTTTGATAAAGGATTAAGAGGTTAGTAGACCGTGGGTGTAGGGCTATAGTCTGTTTTAATTAATTATAGTATAACGGTGTAAACTTCTCACTCTAATTATTGTTAATGGTGAACACTTCCCACCGTCAGCAGATTTGGGAAATAAGTGAAATCAGTTTACTAATAAATTTACATTGTGAGGTGTTTTGATGTAATAATTAATTTGGAATAAAACCAATTAAACTACTGATATTTAATCACATCTTGTCAGTTGATATATATAGCTCCTCTGTATTACAAATGGCTATTCCAAAATGGCGAACGCTCTGGTTAACTTTAAATACATTGCAAATACTAAAGGTGGTCAGAATTTAGTGTTGGATGGTTTTAAATTCAGAGTTAAGTCTCGACGTAATACTATCATATACTGGGAATGTTGCAAAAAGTACTGTACAGCTAGGGCTACCATTCGCGATGGTATTCTAGCATATCCTCTTCCTCAACATTATTACCCTTCTGAGAACACGATAGCAGTCCTAGAGAATGTAGAGAAGATGTAGGCCAGAATCAGAGCTGCCTGCAGAGCTATACAATTTATATATCTATTTTTATTTAGTTAATATATGTATCTGTTGATTATATATCTGTAGTTATATATCAAACTGTTTATAAATATTCATACTATAAAAAGGTATTATTTACTATGTTGAAGTGTCACAAACTTATTACAGACTATACTTTAAATCCCCTTTGTTGTTTAATCAGTCATGGCCTAGTGGACCTTGACTCTAAACAATAGATGTGGGGAAAGTGAGACGTCCCCGAGATTCCTATGGCCATTGTTTGATTTGTCACTTATTTAATTACCTTGAGATTAAGATTAAAGTGTAGTTAGATTATTGTCTTTTAATCTAACTGATTGATTGACTGTAAATTAGCACTAATCTGTAATTCAAATATATACATCTTTTCAGAAATCAATTTTTCAGGTTACATGTCTAAAAAGGATCTTATAAAAAAAAAAGTAATACAAGAAAATGTTTAATATCTTCTTATTCCTATTATAATTTATTAAAACAAATTTAAACCTGTGTTTTAAAAATAAATTGACTTGGATTCGTGTCAGATAGACTTAATTTACTTCTTTGGTGCTTAAAATTTGAGGCTAGTTATATTGGACAGATTTAAATGTACCATAAAATGTAATTGAAAAGTAATTGAAATGTAATTGACCATTACATGATTTTTGGAATGTAATTAATTACATTTCCATTACTCATTACTTTTGAAATCTTCCATTACTCATTACTTTTGAAATCTTCCATTACTCATTACTTTTGAAATCTTCCATTACTCATTACATGGCCATTACTTAAAAAATGTAATGATTACATTTCATTACCATTACCCATTACCATTACCCCAGCCCTGGACCCTACCACAAAACCTAACCCAAACCCTTACCCTAACCATTACCACCAATCGTTCTTTGTCTAACCTTACTACTTTCTCTGTTTCTTATAAAGGACGAAATAGCCTTACTTGGATTTCTACGGTAGAACCCAATGAATTAGTTTTAGAAGAAAATAAAATAATAAATGTAAATTGTAGAAAATTATTCTATTTCGGTCAAGGGCTTATTTCTGTGGATTTTGGTTTTTAATTTAAGTACCAAGACGGTCAGTTGGTTACGTTTTTTTCCGAAAAACCGTGCTTCTGCGCCAAACTTGAAAGACGAAGTTACCGTTCTTGTGGAATATATCAACTGCGCATGAACGGAAGTTATTATTTAACCAATCACACACGATGTATATATACGTGCAATAGCGTTAGTAAATAGGGTACCGTTTACGGCTATATATCCACTACGTTTATTTTAATAATTCGCTTGCACGTAGCTGTCTTTAGCACTAGCAGTTGGAGGAAACAGGAGTGCCCAGAGGAAACCCACAAGGTTGAGAAGGCGCCCTATCTGTATGCCACATACACTCACACCAGGGCTTAAAACCACATCGGCAAGCCAGAGGTGGCCGGCCAGCTACTGAGCTAGACGTCGAAGCGCGGAACTCTAGTCTCTAGACCACCCCAACCCCCACAAATTGGTTAGAAGCCGGAGACGTATTTTTTAACAGTGTGTTGTGTCGTTCATACGGGTCCTAACGAGGTAAGCAAGGTCTTATTTTCTCACTAAGTTGTTCAGTTACAGCTACATTTGTCAGGCCTTCACAGGGACTGCAACGCGACTGTTTCAATTTGGCGTTTAGCTGAACTAGAAAGTTCAAAGTAGCAGATTTATTTTGATGAATTTACTTTGACTTTGAGTTCGATGTTTATTACTTCAATAATTTCTAATTTTAGCTGAGCAGCTAGTGACCTATTACCTGGATGTATTGTTAAATACTTACTTCGGCATATTTACGTAAAAATAAACACGTATCAGGCATAAACCACGAGAAAATAAATACAAATTCTTTCTTAGTAAAACAACAAACGAATCTTCTCCGACAGGAAGCGGAAATAAGAAGCCACGCTGGGTTTTACAAATTTTGCGTATTTCAAAATATATGAACGAAATATTTAAAATTTGTATTTATTTTTTGTATTTATCATAATCTTTTACCTGAATATCAAAAATAATATAACAAAAAGTCTTTTTAGGTTACAGACTGTATCTAAGCTTAAGTAAAGACAATATATTTTTTTTATTTTCCCGTTTTATCTTTTGAGTTTAAATTTTGTTTTGCCTAGTTGAAGAACTCTCCAACAAACTTGCTTTACCAAAACATACTAAAAAAACCCAACAGGACACAAAGACGACTTTTTTATATTTTAATTTTACTGCACTATTCTAAAATTGACCTTTAAAATCTATTTAATGCAATATAACTGGTGAGAAATAGGTGTTCTACGAATCGACATTTTGCTTATAGAGTACACATAAAGCCGAAAATGGCGGAAAGATTGAGTGGTTTGTTCAGTGAAGTTTGTCTTTCGACTTGTTCACCAACAAGATGGAAAGAAATTGTTGTTAATACTGGTTGGTTTATTTCACAATAAATATGTCATTCCTTAGAATTTCTATAAAAGTCGGGCATACTAAAAATGAAAGGTTTAACCCGCAGGCCCAAAACCGATAACCCTGAATGAATACAACTTTCACTTTCAGCTCAGGAATCATGATCATGCATCATGATGTAAATTTGAACAGTCACAAACAATATTGCAAATCTGAGTGGTAGAAAACATGTAGATCAATTCTATAACTTAAACAAGCTGATGCTTCTTTTGTAAATAAATTCCAAGAATTCAGAAAATGCCCCAGACTCAAGTCAGTTTCTCCTTCACGCTCATCGCTATAAAAATACTAAATTACTATGTCCAATTAACAGAACAGGGTTTTAATTTTGTGAAGTATTCCATTGAAGTTCGAGAGGATTGGAAGTGGACATTACCAGATAGTCTAGGTCAGGCCCTCTAAAATACCTACTGTATACTGTGCTCCCTACCCCCTAAAACCTTTACTGCCCCTCCGCAGCCACGAAGCTGGCTACAGGCCTGGTCTAGGTCCAGTCTGCAGGATATGTCCGGTGCACGCACGAATAATTTTTCCAGAGATTGGTGCACGCAAATTTTCTTTAGATTTCCACGCCCCTTTGGCACAACATTTTTTTACTTTACTTTATTAATCGGTGCTAATTCATTAATTGCTGTATTTTTCGTATACGGTAATCCATTGTCGATCCGCATTCGATAATAACGATACCCAACATGCAAGGGAGACAACTACCATAAACGGTAAGCAGTGAAGTGACTCAGTGTGCGAGTCAAATTGACCCAATTGGATTGGCAAATTGCCATGTTTGGCTAATGAGTAATTAACACATACAGTGGTTGCTATAATTTTGAATTTAGTGGTCCTTTTTTGAAATCACACGCCATACAGAAATGGCATAATTTATCACTTGTGGATTTATATATCTCATTCACGCTTGAAATTTGAAATGTTAGGTTGCACGCCAGAATTCAGTAAAGATTTTCATTGCACGCGCGAGATCTAGTCGAAATCGGACATAATATGCATAATGGGTCTACAAATGTAGCTGTTCCTAGAAAACAGTCAGTCAACACATTTACATCCTAGCTACACTTACTTAGTCCAAGTCGGCCTGAACCATAGCTTAACACTGATAACAGATAACATTCACTTTGATTGGTTAGAATAGACATTATTTGGTTAAAAACAGACATAATATGTTCAAAAGGCACAAAAATATTAATACGGTATATCGATACTTCAAAACATTAATTTATTTATTATTTGTTTGGTAAAGAATATGTTCAGGCCTCGGCCTACATGTATATATTCAGGCCTATATATTCAAACTTATGTTTCAGGTGCATCAACAAGTACCTTACAGGATATAAAAGTTGGAGAAAGTTGTGGTGGTTATACCTACGAAGCTAGTGGTTCTTCTGATACATCCGTTAGAAATAGATTTATTTATTGGTAAGGAATTTCAGTCTACTACACGGGGGGGCTGAATGGTTAGAACATGCACGCTGTATCATAAAGCCTGTCATTAAGTCAACTAGCGTGTTTTCGAATCCCGTGGGTTTTCTTGGTTCCTCCGGTTTCCACCCACTGCTAAAGACCCCTACAAACAAGCAATTATTGAAATAAAATGACCTAGTTTGTGTCGAGTGTATGTTAACCCTAGTTCTCTCTCTATTTCAGTCTACACAGTCTTGTCATTGTGCATAGGGGATTTCTACTTCTGTAAACTGAAATGGGATCCTCTCATTATTGGCTGTTTGTTTTTTGGCAGGAGATCATTTTGGGGGGGGGGGTGTATCATAAGGTCTGTACACAAGGAGTAAGGTCATCAGTCTAACTTAGTGGGTTTTCTTTTGTTTCCCAGGATTCCTCGCATTACTAGAGACCCCTGCACACAATTGAAATATTGAAATTAATTAAACCATGTGTTAGTCCAAAAAATGACGTAGTTTGTATTTTTACAGGAGATCACATGATGATATATTGGAGTTGGTGGAAGAATCTCTCGATGTTAATTTATCAGGAAACTATGTTCGTTATCGGTTCCATTCTACACCCATCCTAGATGGCATCACCGTTCATGAGATTGACAACCATGTTGTTATACTGGTTGCTACGGTAGCCAGTGTACACAGACTTATATTTCCTCATCCAGATAAAATCAATAAACAGGTTAGTTTGAAAACATTGTGAAGTTGATGTTCATTTTCATCATTTTATACGGAGGGGGGAGGGTCTGGCCAAATGTTTAGCATGTGCGCGCTGTATCATAAAGCCTGTAATTTGGTCAACTGGCGTGGTTTTGAATCCCCGGTTAACGTGACAAGGAGTAGTGTAGTCTGTCCAACCACGTACGTATTCTCCAGACTCCCCTGGTTTCCTCCATATGTTAGTCCCGAAATGACCTAGTTTGTGTCAAGTGGACGTTAAACCCCATTCTCTCTCTATCCCCTGAATCACTTGATGAGCAAATGAGATACTAGTATGTCCTTCTGGACAGGACGATGTATTACAATTCTATCGCTTTATTATATTTTCTTGATATTTTCAGGATTCTTGTTTTCTGACTGATGCGCCGTCACCCTCCATATTTTACGATGTTTCATTCGTCAACACCACCGACTCAAGAAACATGTTTCTACTCAATCCAAGCAGCACCATAACGACACATCTGACCACAGCAGCTACTTACGTAGACAGTAATGGAGAGGCGTTGTTTTGTTTGAGTGCTGAAACAGGGGGAACAATCCTTGTCAAGATGCCACCACTAGGTGTTCAAGGTCAGTTAACTGGGTATTGCTACTGCAGTCACGATAAGATATATATTGTGATTCCCCGGTTGTATGTGGCAAGGGGAAGGGTCGTCTGTCCAGCATCGTGGGTTTTCTCCGGGTCCTCTGGTGTCCTACAAATGCTAAAGACCCCTATGCCCAAGCAAACTATTGAAATAAAATTAAACCATATGTTAGTCCCGAAATGACCTAGTTTGACACCTATCTCTCTCTCTCTCATTGGCCGAGATTTTCCAACGTGGTTTCCCCATGTCAGTGATGCAGCATAGAGGGCCTGACAGTGACAAGGACAGTTGTCTGGTCTTTCGGTCCAAAGTGCGCATGTGAAAGATTCCTTGGCAGTTAGAATTCGATATAAGAGTGTGGTTGTAGTGCTGTCACCCGGGCAAAATTACCCTTATAGCACACTGCATGGCATATTCCTGTCTTCATTAGCCCAGTGGCAAGGAGAAGGGTCACCTGTCCAACCTCATGGGTTTTCTCCAGGTCCTCCGGTTTCCTCACACTGCTGAATTATTGAAATAAAATTAAACCATATGTTAGTCCCGAAGTGACCTAGTTTATGTTGAGTGGACATTAAACCCCATTTAACTCTCTTTCTATTTAGGTGTGGTTTTACAGAATGATATGTGTCAGTCATCCATGATGAAGAAATTATGGTCTGGATGGGTTCCAACTATTATCAGGTAAATTAGGGTCTTGATGGGTCCAATCTGATTAAAATACAGATCTATAGTTTGTTTCCTTTTTTTATGCGTTCAATGGCCTACACTACATGAAGATCTGACCAGTTGTTTAAAGAGGTAGTGTCAAAGGTCATGTTTTTGAAGGTCATATGAGTGACTTTTGACCCTATGCCGTCAGACCTTAATCAATCAACATTGATGTTACTAGTTGATTACCCACAGTTACGTGCATCTCATGCCTAAAGCTAGCTGTAATGTGGTGATCTTACATAAAATATGGATGTGATTGTATGTACTACACTTCTGTCAAAATGTGAAGAGGGAATGAGATTGAGTGTAATGTAAACTAAGTCATTGTGGGACTAACATGTAAACTCACAACTTGCATAGATGACATCATTATGATTTTTATAGCATGCAGTTATGACCATTAGAGCACTCTAAAAAAAAAAGCCCTTTTGAAAATTTATTTAACATTTACAGGATTGGTATTAATTAATATTATTTTAAAACGGATGCAGAGCGATCAAATATTATCAAGGCCTGAACATCCTTATCGGAAACAAATTGAATTTTATAGCATTGGATGTATTTAGTATGGCTACCGCTAATGAAATATAGGACGTATCTTGCATGGCAACCCAGTCCTTCACGACCAAGGGGAGATTTCGCTCTTGCTCATCTCAATTAAAGACTCGTCCAAATTAGCTTAATCGCTCTCCTAAATCTTAAGATTAGTAAACTACTTTCAGTTTTTGTTTACTTTTAAACTGCATATATTCAATGTATCAGTAGCTTTTTATGGCTGCCGCACAAATTTATAAACGTGTAGGACTGGCAACCGCTTATGAAATATTTGTTTGTTTTTGTAGAGGTAAACAGATTAGTCCAGTAACACCGTACAATATGGTTATACATACTCTCCGAGGTGAAGCACAGGTTTATACAGTTTGTCTTGATCATCATCTTAGAATGTGGTCCACTAAGGTAAAATATGTCATTATATTGTAATACGACAGGTGGGTTTGATGGCTGAATGGTTAGCATGCACGCTGTATTATAACGTCTTGTCATTGAGTCAACTGGTATGGTTTCAATTTCCTGGTTGTACGTGACAAGGAGTAGGGTGTCTGTCCTACCTAGTGAGTTTCCTCTAGTTCCTACGGTTTCCTCCCACTGGTAAAGACCCCTACGCCCAAGCAAATTATTGAAATAAAATTGAACCAAATGTTATTCTCGAAATAATGCAGAGTGGATGTTAAACCTCATTATGTTGTTGGATTTTATTACAGACGAGAGAATGTGTTTTAACGAGAAATTTACTAGATTGGATTCCTAATTCTTCCAGTTCTGCAGCCACCATTGGTAGTAAGTATCAGATCTCTCAGATTCAGCTAAAGACCCCTACACGCTTGCGAATTATTGAAATAAGGTTAAACCATGTGTTAGTCCCAAAGTGACCAGATTTGTGTTGAGTGGACCTTAAACCCCATCTGTCTCTCTTTCAATCTCTTTTTCAGTCTCTCTCTCTCAGGTTCAGGTTTCAATCCTGATGTAAGCCAAGAAGGTTGCTCGGGATTTTACAACATGTTTTTTCCATGTCCCCTGTTGCTGTGGACGTAAAAGAACCCTTGAAAGTTGGAATAAGAGTAGGCTGTCTAAGCAAAATTTCCCTCATGTTACACATTCATTTATTTATTTGATCCAAAAAATATCACGTATGCCTGTCTTCATTAGCCTAGTCGGAGCAGAACAGTAGGACTTGCATTTTTTTATTGTTTCACATTGAAAATGTAAATGGTGTTTTTTGTTTTTTTAATATTTATGTTTTCATGAAAGTATTTTGTTGATTTTACAGGTTCAGGACACAAGATAAAAAGATTTTATTCAGCCAATGTGACGGCCATGAGGCTCTGTATTCATCTCAATTTTACAGATAAAAACTGTGTAAGTTCTTAAAATAAATGGGGGGTTGGCTGGCCGAATGGTTAGCATGTGCACGATGTATCATAAAGCCTGTCATTGAGTTAGCTGGCGTGGTTTTAAATACTTGTTGTACATGACAAGGAGTCGGATCACCTGTCCAACCTCGTTGGTTTTCTCCGGGTCCTCCGGTCTCCTCCCACTGCTAAAGAATTATTTAAATAAAATTAAAAACCATATGTTAGTCCTGAAATGACCTAGTTTGTATTGAGTGGATGTTAAACCCAATTTCTCCCTCTCTTAATTAAATAAAGTTGAAGAATTTTAAATCATTCTCATGGTTTTCATGAACTCTATAATTAGATATCACAAGGGATATATTGAACTGTTTTACAATGGAATTGAACCGCTAGAAATTAGATCAATTTACGATGTGCTATAAGATTACACTGTGACACAGATCATTTAATCTTGTGTATCTAAAACTAGTTTTTATCACATTCGTTTTATATCAAATCTTTGTTTAAAATTCAATTTACAAGTTTTTAATTTCTTGATCATGGTTAAAAAATAAATCATTATACATCAATTATTAAATTGGGTTATTTATTATTTTAAACAGTAATTGAGAAATTACATACTTGTAAATTGGACACTCTTTAAAAAAATTGAACAGTCAGCTTTAAACTGGACACAAATAAATAAAGTGCTCAATATAGAGTGGCCCACAAATTTACTGTGATGGGTATTTGTTGTCTTTACAGTTTGTGCTAGTTGAACCAACCTATGAAAATGGTAAATTTCACTTTCATCATATAACTACAGTATTTGCACCTCATGTAAGTAGAAATTATTGCTACAAAACATTCTCAGACTTAAGTTGACAAAGCATTATTAGACTTAAGTTAAGAATTTACTCAACTTTCAATCACTTTTTATGAGAAATATCTTTGATCCAGAAACACAAACCTTTGCACACAGTTTCTTATTAATGCATTTGATACATTAAAACAACAAATCTTTTATAAAGAGCTATATTTTAGTTAAAATAAGGTAAACAATTATGAGTCAATTCTTTACTAAGTCTGAGAACTCGGGGTCTGATCCTTTGATACTGGTGGTACACTAATATTGTGGTTGAAAGGACAACATTAGGGAGACAACTTATATCTACTTAAACGTAAGGACTCAGACCACAATGATATTCAATATACCACTATATGACAAGGACGGTTGGATAACCGAATGGTTATCATAAGGTCTGTCATTGTGTCATCTGGTGTGGTATCAATTCTCCTGTTGTACGTGACGAGGAGTAGGGTCACTAAGACTAATGGGGAATTTAGCAATTTTCCATTTTTATTGAAAGAGTGATTACTTTTGATCATATTCAGCACTTTTTCATGACTCATTTGACCTTTGACCACGAATATCTCAAAAACACCCCAATAGACTGATTACCACTGGCCTCTCTCACTCTCTCTCTCTCCCTATCCCCCTCCTCCTCTCTATCTCATATGTTATATACTGTATATATTACAGGAAGATCTGGTTGATTATACTATATCATGTGATACATTGTTTACGTTATGGACGAGTACAACAGGTGAATCAACAGCTAGAGTTTATTTACTAACAGGGTTAGTAACTGGTTTACTTTATTAACTATATAAATAAAATTAGGGAATCGCGCTTCATTGTCATGATCCATATGTATCATATGGTATTACGGTATCAAACTAATCAGCATTGAATTTGGAGACCGGGTGAATCTATCTGTTGCTTCAATACTGGGCAGTTCCCAAACTTTTGCGCTCTTTGTGATTACACATGACTAAGTAGCATGGTCCAATCAGATGTTGTGGCACATAACACATTGTAAACAAATATGGCGGCCTCCATAGAAACTCTTTGTTGATAAGCCATGATTTCCAGCAACCTTGACTTTGACTGAACCTTGATGTTTGCAACATGATTATCACATGTACACATTTTGGCTATAAGAAATCTGATAGGATCATAAGCTGGGATTGTACCCAATCGAAAGTAGTGCCAAAATATGCAGGGTATTACATAAAGGGCTTGAAATGATGTACGTAGTTAAGGCGAAATCAAACCTTCTATTGAAGATGGGTGAATCACGTTTTGTTCCCACACTCCATCTCCACACATGTGTGGTATGCATTTAATCAACATGAACCCATGGATGATTAAGGCCATCGAATTTGGACACTGGGTGAATTTGGGCCCTATGCTGATCAAATAATGTTATTTATTTTCCTTTCAGTGATACGGAGCAGTGGATAGACGTGATTCTCCAGCCACCAGAATCAACTGATGTTTGTTTACCTAGTTACATTGATCCCCGCGATTTCTTTCTAGGCAAAATATTCTATCCTGGTCATTTCGCTCTTAAAGATATTTTAAAGGCTTTAAATGTAAGTTTTAGTGATTACCACCCCCGGAATATTACAATTTACTTTGATCCCATATTCTGAATTTTTCGGGAGGTTTGATGGGTGAATGGTTAGCCTGTGCATGCTGTATCATAAAGCCTGTCATTGAGTCAAATGGCGTGGTCTCTAATCCCCGGTTGTACATGACGAGAATAGGGTCCCTTGTCCAATCTCGTGGGTTTTCTTCTACGCACAAGTGAATTATTGAAATAAAATTAAACCATATGTTAGTCCCGAAATGACTTAATTTGTGTTGAGTGGACTTTAAACTACAATTCATCCCCCCCTCTCTTCTCTCTCTCCTGTCTCTCTATCCTCTCATTTCTCTCTGTGCCAAGTGACTGTGTTAGATTTCTTGCAATTTCTGAGAAGTCTTCCTTGTATATTATATTTATTTTTGTATAAGATGGTTCATCCTCTTAGGGAGCCACAGTGGCTAAGTGGGCAAGACGCTAGCTTGTGTGATCGAGTGTTTGATCCACGCATTGATAAACTTAAAACATTAAAACATGCCGTGAAAATAAACAATTGAGTAGTGATTTGATTTGTGTCTTGTATTTCCAGGTATATCGTAGATCTGTAGACTCGAGTATCCAGATGGATAGTGTTAATATTAACATAGTGGATTTAAAAGAAGAAGTTACCAACGCTGTTGAAACAGAGGTTTGTGATCAGGGGAATCTTTTTTGTGTGTTTTTTTTTACTGGATTAATTCGTTCTGCTGCTTTGATTTTCGAAGCTGCTGTGGCACGAGGAGTAAAGTGCTGACTCGATTACGGGAATGCCTTGGCTTCATTCCAGGTGTGCCACTGTGCCTCTAAATGTGCTGTGGCACAGGATGTAGGGCCTGGCAAGGAACAGTGTTGATCGCTCAGATGGAACGAAGAACCAAGGTCTGTTATATATACAAATTGGTGTGCACGTAAAAAGATATATACACATTGGTGTGCACGTAAAAGAACACTTGGCACTTTGAATTAGATAATGCATCATTTCATTTCATTGATTTTCCGAAAAGTGAAGGCTTCAGTAAGGTTGTAACCTAAATCCTTACTGGATGCAGTTTTAGTGAGTTTGAGAACACAAAAAAAATTACATGGAAATGATGATGAATTTCACAGAATGTTGTTGTATTCAGATGTCGGATGAGTCCACTGTATTGTTGTAACAGTTACATGATTGTAGATATTTAATTGTAGTGATAATAATTTTATTAATGTGTTAATTCTATAAATTGTAATAATTCTATAATAATTATATAATTGTAGATACGTAATTGTGCTATGGATTATGAGATACAAGAGGATGAATATTGTCAGTTACAACTCGATCAGTGGTCAAAATTCTATTCCTGTTGTTTACAATATAAAGAGGTAAGAATACAATTTATTTCAATTATCAGGATATAATGTAGGGGAGTTGGATGGCTGAATGGTTAGCGTGTGCTTGCTGTATCATAAAGCCTGTCATTGAGTAGACTGGTGTGGTTTCGAATCCCTGGTTGTACATGACAAAAAAATACTTAATAAAAGATGTATTATGTTTACATATTAAATGTCATTTAGAAATTTTATTTATTATATGAAACATAATATATTGTTAATTTATAGGTTGGGAGTAAGATAAAGGGTATTTTCTCCGATAATGTCACTGGTCTGGTTTCACTTGTTAAAAAGGTAAGTTTTTGGTTTCTGTTTGATTAATAGTAAAATTTGGCCAGTTGGCCAGTCGCTAATGTAGTGGCCATATCCAGTTAGTGGTCATATGTGATCAGTGGTTATATTCAATTAGTGTTCACATCCAGTTAGTGGTCACATCCAATAAGTTGTAATATCCAATCAGTATTTACATCAAATCAGTGGTCACATCTGATCACTGTTTACATCCAATCAGTGTTCATAACCAATTAGTGTTCATATCCAATTAGTTGTCGCATCCAATTAGTGTTCACATCTAATTAGTGGTCACATCCAATTAGTGTTAACATTCAGTGAGTGTTCACATCTAATCAGTGTTCACATCTAATCAGTGTTCATATCCAATTAGTGTTCACATCAAATTAGTGTTCACATCCATTCAGTGGTCACATCCAATTAGTGTTCACATCTAATTAGTGATCGTATCCATTTAGTGTTAACATCCATTTAGTTAGTGATTTTATCCATTTACTGGTCACATCCCAATGCATATATATTCCGTCTTCATTTGTATGTTATTTTAAGTTTTTGAGCACTGAAAGGTGGTGTGAATTAAATATTTGTGAGCTTTGGAACCCAAAACTCATCATTTAACGCATCTGTTGAATTTTTTTGCTCTCAAATAGAGGTTCATATAGATTCATGTCTTGATTATTGTCTACTACAGGAGTCGTTAAGTTTTCTGCGAGTCTGTGATCGTCTGGAGGAAGTAATCCATCTCTCGGAACAACAATTACCAAATTTAGATATCGATGTACAAGACGAGGATGAAGGTGAATTTAATTTCTTGTTTTTTCAACCGTTCGTGTTAAGGTTGCAACGGTATCAAATTATTTGATCACAATTAATAACGATAACAGCTTTGGGAATTATCGCAATAAATAGTAGTATTGCGATTATGTATTTTATCATGATAGCTCTCTGACCAGGGGGGGTTGGGATGGCCAAATGGTCTAGAGTGTCGCGCTTCGATCTTTAGCTGGCCGGTCACCTCTGGCTTGCGGCTGTGGTTTCGAGTCCTGGTGTGAGCGTATGTGACATGGAGATAGGGGCACCTTCTCAACCGAGTGGGTTTCCTCCGGGCACTCCGGTTTCCTCCCACGGCTAAAGACCCCTACGCGCAAGCGGATTATTGAAATGTGTTAGTCCCGAAATGACCTAGTTGTGTTGAGTGAACTTTAAACCCCATTTCTCTCTCTCTCTCTCTCTCTGACCAGGCTTGAATATGTTAGCCCATTGGGCAGTGTGATCGTCAGTGTTTCCAATTGTCTCAATACGAAAATATCAACTTATTATATATACTTTAGATTGAAAGTATAAAAAATATTCCTGTTGCTGATCCCG
The DNA here is from genome assembly GCA_917208275.1 of Patella pellucida. Lineage (NCBI taxonomy): Eukaryota > Metazoa > Mollusca > Gastropoda > Patellidae > Patella > Patella pellucida. The sequence continues at coordinate 5,651,295 of OU795041.1, forward strand.
AGTAGTACTGATTCATTACATGAGGTGTAATTAGATTATAATTGTTACTTCGGATGGGCGTTACATCAAATTATAATTAGATTATAAATGTTAGTCCCAAAATGATCTAGTTTGTGTCGAGTGAACGTTAAACCTCATTTCTCTCTCTCTCTATTTCAGCGTGGGCGTTACATCAAGATGTAAAAAGATTATGTGATTGTATTAGCCGTGTTGATAATGAGATCTCCAGTGAGCATGCTCAACAATTCCAGTCTCGGTTATTGTTACTGGATAATCCACAGGAACTGGCTGACCATCTGGTTGATCTAGTCTACTTCACCGAAGAGTGAGTTTTATGTTGTAAAGACTTTTTGAACAGAAAACTGTAATATATAAATAGAACTCAATGACCGCTTGGGTTAGGAAGGTTCGATGGCCAAATGATTAGCATGTGCGTGCTGTATCATAAAGCCTGTCATTAGGTCATCTGGCTTGTTTTCGAACCCTCGGTTGTATGTGACAGGGTCGCCTGTTGAACCTCCCGTTTTCTCTGGGTCCTCCAGTTTACTCCCACTTCTAAAAGACCCATACGCGCAAGGGAACTGTTGAAATAAAATTGAGCCATATGTTAGTCCCGAAATGACCTAGTTTGTGTTGGGTGGACGTAAAACCCAATTTCTCTCTCTCTCTCTAAACCCCATTTCTCTCTCTCTCTCCAGTGAATATCACTTTGGTTATTCAATGGTTCAAAAGAGTGTTTCCCTGCACAAGTATTCCACATATTTCATTAGCCCTGTTAATCTCCATTTATTATATTTTCTGTAGATAGGTAACCCTTAAAACCAGTAAAGAAAGAAGAACTAATAGTAGGTGGTTACTTTAATTTAATGTAGATGTCCTACTCAGGAAGGACACCATTAACCTATTAACCTACTAGGGGTTCATCTTTCTTTACTGGTTTCAAGGGCTTACTTATCTACTGATTTCATCATCTCCCTAAACCCCTTGTGTATCGCCCAGATCCAGCTACATTGGACCCACTGTACGACAGTTGTTTTCGTTCTCTACTACTATTATTTTTCTTCGTCTGTATGTTGATGATATCTTTCTATGACTAACTGCCAGTTACTCTAGCTGTTAATCTCAATTTAATTTCTGTTGAGTGGATGTTAAACCCCATCTCTCTTTCTCTCCTGGTCAATTTTATTTTCTCCGTCAGTATGTTGATGATATTTTATGTTATATTTCAGTGGTTGTCTATCTACGACAAACTGTCAGTTACTCGGTCTACATATACAAGAGATTAATAACATTACAGTTGCCATGGAGATACTGATACGTCTGCTTGATTTAAATCAGGCAGAAACAGACGGACATATTTTAATGGAAGAATCTGGTAAGGAATACAATTTTAGAATAAATAATAATAATCATCTTATATAGTGCTTGAATTCCAACCAAAAGGCTGCTCATTGGCGCAAATTACTGCATAATTAAATTCTTTAACAGAATGACTGTCAGAATAGTTCTGTTTTTAAATTCCTTTTAAAAGATTCTATATTGTCACGTTTTTTTACACTTAAATGGTAGGAGTGCCAGAGTTTAGATATAAATAAAAACGCCTGCCACATTAGTCCAATCGGTCAGAAGAGTTCAATACAAACGAAACTTGTCTCTGATACCCAGGATAATTCTAGTCTCATATTCTATCATATTTAAATTGGGCTCATCAGGTGTCTTTGCTACCAATAAAAGATAGTGCTGTCTTGTTACGGCCATGAAAGTTCATCAGGATTTTCTGATGTGGTTTTCCCTTGTCAGTGATGTAGAACCGGAGGCCTGTCAAGCATATAGCTGTCTATTCATTTGGATAGTGCATTCGTATCGAGTCCTTGCAGAGTTTCGTTCCACAGTGAAGGAGCAGAAAAATAGATGGCACGTCCTGCAAGGGATTCGTATTGTGCATTCGTATGGAGTCTTGAAGTGTTATCAGTGATGTAGAACGGAGGGCCTGACAAGCATAGCTGTCTAGTCATTTGGATGGGAAGGAAAACTGTAGTCCCGTGTACACATTGGCTTGCAAGGGATTCGTATAGTACATTCGTATCGAGCCTTGAAGTATTATTTTGATAAGATGTTTTTTGTCCATTTCAGGTATTGATGCAGAGAAACAGTCAATTTGTAGTCGTTTATTTCACAGTCAGACAGGAGTAGCCATCTTGTTAAAATGTCTACAACAGTATTCATCAAATCGTCTCACCTTCACTAGAAATTTTATTCTACTTTCGGATCTTCTCATGAAATTTAGTCAACAGGTAGGCCAACATTATTATTGTGTCGGAGCATTTAATTTCATATCATCTGTGGATAGTCCTTGACCCTTTTTCTCGAAATCTTAACTAAAGATAAAATCCAAAGTTTAGTAGATACTTCAATTTTGATTGGCTCAGCACTAAAATCAATCTAATATTATCCAATCAATTTACTCAAATTTGAAATTTATCTTAGTTAAAATTTCTTGAAACAGGCCCCTGGCCCATGATCTATGTTCGCCCATAACGAAATCCATGAAATTTCAATTCAATAGAACTTTGTAAATACTGAACAGAATTGACCCATTGTTGGACTGATATTCCTCTGATATTTTCGTTTGCAAGGGATTGATAATTCCTCAAATGATTCATGAAATGAAATGGTTTTTAACGTCCTACTCTTCTGCTCCGACCAGGCATATTCCATGCAGTGGGCTATGAGGGAAACTTTGCCCAGGTTCAGTGCTCACGCTGTCGATCGCCATTTCCGCCAATTGCGATAAAAATATAATCTTGGCGATAAAATATTCAATCTGGCGGATTTTTTGGCGATAACTTTTTCCTACATGGCGATTCTTTTTTACCTTTGGCAATCATTTTTTCTTGTCATAATGACACAAAGCTTTGATTTCCACACTGTATGAACCTGTTTGTTCATTGACAGTGAGTCAATTAAAAATTAATTAGGTATCTATAGACCTATCTTTTGTCTCTTGATCAATCCCCGATTAGTGTTGATAAGTATATACCGTAACAGTAGTAATAAACTCATTAAGAGACAAAAGATTTGATTATTTGTTTTCAATACGAATCAGCGTTTTTTTTATGGTTTCTATTATTCAAAATGGTGGACACGGTGAACAATACTCGGTCGATTCGTTTGGATTATTAGATTATGACTGCTGTTTGATATATTTCTCACTAAAGTTGCCGGTATCGTTAATAAATGAAACCAGGTATGTTGTTACAGTTTATAAATGCGTATATAATCTTGAGGTTGTCGAAAGTCAGGTATTATCAAATCATATGCCATGGGTCGTAAACAAAAGATTGAACTTTAATTTCAACGTCCGTTAGAAGATTGTAAGATTTTTTAGTATTCATCACCAACATTTTGATGGCATATTGTCGGATTTATTATCATATTTTGAATGGGGTTTATGTTTTTAAGTAAATAAATCAAAACGCTTAGAAATGTTGACGTATATTTTGATTGGAATGACCGATAGCACGTGCTACATTCAAGTGCAATTATTTAGCAGTTGGTGTCAATCGCTCGTTGTATTAGAGCGACGTTAACTAGTAAACTACGTAAAATCTTAAGGGCATTTGGAAAAGGTAGATCTTTCAGAGATGAATGGAAAAGCAGAGAAGAATATTGTAAATTGTAAAATGTGTATGTATTTTTGTAAAAAAAAAAGTTATAAAAATTACTGAATTTTCTTTTAAAAAATTTGGCGGAAGAAATATATAGCTAAAAAATTAAAAAGAGAAATTGGCGGGAAAAAAATGGAACCCAGAGTGAGCACTGCCCAGGTTGCAGCACTTTGGCCCACTCATATCAAATTCCAACTGCCGAGGGATCTTTTACATGCACGCTAAAGTATATATGGAACCTCTTTTTTTTTTATCCCATCCAAACAACTAAACAGCTGTCCTTCTCAGGCCCTCAGTCCTGCACCACTGGAAATCGTGATGAATGAACTTTCTCGGCTAATGCAGGGTTTGAACAGGCAACCTCCAAACTAGCGAGCGAACATCTACTCACTTAGCCACTGTGGCTACCATGAATAGGAGTACAGTTTAGTGTGGATTTATACAATGAATGAATAAAATGGTGTTTAATGTCCTACGCTTCTGTACTTAACCTGGACTAATTGAAGACGGGGTGGATTATACAGCTTTGATACCACACCATAGAAAGGTTTAGATTATAATGTGTATATTTTATAAATTTTGTAGCATCAATATGGAGTAGATTTTGATACAGCCATGCACATCCGAACATCCCTCATTCCAGAATTATCTATGTTGATAAAAAATTACATGGTTTTAGATCAGTTCTCACATGTAGTAGCTACACCAACCCAAAACAACGCTCTGTAAGTACTGACTTTATAGTAGATAATGCTCTGTAAGTACTGACTTTATAATAAATAGTGCTCTAAGTACTGACTTTATAGTAGATAATGCTCTGTAAGTACTGACTTTGTAATAGATAATTCTGTATTAATTAGTGCTCACTTTATTATTAAATAATGAATGCTCTATAAGGCTATCAGGGCCCTGTTTCTCGAAATCTTAACAAAAGATAAAATCCAAATTTTAGTAGATACTACCATTTGATTGGCTAAGCACTGAAGTCAATCTAATGTCATCCAATCAAAGAACTAAAATTTGGATTTTATCTTAGTAAAATTTCTGTGAAACAGGTCTCAGACTTGCTACGTATGTAAGTGGTGGTCTTGATCTGAGGTTTGTATGTAACAAGGTTCGTTGGAATAAACTCAAGGATTTTCTCTGAGTTTTTTTTATAAGCAAAAGGGTGGACATTGGTCAAACACTGTAGATTATAAGAAATAGGGTCCGCTGCCATAACCCATTGGCTTTCTCGGGTTACGTTGCTTAATGGTTAGCACATGCACGCTGTATAATAAAGCCTGTCATTGAGTCAACTGACGTGGTTTCAAATCCCTGGTTGTACGTGACAAGGAGTCGGGTCGCTTGTCCAACCTCATGGTTTTCTCTTGGTCCCCCATACGTTAGTCCTGAAATGACCTAGTTTGTGTTGGGTGGATGTTAAACTCCATTTTTCTCTCTCTTTCTCCCGCAACCTCCCACTTATGAAATATATATTATTGTGATATTTTCTAGAGAATTTAATCTACGTCAGTTGTCCATCCTTGAGATTGCTGATAGTTCGGGATTGTCACCAAATAAAGGTAAGAAGCAGTTTTGCCCTGACTGGGCTAATGAAGCTGGGCATACGCCATAGAAGGAAATTTTGCCTGGACAGCTCCACTATGGCAAGGGATCTTTTATGTTGACCTCCGTGTATACCAGTCCTCATTTTTTTGTCAGGCCCTCCGTTCTGCACCACTGACATAGAGAAACTGCTCCGGATAATCCGGATGAACATTCTCGGTCAATGCAGGGATCAAACACGCGACCTCTAGGTTAGAGAAACAGCTTCTTACCAACTTAGCCACCGTGGCTCCTATAAGAGTAGACCATAGCTGCGCTATCCAGACACAATTTCCTTCAAAGCACACTTCTGAATTCTCTTGGAGAAAACCCCAATTAATTTTCACATTTGTCAACCATTGCTTTGATGATGTTACTATTTTCAACCATTGCTTTGCTGTAAATATTTCAACCATTGTTTTGATGATTACAATATTTTATTACAGGTTCTGGCAACTCAACATTATTTGAAATATTTTTAAATGGAGTCGGAGGATGTTATTCTAGGTCATTACTAGGTCAAAGTTCACTGGTTAACGTGGAAACGCCTTCTATATGGGTTGACCTTTTGCTTCCATTGTCTGTTCTACAAGCTAGACTTCTGTATCCTTCATAATATTATAAATACAATGAAATGGGGTTTAACATCCTACTCTTCTGCACCAACGGGGGTGGGGGGATAGATAGCTGAATGGTTAGTGTGCGCGCCATGTATCATAAGGCCTGTCATTGAGTCAACTGGCGTGGTTTCGTATCCCCAGTCGTATGTGACAAAGAGTAGGGTCGCCTGTCCAACCTTGTGGGTTTTCTGCTGGTCCTCTGGTTTCCTCCCATTGCTAAAGACCCCTACACACAAGCTAATTAATGAAATAAAATTTAACCGTATGTTAGTCTTGAAATGACCTAGTTTGTGTCAAGTGGACAATAAACCTTGTGGGTTTTCTGCTGGTCCTCTGGTTTCCTCCCATTGCTAAAGACCCCTACACACAAGCTAATTAATGAAATAAAATTTAACCATATGTTAGTCTTGAAATGACCTAGTTTGTGTCAAGTGGACAATAAACCCCAGTTCTTTCTCTCTCTTCTGCACCAACGGGGCTAGTGAGGCAAATTTGCCCGGACAGGGGCACTACGGCCTACTCTTATTTTAAATGGCCAAATGGTTAGCGTGTTTTCACCTGGCTCTCCGTTTTCCTCCCACTGATAAAGACAGCCACATGCAAGCTAATTGTTGAAATATAATTGAACCATGTAATAATCCCAAAATGACATGTAGTCGAGTAGACGTGAATGGACGTTACACCTCATATCTCTCTTTATCTAGTGTTGGTATTTTGATTTTGTTTTTTTTAATTAAACGGCAGGTGACTTTATAAGCTATAAGAAATATGTACTGGTTTTCAGACAATCTTTCAACAAAATCAAAATTTAAAATCACGTAAGTTTAATGAAAAAGTTATTTTTTTTCTTATAAGTTGTTAAACATTCGCCATTGTTTCCTTGACAACCATGCAGCTGGCCAATGAGTGAAGAGTTTGTATTTGCTGAGTTTTTGGTTGGTTCTTGTCAGTATCTATGGTTACAGGAATATATACGACAAACAGATTCCTGGTGTAATAAAAATGTTTCAGCTCGACAGTTTCTACTTGGGTTGGCTTATCTCCATTTTGAGTAAGTTTAGTTTTTCATAATAAAGAAAAATTAACTAGGCCCTAAGTTGACAAATAAAATAAAACCAAGTACGAAAAATCCAAACTATTAGACAAATTGGAAGTCCTAAAAAACGTTATAGGCAAAATAGTGTAATCAGGCAAAATAGTGTAATCAGCATATGGACTGTTCACCATGTAACTAAATACAAAGCATTATCAGACTTGAGTTAGGAATTTACTAAACTTTTAATCACTGTTTTATGAGAAATATCTTTGATCCAGAAACACAAAACTTTGCACATGGTTTCATATTGATGTATTTGATACATGAAACTGTGGGTAAACCACTAGACATGTCAATCCCCGCCCGACATGACCTTCCAGTACAACTTGTCAGATATTCATGTAGTGGAGGCCATCAAAAGTTTAAACGAAATGAAAAATAGATCTGTATAGCTCGGTTCGGGCTGAGGTGCCTTAAAACTCACATCTAATTTGTGTATACTCATATTAACGTTTTGTTTCAGTGAGCCATCCAAGGCTGTAGACTGTTTTGTCAGGGCTGGTAGTGGAGTTACAACTGATGAGTTTTTATCCCAGAAATTATTACAAGTAGACGAGGAAAGTACCGAATCTTCTCTAGAAATACTCTTCTATTTAAAGGTTAGTTGGAATGTTTGTGAGGGGTGGGGGAGGTATCTTAAGGTCTGTCATTGATTCAACTGGCATGGTTTTGATTCCCCGGTTATATGTGACATGTATTTATCTGTACTAATATTTGTGTTTGTTGTTGTCTGTCTGTTCACCGTCATTACATGTAGCTACAATAGGGCTCCCACTGCTAAAGAAACCTACGCGCAAGCAAATTATTGAATTAAAGCTAAACCACATGTTAGTCCCGAAACGACCTAGTTTCTGTGAGTGGACGTTAAACCCCTTTTCTCTCTCTCTCTCTCTCTCTCTCTCTCTCTCTAAGACTGTCCCAAGGCTGGAATTTGGTGTATTGGGGTAGCTGGGACTCTGAATTAACATATATAGGCCTGGTAAACAACTACTGCTTCCAGCTTCAAAGATATACTACTTTCAACCCGTGCAGCACTGGGTCATCAATTAGTGTATCTATAAGCAACTTTGTATATTAATTGAATGCAAGAGACAACGTATAGTTGTTTGAATTGCACTAAATACTGAGGTCCCATGTACACATTGGCGTGCAGTTGGAATTTAAATTTTTTCTCATAGCACACTGTAGCAAGACGTATGACCGTCTTCATTAGTCCAGGGGGGGGGGGGATGGCCTAGTGGTCTAGAGTGCCGCGCCACGACCTCTAGCTGGCCGGCCACCTTTGCTTGCGGCTGTGGTTTCGAGCCCTGTTGTGAGCGTATGTGGCATGGAGATATAGGGGCGCCTTTTCAAACTCGTAGGTTTCCTCCGGGCACTTCGGTTTCCTCCCACAGCTTAAGACCCCTACGCACAAGCGAATTATTGAAATAAAAAATTTAAAAACCATATGGTTAGTCCCAAAGTGACCTAGTTGTGTCGAGTGGATGTTAAACCCCATTTCTCTCTCTCATTAGTCCAGTTGCTGTAGAACATAGGTGTGCATGTAAAATATTCCTTGGCAATTGAAATTCAAAATTTCCCTGTTATCATTAGGCCAGTGGGTGTAGAAAAATAGGAATTTAAACCCATTTTATTTTTTTGTACAGGTTATTCGTCAGTTTGAGGAGTTCGGTTTCCCAGATGTAGTAATACGATTGGCTGATATAGCTATAACTATAGCCAATGATAAAGATCCAAATCTGGTAAGCCGTGTTAATAATAATATTTTCATTTAAAAGGCTAGTCTCAGTTTTCACCAGGGTACCTTTTTTTTCAAAAGTGGGTTTCAATATACAAATAAATGTTAAATTGCTAAGAACAAACAGTTCGAATTACAAAGCTTTAAGCCATGTTGCCTTATTTAGCTGTATCATAAGGTCTGTCTTTGTATCAACTGATGTGGTTTCATTTCTCCGGTTGTACATGACAAGGAGTAGGGTCGTCTGTCTAACCTCGTTGGTTTTCTCAGACACATCTGGTTTCTGCCGTCTGCTAAAGACCCCTGCGCACAAACGAGTTATTTAAATAGAATTGAACCATATGATAGTCCCGAAATGGCCTAGTTTGGGGACGTTAAACCCCATCTCTCTCCCTCTCTCTAGTTAATCAACCAATTGTATATTTTTAGCCGACATTGTGGTCGAAGAAATTTAAATATCATTTAGAGTTAAATCACAACGAAGAGGCGTATAATGCTATGATTGGTAACCCAGAACCCAGCAGGTAAATATCTGAAATACGCTCAGTTTTAAAAATAGTGTCCTTCTTGGTAACGGCTATTGCATAGTTAAAAGGAACTGGCCCTTGCAGCATGTAAATTTGATTGGGTATGGGAGGGACTTTGGTTTTTTGTCCCAACCGAATTACTATAATATTTTTTTCGTTGCTGAACCACTGGAGCTTTTTCAGCCAGTTATTCGAAAGGAAAAGCAATTTAGTTGAAATATACAGTCGTTAATAATGAACATATGCTATTTAGGGGGGTTGGATGGCTGAATGGTTAGCATGTGTGGGCTGTATCATAATACTTGTCATTGAGTCAACTTGCTTGGTTTCGAATTGCCAGTTGTACGTGACAAGGAGTAGGGTCCCCTGTCCAATCTCATGGGTTTTCTCCGGGTCCTCCCATTGCTAAAGACCCCTATGCGCCTACTTTGTGTTGAGTGGATGTTAAAAAACCCATTTCTCTCTCTATATATTCTTTTTATTACAGAAGGAAAGATTGTTTACGTCAGTTGTTAATTGTGTTATGTGAAAGAGGAGATTTACAAACGCTCGTTGATTTTCCTTTTGTAGATTTAAATGAAGAGGTAAGTTAATAGTGATGGGGTGTTTCGGATGGCCTAGTGGCCTAGTGGTCTAGAGTTAATGTATTATAGTATTATATCTTTTAATAAGGGGGAGTTGGGATGGCCTAGTGGTTTAGAGTGCCGCACTTCGACCTCTAGATGCCCGATCATCTCTGACTTGCGTCGATCCCTGTATTGGCCGAGAAAGTTCATCTCGATTTTCCGGCGTGATTTCCCCTTGTCAGTGATGCAGAAGGAGGGCCTGACAAGGACAGCTGCCTAGTCGTTCGGATGGGACGAAAAACCGAGGTCCCGTGTACAAATTGGAGTGCACGTAAAAGATCCCTTGGCGGTTGGAATTCGATATAAGAGTAGGCCGTAGCGCCGCTGCCCGGGCAAAATTTCCCTCATAGCACACTGTTGGCGTATGCCCGTCTCCAATTGGCCCAGGTTAGGTGCTTAAGGCCGTCGTTCGCACTTCATTTGATGAATTTTAACAATAAAATCATTTTTGAGGTTTTATGATTATCTGTGAGTAATACTATCTAGGAACACATACCAGTCATTTTTTTCACTAAATTCTTCTTTATTTCTACACAATTTGGTTCTGAATGAACCCACCCTTTTTTATTTGGCCCTATTTCTGCTAAAACTATTGAGAAAAATCTAAAAACAATAGACATTTCATACGCGAAATACTGTGTTTCCGATCGGTAAACTGTCGCCATGTTGGATATGGTTAGAAAGCTTGGGATTTCCCCTATTGAAAGGAAATGACGTTTATGTGGGGTGTCTTGAAACCTTTCCTCTGCAGGTAGATAAAAATAGCAAGCATGAACAAGTTTTTGCATAAGTAATGAGGTTCCCTCGTGAATACGTTATTTGATTGGTCGGTCACATAGGTCAATGGCGAAGTGTCCAATCAGAAGCGGGCATTACTCTAGGTCAGTTCATTGGGCATGCGCACTAAGCTAGTGACCTATATCAATGATGGCTGCTGTATACCGATCCATACGGCATTGTTTATCAATATTTTTGAAGATTTTCAAATAAAATGCTTTTGAAATTGTTTAGATGACTAAATAAGTATGACAGACACTCATAATAAACAAAAAGGAGATGAATATTCGTCTGCTAGACCTAGTAGTGGTACTGATAGCAATACCATTACCAGGTAGGCCTACTGAACTGTCACTGATTATACTTGAACATCAGTGGTTGATTTCTCAAAACAGTTTTTTTCTAGAGTTACCAATTTTAGTCACGCTATATCTCTGAAAGTTATGGTCAGATTTTCTTGAAATTTGGAATATAACTCCCTATATAATAGCTTTGTGCAATAGGAGATTTTTTTGTAAATCTGCAAAATAGTTCCTGATATATTGTTGCCATAGCAACAGTGACACAGGAAATAATTTCGAAGTTAACATTAAAATGTGTATAACTTGTTTTCTAATTAATATTTTGTAATGAAACTTGCCTATTGCACAGATGAACATTCCAGTAACCTCTGTGCTTAATTTTAAAACATTCTGTTGAAAAGTTTATGAAAAACTGGATGACTAAAATTATATACAGAAATCCAAGATGGCCGCCGTTTCCACAGCAACAGGTACCCCCAGGAAATTTTTCGGACGTTTTTGTATTACTCAATGGATGTGTTCTTAGATGTGTAAAATTGAAAACTTTACCTCAATTATTAAAAAAAATGAAATTTTCTACTGTCCACCCCCTTAAGCGTAGGACGTTAAACCCCATTTCATTCATTCATTCTCTGACTTGCGGTTGTGATCTCTGGTGTTAGCCTATGTGCTTAGAGAATAGCCTTGTAGTCTAGAGTGCCGCACTTCAACCTGTATGTAGCTGGCCGGTCACGTCTGGCTTGCGATTGTGATCTCTAGTGTGAGCGTATGTAGTGTCCCCTTGACATGGTGCAGGATTGAGGGCCTCACTAAGAACAACATCTAGCAGTTTGAATGAGTCCCTTGTACACATCGACATGTACGTAAACATAACCTTGGGAGTTTTAATTTGATGTAAGATATTTAAAATTATATGTCTTCATTATCCCAGTTGGTGCGGAAAAGTAGAACGTTTTATGTAATTGGTACCCATGTGAAACAAGAAATTGATGCATAATTTGTGTCTCAAACATGATCACAAATCCTACACTCTTACAGATGTTAACACTGGGAAATTTGTATGGTTTAACTATCGTTTAATTTGGCTAATAGTGTTCAACTTGTACTTGTGTCCAACTTAAATCATAGTGTTTAATTTTGATTACGTAGTGTCTAATTATGTAGTGTTTAATTTGTTAATTAGACACTTTGTAATGAAAATTAAACACTATTTTTAAAGAAAAATAAACCATTCCAATTTTACAATGTACTGATATTATTTATATTTTCCAGGTAGTAAATATATTAGAGAGTCGAGCAAGATCTGTTGATTTAACTACACATAATTATTATAATCTTCTGTATTCCTACCATGTAGATAGAAATAATTATAGAAAAGGTAGGGTATATAGCCTATATTACATCCTAGATACACATAATACTATACTCCTACCATGTTGATAGAAATAATTATAGAAAAGGTAACTAATTCAAATTTAACAAATCCCAAAATATCGATCAAATCCTTAGTCATTTGGATGGGACAAAAAACTGAAGTCCCTTGAACACATTGCCGTAAAAGATTCTTGGCAGTTTGAATTCGATATAAGAGTAAGTAAGAGAGCTGCTACCATCTTCATTAGCCCAGTTGGAGCAGAACAGTAGGACATTAAACTCCATTTCATTTCATTTCTAGTGGATGTTAAACCCTATTTCTCCCTTTATCTCTCTAATCCATAATCTGCATCATGTACATTATATCTATGAATTCAAATTAAAGGGCAATATATCAGTTATTAACTGGGTAATGTAGGCTTTCATTGGCTAGCACTTATGTTTGCAGCCAATCAGCAGTTGATACAAATTATTTGCACATGAATGCATATATTCATTTCTATGATATTACATGTATTTGCAGCTGGTTGTATTATGTATGAACATGGTATGAGATTGGGCCGGGAAGTACCAGGATTGAAAGGAATTCAGCGTCAAGCTCAGTGTTACCTAGCAACATTAAATGCTCTACGTCTTGGTAAACCAGAATATGCCTGGATAGTCAAACCTGTTACCAACACGAGACTGGATGTAAGTGGCTTTACCTGTTCATATCACATGATTGATTAACGCGAAAATCTATTGGCTAATAAATCGTTTATGAAGTATACAGGGTTGAGTAGTCGAATGGCCTGGTTTTGATTCCCTGCATGTAGGTGACGAGGGAGTAGGGTCCCCTGTTCAGCTTAAAGATCACTTCACATTAGAAAACTATTTAAATAAAATTGAACGGTGTTGGTCCCAAAATGGCCTAATTGGTGTTGAGTGGGCGTTAAACCCCATCTTTCTCTCTCTCTCTCTCTCAACTTTGTGTTTTTTCTCATGGTCCTTCAGTTTTCTCATATTTTTCTCTCGAGACCCCTTCAAGCAAGCAAATTATTGAAATAAAATTAAACCATATGTTAGTCCCGAAATGTTCTAGTTTAGGTCCAGTGGATGTTAAACCCAATTTCTCTCTCTCTCTCTGCCAATTCATGTACTATGGACATGAAACTCGTCATGCATATTCCTAGGAAATTCTTCCCTATTTATTATGATCAGGCATTAAAATCTTATATTTATGTAGATTGGAGAAAATTTATCAACCACTAAACATGATCTTGAAGGAGAAGTGAAAAATCATCCAGGTTAGTCTGTCAAATAATGTTCATGGAATATTATTATCTCATATATTATTAAACTGTACTCCCAGGGAAATTCTTCTGACCTTTTGACTCCCAACACCAAGAAACTATTTGAGGGGTTGAATGGCTGAATGGTCAGCTGTATCAAAAGGCCTGTCATTGAGTCAACTGGCATGGTTTTGATTCCATGGTTATATGTGACATAGAGTAGGGTCACCTGGCCAACCTCATGGGTTTTCTCCGGGTCCTCTGGTTTCTTTCCACTGCTAAAGATCCATACACGCAAGCTAGTTATTGAAATAAAATTGAAACTTGCATTAGTCTCAAAATGACCTAGTTTGTGTGGAATTTAATCTTTTAAAAAAGACAATACATTTGTGTTAAAACCCAAAAAATAGAAAAATTCAGAAAGTGCTCAAAATTGTCACATTGTTTTCATAAACCAAAATGCTTGCTTCCCTGGTAAACAATATACTTTCAACATTTTGTAAAGATATTTTTTTAGAATTACATGTATAAATGATTAGCTGTAATGAAGAACGTAATAGAAATATGAGTTATATGTAGTGATATTAATATAGAAATAGAATTATGATTTACAGTCCTTCATGTTTATAAACTTGTGCGGCAGCCATAAAAAGCTTCTGATACTGCGAATGTATGCGGTTTAAAAGTAAACAAAAACTGAAATTAGTTTATTAATCTCAATATTTAGGAGAGCGATTTAGCTTATTCGAAGGAAAGCCGACGTGTATCGAGAGAAGCAGGAGCGAAAGCTGCCCTTAAACCTGAAGGACTGAATTTATATGTTGTAGTAATATTAATATATAATCATGATTTATATATTACAGAGAAGAAAGTAGAGATATTAGAGGTATCTGATATAGAGAAAGAATATATGTTAGTTGATGCCAGGCTTCGACTCATTCGTAAAACCGAAGATCCAACATTAATGTCAGGTAATAATTTACTAGTATTAAATAGTTCACATGTTAACACTGGAAAGTTGGTATTGTTTAACTTTGTGTATATATTGCCCTTATTTCTTTTCTGTGTTGAATTATTTATAACTATAGTTTAATTTCGGCTAATATAATAGTGTTCAACCTGTACTTGTGTACAACTTAAATCATAGTGTTTAATTTTGATTCCAAGCTTCTAATAAACCAGATAAATCATACAAATTTTCCAGTGTAAAGATACATTATGTAAGATTTAGATAAAGAGTTAGTTGTTCTTGCTCTAATGATTCTAAAATTGATATTTGAAAATTAATGTATGAAATTTTCATTCAAGTTACTTTGTTCAGAGCAACATATCACATGTTTCAGGTTTTTACAAGATGTGGCTTAGATTGGTAATTATCGTAACAATGATACTTTTTATTCAAGACTAGATTAAATCATTAAATGCCAACCATCTAGAGAGTTGATTATAAGCTTGTCATGTAAAAAAATGTCTAATTGATAATTTATATAACTTTTAAATCCAAAATAAAGATCCGCGATAGTCAAATATAGCTTTTACATAATGCATCTTTAAAGACAGGATGTGTAAATTCATTCTGTTGTCTCCGCACAACTTAATTAGCTCGTTGGGTAACTTTAGTGGCAAAAAGATATTAGCATACGTGGCAACCTAGGTATTATATAATCTTGTGTATTTAGCACTAATTTCTTTCACATTGTTTTCCAACCTCGTGGGTTTTCTCTGGGTCCTCAGGTTTCCTCCCACTGCTAAAGACCCCTGCGTGCAAGTGAATTATTGAAATAAAATTGACCATATGTTAGTCCCGAAATGACCTGATTTGTGAGTGAAAGGTTAAACCCCATCTCTCTCTCTCTCTCTCTTTCACATTGTTTAAAAACTAATCGATATAGATCAATAATTGATTGAGAAATCAAATGCTTGTAAATTGGATGGCCGAATGGTTAGCACGTGCACACTGTATCATAAAGCCTCTCATTGAGTCAACTGGCTTGGTTTCGAAATTCCTGGTTGTACGTGACAAGGAGTAGGGTCCCCTGCCCAACCTCGTGGTTTTTCTGGTATCCTGCTAAAGACCCCTAAGCTCAAGCGAATTATTGAAATAAAATTGAACCATATGTTAGTCCCCTAATGACCTAGATTGTGTTGAGTGGACGTTAAACCCCATCTCTCTCTCTTCGGTATGTGTAATAAAAAACCTCACAACTTGTATCTTCGTAATTAAAATATTTAACATTTCAGGTCCCACACCTCGAGCGGAAGAAATGGTCGGCCATCTTGTAAATGCTGGTTTCTTTGATCGGGCCATTATAGTGTGTCGTAGATTTAATATTCCACTTAATTCAGTCTTTGAGAACCTGGCTTTAAGGTAAGATGTTCTCAGACACCCATTAGTCAGGTCAATATATAAAAAATACCCCCTCAAAACCCCCAAATATTGCAACAAAAAGTTTCTCAACTGATTCTGTTAGGGTTTAGTGTACTTTGTAACATACTAAAAGTTTACCAAAGTAGGACCCTTGGAAAAGTGTTTTTTCAAGATGGTGTCAAAAATGGCCATTTTTGGGGGTTAATCTGTATTTTGACTTGACTGCATTCTCTTTCATTATCGGGTTTAAAGTTTTGCTCCTGGATTTTCTGAGTGGCTTCTACATATCAGAGGTGTATTGACCTGTCTTTCAAACAGGATGAAAACTCAGGTCCCGTGTACACCTTGGCGTGTATGTAAAAGAACCGTTGGTCACTGGAATTTGATATAAGAGTAGTCTGAAGCACTGCTGTTTGGGCAAAGAAAATGTCACTTATAGCACACTGTATGGCAACTGTTCAAATCTTCATATACTAGAGGCCACAGAATGTATCGTATGAAAAATAAAGCAAAATATATATCTGTATTTTAATTAGCACTGTTGGAGCAGAAAAGTAGGACGTTAAACCCGATTTCATTTTATAGATGAGTAATTAATGAATTTCTGTACTAATATTAAAATAGCATTATATATTTTATTTTCTAGGTGTGTTAATTTGGCTCAAACATGCGATAATTTTAGTCTAGAGAACGATCCGTCATCGGAAGCCTGGGATTGGTTGAAAGAAAATTATTCTGCAACAGGTGCTCCATGTAGAGAAGCAAGGTACATGTAATACAATAGCGTACTAACCAAAAACCCATATTTATCGACAAATCAAAAGATGTTCACTTAAGATATTCTTTTGTTTATAGAACCTTGTGGGTTTACTCCGGGTCCTCCTTTTTCCTCCCACTGTTAAAGACCCCCATTGAAAAAAAATTAAACAATATGTTAGTTCTGAATTGACATAGTTTGTTTCGAGTTTACATTATATAGAGAAGAAATTGGCTAGTGGTAAAAAAATCCTGAAAATATTTTTAGGGCATTGTTGAGCGCCACAGACGTACGCAATTAGCAGCGCAGAGGCCAAGTCAAAATTTATTGAAAAAATGGAAGGCTGTGGTGCATTCTGGTGATATCTGAAACCAAAATTAAGACATAAAAGAATGACTGGATTACCTGCTCTAATACGTAGACTTGTGCCTCCGTCATTCCTTTTCTGATGACCAAAATGGCTGCACACACAAAAGCAAAACACTTGGTCTTCGGGCATAATTTTCCTCTTTAGAATATTTGTTTTCTAAATTTTGAAAGATTGATTTTTAAAAAAAAATCTGCGAAATTTTCACCAAAATCTCAAAATCCTGAATTCCGGATGACTTTCATCACTGACTATACCCAATTTCTCTCTCTATCAAAATGTAATTTGTGTTTTTCCAGTGCTACAGATCAGGCTTGGTGGCTGCTACAGTATTATTTAGAATGTTACGAGATTGGTAACGGGAAATATCATCGTTGTGTGGCAGAACGGCTCCTAGCTCATGGCTTCCCTTTACCAACATGGTTCCTCAACTCATATAGGGTAAGCTGTTTAGATATTTCATTCAAGTCAGATTTAGCTACTTAAGTTGATTTTGATTATTTGCTTGTCATTTTAATAAATTTCTAAATTATGATGATTATGATTTGGGGGTGTTGGGTTCATGACTGAATGGTTATATCATAAAGCCTGTCATTGAGTCAACTGGCATGGTTTCGATTCTCCAGTTGTACGTGACAAGGAGTAGGGTCACCTGTCCAACCTCATGGGTTTTCTCCAGGTCTCTGGTTTCCTCTCACTGCTAAATAAAATTGAACCATATGTTAGTCCCAAATGGACCTAGTTTGTGTCAGTAGATGTTAGAAACCCATTTCTCCCTCTCTCTCTCTCTTTATATAACATTTGAATCTATAAAAAAAATGTAATGGGTAGATTTTAACATGAAACCTTTAACACAACAAAATTTCTTGGATTTAATAATTTTTTGTTTTCATGGAAACAAATCTGATTTCTTTATTCTTGTTTTATTTCAGATATTAAATACGTCTGAGTTGCTGCGTCTGTATATTAATTATGATTTATTGGAAGATGCCGGGTGTCTTGTACTCGAGTACGTCGAAGCCATGATGGAATCAATGAGCGGTACAGATAGTCTACGCTACAATCTAAAGGTGAGAGGTACATTCTGTTGTCATGACAACCAGACTTGATGGTGTCAGATATTCTCTCTTTTAAGGAGGCTTGTCAGTGGTGAAGAACAGAGAACCTGGTAAAGGACAATATATAGTTGTTCGGATGGGACAAAAACCATGGATCTGTGTATACATTGGCAGTGGACCAAAATGTCTCTCATAGTCATAGCATTCTGAATAGCCTATGCCCATCTTCATTAGCCCAGTGGGAAGTTAAACTCCATTTTATTTCATCCCAACGGTTAGAAAATATATATATGTTTTAAATATTTTAGGGTTGTGTTCATCCTAAAACCGGAATGACCTGGTTACCGTATACATCTATAGATCAACTATTACAGGCTTTACAAACACAACAAGATTGGACATATACAAAGGTAGGCACATCTGTCTTATTTCATGTTATATATGGGGGGGTGGGGGGGATGGCCTAATGGTCTAGAGTGCAGTGCTTCGACCTCTCGCTGGCCGGCCACCTCTGGCTTGTGGCTGTGGTTATGAGCCCTGATGTGAGCGTATGTGGCATGGAGATAGGGGCGCCTTCTCAACCCCGTGGGCTTCCTCCGGTTGTTAGTCCCGAAATGACCTAGTTGTGTTGAGTGGACGATAAACCCCATCTCTCTCTCTAGAGTGCTTAGACCTCTAGCTCGCCAGCCACCTCTAGTTTGCGGATGTGGTTTCAAGCCCTGGTGTGAGCGTATGTGGCATGGAGATAGAGGCCCCTTCTCAACCTTGTGGGTTTCCTCCCACTGCTAAAGATCCCTACTCGCAAGCAAATTATTGAAATTAAAATTAAAACCATATGTTAGTCCCAAAATGACCTAGTTGTGTTTTATATGAGAAACAGGGTATGCTTTCCCTGTTCATAATATCTGTTATGTTCTCATTTGGGAGAGTTTACTTGATTAGATAATTGTTTAGTTTTTGCAATGTCTGTTTTCTGTCTTTTCAGCAGGTTTGTCTTGTAGATTTATTTTGTTTAGCATGTAGTGCGGTCCTCCTGCACTTACTAATAGAGGTTTTAAATTTGTACACAGTGTAAATGAGCATAAGACGAAGATTCTTTGTGATATTCATCAATTTTTCGAGAATTACTTCCAGAGTCATGGCCCTTTATCACTTTGAAAAATCTTAATCACTCGACGCCCTGGAGGTTAAAGTTAATCATTGACTCAAAATTTCTACACAGTGACTTGGAAATTTTAGTCCCGAAATAACCTGGTTTGTGTTAAGTGGATGTTAAACCATTATCAAATTGATAATTTTTGATTTAAAATTATTTTGTAAACATTTCAGCTTTATGAAGATTTGAGGGAAAAAATGTCAACCTACATGGACAAAGTTGATTGGCTGTCGCAAGAAATACAAGTCACATGATTCAAGACACTTGAGATAAATTGTGTATATCCATTAAATGGACACAACACTGTGTATGGTGTGAACTATTAGGCCAATAATGAGTTACTCGTCCTGTAGTCTTGGACATCATCTCCAAAAATTACTAATCAGGCCAAATTATCTGCCCTTTAAAATGATTCTCAAGTTGTAGGCCCTTCACTTTGATGTAGGTTGCTATGGTTTCAAAACTAACTATATAATCATTGGTGATCTCCAGCTTGTGGCTTGTCTACGATATCACCCTAGGTGGAAGTAGACGTTAAACCCCAGATACGAACACGAACGAAGCTTGTGGTCGCTGCTGCCTTTTTCAAATCATAGCATATTTCTGTATCTCAATCAAGTATCACAATTTATTCAAAAGTTTTTGTCCAACTGTGAGACTTAAAATTTACCTTCATGAGGTTGGAGGCACCGAAGGGAGAAAACTCATTTAAGGCCTAATTTACTCCATATTGGAGACAACTCATTTTAGGCGTAGTGTAATATGTCTTTATATCTGATAAGATGCCGAAGTACAGCCTGGAATTATGTGTAGGAGAATTGTTCAGTTGGAACCCTAATTATGTATATTTTTGTATATCATTGTTTTCATCAAATCAAAATCATGTGACAAACATCTTTGTTTTGTTTTTTTTAAAGTTGTCTCTACCTACGACACTTCTGAATCCAGAAACCATTTTGGGGGTGTGTCCTGATAATGCCCCAACCCCACCCCCAGTTTTAACTTACACATTTAAATTTCCATACTGTTATTCATTAAAATCTGTTCATTTGTTTAAAAGTTAGATTTTTTGACCTTTAGGTCACATAAATGTCATCATAAGGTCTGCCATTGAGTCAACTGGCCTGTTTTTGATTCCCCGGTTGTACATGGCAAAGGGTTGGGTTGTCTGTCAAACCTTGGTCTTGGCTTCCACTGCTAAAGACCCCTACGTGCAAGTTAATTATTGAAATAAAATTGAACTATATGAAAGTCCCAAAATGACCTAGTTTGTGTTGAGTGGATGTTAAACCCCATTTCTCTCTCTTTAACTCCCTACTGTTCTGCACCAACCAGGCCCATTGAAGACCTGCATATTGATTGTGCTTTGAAGGAATTGCAACTGTGCATGGGTCCATTTTTTGTGCTATAGGAACAGGCTCTCCTTCATGCACCTGACTAAGGGAAACCATGCGATCCCACCCAGAACCTCCTTGTTAGTGAGCCCAGTAATGGACTACATTCATATCGATT
Organism: Patella pellucida; assembly: GCA_917208275.1. Classification (NCBI taxonomy): domain Eukaryota; kingdom Metazoa; phylum Mollusca; class Gastropoda; family Patellidae; genus Patella; species Patella pellucida. The sequence goes on from OU795041.1 coordinate 5,672,099, forward strand.
TTCAACTTTCAAGGGGGCTTTTATGGCTGAATGGGTAGCGTGTGGGCACTGTATCATAAAGCCTGTCATTGAGTCAACTGGCTAGGTTTCGAATCCACAGTAGTATGTGGCAAGGAATAGGGTCGCCTGTCCAACCTCGTGGGTTTTCTCCGGTTTCCTCCCACTGCTAAGGACCCCTACGCGCAAGTGAATTATTGAAATAAAATTAAAACCATGTGTTAATCCCGAAATGACCTAGTTGTGTTGAGTGGATGTTTAACCCCATTTCTCTCTCCCTTCTTGCACCTGACCATGGTCAGGAACGTCTCAGCCAACCATGCGACCCAACCCAGAACCTCTCTGTTAGTGAACTTAGCTATGGGCAGCTTTTATATCGAATTCCAGCTTCCAAGGGAGCTTTTATGTTCACACCAATGTATCCACTCTAAAGACAATTGGAGGCTTTAATATCATCATGCTTCATAATATACATATTATTCAAAATTGAAAAGAAATTAAATACAAATTTAAAAAGGCTCAGCCAATGAAATAGTTCTCTTATTTAAAATCGTAACATCAACGGGTGTCCGCGCTGAAGGAATTACCACCAGGTGTCGCTAGTAAATGCTCGGTCCCACATGACCTTATAGATGGTAAGAGAACCGTATCGGTATTAAATTCCATATTAATGACAAAAACTAACGTTTGTCAACCAATGAGTTGTAATAATAAATGTACAAACTGTGTTACAAGTATAAGGTAAACAATGCAAGTCACATGGGGCCGCCTCGCCTATAAATTATGCCCCCTTACCTCTAGTGAGGAAGCCTATAAAGAATAAATATGGTTATTCTTGTCAAATGCTAAACTGAGAATCAACTCGGATAGCCTGCAAGCTTTATATATATACATGTACAGATATCAGGCCCTGAGTTCATAAAGCCTTCTCAGACTTGGGTTAAGAATTTACTTAAAGTGCACATAAGATCATAATTTCCTATTACATAATATAATAAACAATGATTACTAAATCCATATTACGGAAAGTTCAAATCAATCTGATTAAAATTAACTGAGCTATTTACGTTTTAGTATAGGACAGCCAAAAACGGTTTTCAAATTTTCATAAACGACCTTAATCCGGTTAATTGGCTGATGACGTCACAGGCGCTACACATAGTATACACATTATCTATACAATATATCACTGCCTGTATAATATATCACTGTATACACAACACCACCAGTTAAAAGTGTGTATTGTCGGTAATCATTAGCTCGTAATTATCACTATGAGGGACCGGGTATCGTACAGATATTACGAAAAAGCAAAGATACTACCTTTACCATCCAGAATCTAATACATTTGTCCAGTCAATAGATTGCCGTCTAGAGTGTGTTAAATGCCGCAAGCATTCATTAAAAACCGCCAAGTTTGTGTTACCGTGTAGATTAAGTTTTACCGATATCAGATATTGACAGCAACATATACCGTCTACAAGCGAAGTCGTCCACAAGGCATTGGTGATGTCGTCCAAAACAATTAATACTTGAATAGAGTCGTACACAACAACTGATTGGTTGAGTCGTCCACAACTAATACTTGAATCGTACACAATTTAAATTTAAATGGAATAAATAAGTTTTACTCGTTGATTTTTGGTGATTACCGGTAACAAACGAGATTAGTCCCTCGTTGTATAATCGTATTGTTATTTTATTGCCGATATGATTTTAGATATTAGATCAGTTCACCGATGTTTTTTGTAATAAAATATATTTAGACAATATTTAATTGACTTGATATGAAATCCGAATATAAATTATTCGATGGATAAATGTTTGTGATAAGATTAGTTTATGATGACAGACATGGTTTATTTTACAAGTAGGCTACATATTGCCATCTAAATCACTCGCCAAAATACATCACGGACTGAACGCCTAATAATTAAATAATCAACTATAAATAGCGCCGAGGTCACTTTTAGATAAGACAAATTAGATTGATATTATTTCGGCACTAAAATTAAAATAATATAGCGACAAGTGAATACATACTTTATTTACCCAGTAATTCGTTAAATTGCGCCGGAGCCCTTTTAGATAAGACAAATTAGATTGATATTATTTCGGCATCATAAATAATTTAAAAACTAATCGTTGATTTAATTTCCGTACACGAAAAGGAACTAAAAGGCTCAAAATTTAAGAATTCCGTATAAGAATCAATTTAGAATACCAAAATGCGAATCGTAACACATTGTGGTCTACACTGTGTAGTAATATATTATAAAATAAATCATAAATCAATGAAATATGTTGTAAGGTGGACACTGCATGCTTTGCTTTAATACTGAACTAGTATTTGTGGCTACGTGCAATTTTATTCTTTGATCTGTTAATATCATTGTTCCGACCTGTCAATCACCGTAAAGAGATTGACCAATCAGAGAGCCCGATGATGGTGGATATAAAAATATTACACATTAAAATGTCTCGAATCGCATGATGATCTACGTAGATATTTGTCTTTATTAGTCGTTAAACGCGTGGTACTATTTTACCTCGGAGAACGTCTTTTTGAAGTAATAAATTTGGGTCACGGTTCCTTCGCAATCACAAATATACTCCATTTATTATGAACTTCGTGTAATGCCGAATCATTAATGAATGAAGTAGAGATTATAGTAATATTAATAAACTATGTTCTATATTATAAGTTTATAAGTTATTATTTGTTGATACGAATTATGTCTAATTTTTAAAGTAGCCTAGCATAACAATGCAAATCACTAAATTATTTCTCTCAATTCTTATCGGAATCACGTGACATGAAAGGGAAATCCTCGCTTTCATCTTTCATTTCAGTCATACGTAACCCGTGTGATATTTCCCCGCCTTTCCTACATGCTGTTAGCCAATAGCTACTGTAAATTTTTCCGCGTTGAGATGGTCCTACCCAATGAAAAATTAATTATCGTTGTTGGTGCACGAGGTAATGGGATATGAATAACAGAAAGAATAAAACGATGACCAAGTGGTAATTTGACGTAAAATCTTTTAAACACTGTTCATTTCTCCACAACGTCCGGGAAAATAAATGTCTTGTCTAAAACTAAACTCCTTCAAATCTAAATGGCAGTGTTCATTTTTAAAATCGCCCCGAGAAACTGAACGGTCGTAAAGTGGACGACCGATAACAAAACGATGTTTTTTTATCTACACGGTAGCACACAAACTGGGCGGTTTTTGATAAATCTTGGCGGCATTTAACATATTCTAGACGGCAATCTATTAACTGGATACGTGTATTAGATTCTGGGTGGTAAGGTAAGTTTATTTCCTTTTTTCGTAAAATCTTGACGATAACCGGTCCCATGTAAGCTACATTTTTGGTTTACGGTGTGCTTATTCTGATTAAAAAGACGTGGGGAATATGGCTACAGCAACCGGCTTTATAAAACAAATTCTAAATTACGAAACAAATTTATTCTTTATTCTTTGAATGGCATTTAGTAAAACAAATTATTACGTAGTCAAGGATTAAGGAATCGGTCAAGCGTTAATGAATACACACACCGACTGTATATAGGTAATTAAGGAATAAACATTCCGAATATGCATTTGTACACTGTGACGTCACTAGGGACTGAGGGGATTAAGAGTGTTTTCGATAATTGGCCAAGTCGTTTTTACGGTAGGTCTATATTTGCGACTTTGAGTGAAGATAGCTGATTTATTTTTAATCAGATTGATGTTAACTTTCCGTAATGTGCATATAATAACCACTGTCCATCACTACGCCGAGTTTCAATTTGTCGTCTTATGTGCACTTTAATGAATGAAATGGCGTTTAACGTCCTACGCTTCTGCACCTAACCTGGGCTAATTGAAGACGGACATACGCCATAAAGTGTGCTATGAGGGAAATTTTGCCCGGGCAGCAAATGAATTCCAACTGCCAAGGGATCTTTTATGTGCACGCCAATGTGTAAAAGGGACCTCAGTTTTTCATACCGTTCGACTAGTCAACATTGTTCTTCTTTTGTTAACTAAACTATAGCTCTTTCAAAACTTTTGTTGTTTTAATGTATCAAATACATCAATAAGAAACTATGCACAAAGATTTGTGTTTCTGGATTAAAGATATTTCTCACAAACAGTGATTGAAACTGGGGTAAATTCTCAGTCTTAGAATGCTTTGTGAACTTGTGGCAAGTCATTTTCATAATCTTAAAGTTTTTAGGATTTGTTGGAAGTAGTAGGGGAACATGTTGTTTGGACAACTGTTTAGTTACGCGTTTGGTCTAGCCAATTTGTTCCACTTCTACACTGGAGGTTGTGATGGACATCGTTTGACTGACGACTCCGTTTATCAGTAAGGGCTGTATTTAATAAGAAAATCCTGGAAATATAAAAAGTTAAAATTATTACCGCAGTGTACAAATTATATATCTTTATTCATTGATCAGTTGCGTAGCTAGTTCGATAAAGCACTCGTCTTGTGTTTTGCTAAGTCAGAAAGAAAATAGCTTATCATGTCGTCTTGCTGTCCGGCTACCCCCCCCCCCCCCTCACCCCCCGTTTCACCAATTATAATAGAGAGGGCGAGAGAGAGTACATACCTTATCACACCGACTACACACCACCCCACATATAATGGATAGTAAGAGAGAGAGAGAGAGAGAGAGAGAGAGAGTACATACCTTATACTGATTTCCTGTTCGGTTACCCACCACCCCCACGAATTCTAATCATTTGGAGAGCGGGTTAAATAAATTATACTGACTTTCTTTCCATATCGGCTACCCACCCAACCAAATATAATGGAGAGAGAGAGAGGGAGAGAGAGTACATACCTTATCATATTGACTTCCAGTGTATGTTTTTAGAAAGTGGATATATCTAGCAGCGAACTCGAATACAGTAGCTTTATCAGTTTTCTCAGACATTCCAGGTATCAAATTCCTCATTAAGTCACAAGCTTCCTTTATACGGGCTCTATAAAACATATATTAAATACATCTAAGTAGGCTACTTGTCATGGGTGCTTGTCTGACAAAATCACCTGTTGTACGTGGTAGGGTCGCCTGTCCAACCTCGTGGGTTTTCTCCTGGTCCTCCGGTTTCCTCCCACTGCGCGCAAGCGAATTATTGAAAAAAAACTAAACCATATGTAAGTCCCGAAATTACCTAGTTTGTGTCGAGTGGACGTTAAATTCCCATTTCTCTGTCGCTTGTCTGACAGGGCTGCTGCGTCGATATCAGAACTGGTCTTGATATTGCCCAAGTTGATAATGGTACTTCTACCAATGGTTTGTGAGCTGCTCCCTTAAAACCAGGTTCTTGGTCATTTTTTTTTAGAAAAATAGAGCTGACAGCATAATTATTTGAATTGTACACAGCCTAAGTTTTCCAAAAATATTGGAGTATCAAGGGCGTGCACGAAAGATCCCTAGACATTTGGAATTCGATATAAAAGTAGGCCGTAGTGCCGCCATCCTGCTGCAAACTTTTATTTTAATAGTTATTACATTTAGAAATCTTACCTCCTTCGCCTTTCCTTTAAATTGTGCGTCTCCCTCGGTTCCTCTTCGTGGACTTCTGGTGACTGGAGTAAATCATAATTAGGCTTCTTACAAACAAAATTATCGGCATTTAACGTGAGTGTATCGTTATTATGATCGTTAGGCATCTGGACGTTCTCTTCACCGCTACTGTTTAAACATAACGTGGTAGGCTGTAACTATAGAAACAGATTAATTATTTATGTTAGCAGAATGTACAACGTTTCGGCAATACAAATTTTTAGCCCTGACCAAAACAGCGACCAGTTTGGTGGCGGACCTTCATATATGGGGCCCTGAAGCTCGTAACGTTATTAGGGCCCGTTGCAACAAGAATCGTTATCGTCTTCTGCGGCGTTGTTCCATGACAAATCTGAAACGACGGTGGCTGAATGGGTAAGACACTAGCTCGCAATGATTCCTGCAATGGGTTCTCCACATTCCTCTCACTTGTACAATTTTATTTCAATTTTCGCTTACAATACCACTTGACTTAATGAAAGACCCGATGATCTATCTAATCGAAAGAGAACACGGTAAACTATTCGCCCCCGTCCATCGGAATAAACCTGAATGTGATTTATAGAGAGAGGGAGAGAGAGAGAGGGAGAGAGGGAGAAATGGGGTTTAATGTCCACTCGACACAAACTAGGTCATTTCGGGACTAACATATGGTTTAATTTTATTTTAATTTATTTCAGGGGTCTTTAGCAGGGGGAGAAACCGGAAGACCCGGAAAAAAAGCCACGAGGTTGGACAGGCGACCCTACTCCTTGTCACATACAACCGAGGATTCGAAACCACGCCAGTCGACCCAATGACGTGCTATCCATTCGGTCATCCAACCCCCTGAAATTGATTTATACATACCTGTGCAAACGGCGAAGAAGGAGTTGGTCGTTCTAAAGTAGATTTAATGACGGTATCGGGTGTTTGAAACGTCGGCGGAGGACAGAGTGAAAGTTGTGGTGAACCATCAGCCCCAGCCGATAAATAAAATAACTGGCCAGTTTTAGGATGGGGCGTGTAGACGTAGCTTCCTTGTCCAGATAAACAGAGGGCTTGACCACCACCAGTTCCTTGTCCAGATAAACAGATCGATTGACCACCACCAGTTCCTTGACCAGATAAACAGAGAGCTTGACCACCAGATGTTCCTTGACCAGATAAACAGATCGCTTGACCACCAGATGTACCTTGACCAGATAAACAGATCGCTTGACCACCGAGTGCTGTACCTATATTAGTAGGTGTTGTCTGGGAATCACTACCTGGTGTTGACGAGCTTATCCCGTTTAATATTCTATTCTGGTGGGTAGTGTAGACATGAAACCTGAAATAGAATGAAATAGGGGTTAAAAGTCCTACCGGTCTTTACCGACAGGACTATTAACGAGATTTATCATCTGACTCATGGATCCATTCACTAGATTTGATAATTGTTTATTGTTTGCAATGTCTATTTTCTGTCTTGTCCGCAGGTTTATCTTGTAGATCTTTTTTTTTTGTTTTGCGTTCAGTGCAGTCCTCCTGCATTACTATTAATTAAAGCTTAATGTCTCGCTTTCGACCATTACACAATACATCAATTAACTTATCCAGACCATAAGCAGCTCTCAATGCCATGGCTAACCTCTGATATTTACTGGATTATGATCCGATCTACTGGTGAAAACGTTAGCATAAAAATGTTGTTTTATTTTGCCATCTTTAATTTCAATTATATATATATATATAAAGAAAGTTACCAGTTATTTTTCTCATCCGGGGAATAAGGAGAAGAGGTTGGTAAAACTGTATAAGTCGTTGTTGGTGTCCCTCGTGAAGAATCCGATGATGACGTCAAAATTCTTACATGTTTCTTACTTCTCCTGGGAGAAACTTGGGGTGTTCTAAAAAAAACAAAAATCAACAAAAGACATTTTTATACGTCCAAATCTTTATATTAGCTTTGTTAAAAATGTATTATTCTTCCCTATTGTAGGCCTTTCCTTGGGCCTTAAATGTTATATACAAATTATTAGTTTAAAATTTATTAACTTGCGATGATCATAATCAGCTCTCTTTTACATCGGCCTCGGGTGCGCTTGATTTTCAACGAATTTAAACACGATTGGTAATTAAACGAGAGGTAGCAACATAGTATTCTCCAAACAACCCTAACGTACGTGACGAGAAGTAGGATCGCCTGTTCAACCTCGTGGGTTTCTCCGGGTCCCGAAATACACTCGCTCTGTCTTCATTTCATTTCTTTACATTTAGGCGCAAAAGCATTCACAATCCCATATTATTTTAGTTCGCTGCGTGTAAGTTAAAATTAAAATGAAATGGGGTTTAACGTCCTACGGTTATGCACCTAACTAACCTGGGCTACTGGAAGACAGGCATACGCCCTACAGTGTGCTATAAGGGAATGTTTGCCCGGGCAGCGGCGCTCTGGCCTGCTACTCTTATATCGAATTCCAACCGCCAAGGGATCTTTTACGTGCATACCATCCGAAAGACTAGACAGCTGTCCTTGTCCGGCTCTCCGTCCTGTACAGCGGTGGTGTAAGTTAAAGGTAATACTTGCCTGTTATCGTCGCTGACTTCGTCGTCTTGTTCAGGCTCATCGCTTAATCTAGAATCTTTTGTATCTTCGTCTGGATTCTCACCCGGATCCTCCCAACTTACTATTTTTGAACAATGGCCAGCATAGTTTTCTTTATCTTCTTCGTTCAATTGGCAGGACGCCTGAAAGAGCAGCCTGTCTATTTTGGGTGATTTGTAAGGTGGCAAGTTTTCATAATCGGAGGTTATGTCTTCCAGTACTCTTTTTCGAGAATTATTTACGTTTAAATAATTATTTTTATGAATGAAGTTCGTGTTCTCGTTCTCTTCTTCAGGTTCAGACCCTGGGTCATCGTCATCATAATCTGTTTGGGTTATTCCATCGCAACTTGTTGGCATTTCCTCGTCATCGTCACCATGACAACTATCATCGACCTGATTCATCTAAAAAATAAAAGGAAATGAAATTGGGTTTAACGATCTAGTCCTAATGTTATGCACATAATTTGGGCTGATGGAAAGAGAGAGAGAGAAATGGGGTTTAACGTCCACTCAACACAACTCGGTCATTTCGGGACTAACATTTGGTTTAATTTTATTTCAAAAATTCGCTTGCTCGAAACCACAGCCGCAAGCCAGCTAGAGGTCGAAGTGCGGCACTCTAGACCACTAGCTCCCCCCCCCCTCTGAGCTAATGGAAGACGGGCATGTGACATACAGTGTGCTATGAGGCAAATTTTGCCCGGGCAGTGGCGCTACGTCCTACTCTTATATCGAATTCCAACTGCCAAGGGATATTTTACGTGCACGTCAATGTGTACACGGGACCTCGGTTTTCACGTCCCATCCGAACGACTAGACATCTGTCCTTGTCAGGCCCCGTTCTGCATCACTGACAAGGGGAAATCACGCCGGATAATCGAGATAAACTTTCTCGGCCAATGCAGGGATCGAACAATCGAACTCCAGACTAGCGAGACAGCGCTAGATTACTAAACAGGGACCGGTTGCTCAAAGCTCTGTTATCTTTTAACTATCCGTTAACTTTAACCGAGATTAATATTGTTGCTGGAAATAAAGGCCCCGAACATTCTTTGGTACAAATTTTTCCTATAGATTTATGCTCGTGTTTTCTGTAGTAAATTTAAAGGAAAGTTAACAAACAACACGTTACCAAGATATATGTCCGTGGTTAGAGTTTAACGGAGTGTTAAAATAACTTAGTTTTGAGCAACCGACCCCAGGGCTTCACTGTAGGTTCCAGTCACTCTGGAGTTTTCAGCGGGCCCCCCCCCCCCCCCCTCTTAACGGTGCAGGGCATAAGTAGCTGCGGGCCTACACATTAGGCATTCACTGCAAGTAAAAGAACCCATTGCTTCCCGGGCACATACTACGCGCAGTGTTCCGTTTGATGCACCATTGCTTCAGGAATATGCCCGGGCAAAGCTTTCCTCATAGTACTCATACTCATAGTAGCACACTTAATAGCGCGATGTGTTGTCTTCATTAGTCTAATAGTTAGTGCAGGGGGTGCGCCACATATGATTTACATAAAGGACAAATATAACGACAAGACATCATACTCCGAAACAACAAACAAAAAAAAAATTCAAAAAAGAGTGAAAACAGTAGCCTAACACAGAAAAGAAGGACGTTTAGTGAAGCCCCCACTTAATTGCATTTAACTTTAACGGGTAGGTAGCCAAATAGTTTATAGTACAAGATAAAACTTACACCCCACATGGGCAATAAAAGAAAGAAACGATAACAATTAGCCTAACTGCGCCCTAGCCTACGTATAATATTCAAGAACTGTCAGTCAGTTTAGGGCCTTACCTATACTAATACTACTACTGTACTAGCCTACCACACTAGGCCAAATAAATGTCATGGAGGAAACAAAAAACGTGAACAGGCCTAGGCCTAGTCATCTTTAGCCATGTCAGACCAGACAACACAGGGGCTAGACGTCTATTTAATTTGCAAGTACTTTTAATAATGCAAATGAAAGTCACGTGATCTGTCAAACTATAGCTAGATTCAACACTTGACATTCAATTGTGACAGACGACGTCTCCCATACTCGTAGGACATGTCTGATTAGTTCGCTGGTCAATTATCTTTCTTAGTCAATCTTATCATATTGTGCCTTGACTAGGCCTATACTTTTTTCCAACTTTAAATTTAAAATAAACAGGCCTAGGCCCTAGGCCGCGAGGCAGTAGCCATTATGAATGAGTATTCTATTTTGATCATTTGACATCTCAACTAAACAGAGTAACACTGTGACTGTCTGATCTGTCAAAATATTGACAGAGAGTGAGAGACAGAGTGAAGGAGAAGACAATCTCAAATCTGAAAACTCTGTAAGATTTAAATCCCGGACAGTCACATGAGTAGACATTCAACCTTATACTTTACCTTGATTACTGAATCGAGCCTCCTACTCTAGTATTGTAATGCGTGTCGTGCCAGGTACTTTAAGATCAGCTCGTTCTCCTCACGCTAACTGAACGAGCTGGGCGTCTGCTTCACGTTCACCACGTCACAAATATCGGTGACGTCAAATTGATCACGTGATAAGTCATAAACAAACACACTCGGCAAACCTCGGCAGATTCCGGTACCTTACATCCAGAGTCCTATAATATAGCAAACTCTATGTATAAGGCTCAGTCTACATCTAGCTAGATCATAGAAATATATACTGAATATATTTCTATGGTTAGATGTAGGGTACTGGAATCTGCTGAGGTTTGCCAAATGAAACAAACCAGATGCCACACTAATCAGCAGAGAATTTTCGTCAGGCCGGTTTCGCAATCGTCTGTGAAACAGATTGGCTACATGGAGACAGTAGGCCTATAAAAGCAGAAAATAAACGTTTAACGTCCCTTCGATAAAATCATTGTATTTCGGGACTATCATTAAAGTTTAAAGTCTCGAAACGACAATGATTGTATCGAAGGGACGTTATTAAAGGGCAAAATGTAAGAAAGGCCCCTGCCCCTGGACCAAATTTAATATACCCCTTCGAAATAAAGTGATTATTATTATTAACATATTGTTCAATTATATTTCAATAATTCGCGTAGCACTAGCAGGTCTAGTGGAGGCCCAAGACCCCCCCCCCCCCCCCACGGAACTGGATAGACCACCCTACTCTTTGTCACGTAGCTACAATTTACAACCGTGATAATTCGTATTTATGGCTTCAATTGATGCACTATTCCGTATTTAAGCTTTTGAGCAAGCAAAATTAGGTTCAATCAGGCCCGTAGTTAAGGGAAATAATCTGCCCCCCCCCCGCCCCTGACAAAAAGTTGTCGGGCATATGGCCGGGAGGATTGAACCGACACAAACTAGGTCATTTCGGGACTAGCATAGGCCTATGGTTTAATTTTATTTCAATAATTCGCTTGCGCGTAGGGGTCTTTAACAGTGGGAGGAAACCGGAGTGACGGGAGGAAACCCAAGATGTTGAATGAATGAATGAAATGTTGTTTAATGGCACGTGAGCTCCAACCGGGCCATATTGCGCCATATTATGATGATACGAGACAAACTAGAAACAAATAATCACATTATCTATAAATACATAAATAAAAACAAATATCACAGTAAATATCAATTAAAACTAAATATAAACTTTATGTATGTATATTAAAAATATGAGAAATAAACTGTCTCTTTTAAAAAATCGAGCGCTTTACTATATAGACACGGTTGGGCTAACAACTGTTGAAGTGACTGGTCGGATAGCCGTGGCGATAGAGAGGCGGCTTCTCACCAATGCAACGAGGGTTCAATCCCAGCTCTGGGCATAAACTTTATCGTTGTTAGTGAGACGGATTTTAGGTCTCCCGTCCGATCAGGCAGGTTTCCCCCGAGTTCTTCGGTTTCTTCCTGCAGTAGGCTAATGATCGAAATCATTCGCACGATCTGTGCCAAGGGCCAAATTGGAAAAAGACCTCAGGCCTAATTTGCTACCCTTGTAAAATGACGTGATTATTAATATTATTATTATTATTACTGGCAACGGTAGTGCCGTAATCTTGTATCTTTAAGATGCTTGCACTCAATCAAAATGTGCTTCACTGTCAAAGGAACATGACAGTGTTCACATTCTGGTTGGGGCTCTCGCTTTAAAATGAAAATGTGAGTTAAAAAAGTATGACCAATACGAGAGCGACACAAAACCACCTCATCTCTCCTGTTAGACCCACGATGTAGAGAAGGTGTCCCTTTCTCCATGTCACATACGCTCACACTACGGCTCGAAACCACAGCCGCAAGCCAGAGGTGACCGGCCAACTAGAAGTCGAAGTGTGGCACTCTAGACCACTAGGCCATCCCAACCCCCGCAGTCTTTGTAGCTGTTGATTGACAATAATTAAATTTGCCATTATAGTCTAAAACATTTGTTTGTGAATCCATTTGGGTCTAATTTGAAGAATCTGATCAATTCTTGGTCGCAGATTTAATATATTCTGTATTTAATTATCATTCGGCAAACCTCGACAGATTCTACACATCTAATCGCGGCTATATGGAGAATTCGGCCATCTTGGAATTATTTTAAAGGTCCCGGATGAAAAATTGCTGAGCCCATGGAGATATCTGTGGAGAGTGTATTATATCAACAAACGTCAAGTTTTAATTTTTGAAGCTGAATTTCCTTTAAAGCCCCAATACCACCCTTGTTGTAACTGAATAATATGTCCCAATCTTTATGCTGGTCAACAAATTGTACTATTTTACAATATTCCAATTAATAAATAATACAAATTTCATCTTAACACACCTAATTTTAAAAATTCAAAAAATTCAAAAACATGCCGTAACATGGTTTGAAAAGCCTTACGTAAGCACTTTCAAATGCAACTTGGATTTAAACATATTTTCGAACCCCCTGGACAAGTAAGATAGGTTATAATGGATAATTTACACAACAGGGAGGACACTTAAACATCTAGTAGTTAGATTAAGGCTCTTTTTTTTTTTTCGGAACCTGTCAAGCCAGCAAGAGTGTTATTGTCCCTTTAAGTTTATGCGATTTTCTTCAAACAAAGGACAACTTTGCAACGAAAACTCTACACACTCAACAAAAGACACCAATGTTGGGACTTTTTTGTTGTAAAAGCGGCACGATTTCCCGTTAAAGCTAACCGGTAGCCGCATCGCAAATGTATGGGCGTAGGTACATATCACCATAGAAATATTTCTATGCATATCACTTACTGTCATACAGTCGTGGTTAGATATCGGAATCAGCCGAGGTTTACCGAGTGTGTATTTATGGGATTTAATTCACATTTAGTACAGTATCTGTCCAATAAAATTGCCCTGTGGTTTTGTATAGGCCTATATATTTTGACATCACTGTTTAAAAAGAAACAAGAATCCGCCGAAATTGAAAATTCAACTTTTAGAGTGGTTCAAAAGACAGAAAGTCACTTAATCTGCCAAGTGTTTTAATTTTGTGTACAAGCTGCCACCTTGAAAAATAATGATCATTGTGTAAAATCAAGTTTCTAACGAGCAGGGCCGTATGTAGGATTTTAAAAAGAAAGAAAGAAATGTAATTTTATGGCACGTCAGCACCAACCGGGCCATATTGCGCCAAACAGGATTTTAAAAGTTGGGGTGCAGCAGAGTGGTGGGACGCCAATATATAATGGCCAAGTTACTGATATTCATCATAATCAAGTGTATTTTTGAAAGGATGTCAAATTGTTTTCTTTTTCGGGGGGGGGGGGGGCATTTTAAGAGGCGCCTTACTTTTCTGGGGGTGCAATGGATCCCCTGCAACCCCGCTAAATACGGCCTTGCTAACGAGACATTTTTAATAAATGACCCTTAACCGTCACCCATGCAATTTTGGTGCTTTCCTTCAACTTTAAATATTGTCGCCTCACCTAAATAGTGATTCCCAGACAAACACCAGTCTTATGCTGTTGGCTTGTTCATATATAATAGTTCATGTCTCTGAATACGCTGCTTGAATTTAACTTCGATCATGTGAGAGGCAGCTTTGAGGGCTAAATTTACGCAGACAGATATGCACGAAAGCCCAGAAGACTCAATCAAAATTCATGTCTTACCAATAAAATAGCAAATTGACAGCCCCCCCCCCCCTAAATTAAACAAATTTAAATAAATTGTAATTTTAAACAACTAACTAATGCTAGTTGACCTATCTGATGCCTAGTACAATCGTATTTTCATAATTCAAATCCAATAAATATCGCAGCTTAACGATGCCATCGAGAATTAATTATGGGTTGGACAAATTAATTAATGTCTAATTAATAATTTAGATACTATTCAAGGCCTAAAGGAAGACCTACAAAAGCCAGACTTAGTTCTTGCATAATGCATGTTTAAGTGACTGCATGTGTGTTTGGGGGTATTCATTGTTAAAATACGGGTCTTTATCCGAACTTATCGCATCTTCCTGAAGCAACGGCCGCGAGTTTAACAACATCTAACCCTTGCTTCAACACTTGGCTATTCCTAAACTTTTACGCTGGTTGTGTTTACACGTGACTAATTAGCATTCAAATCATTGTCCAATCAGAGGTCGTGGCACATAACACACTCACATTGTAGAATGTGACTGTAGTAAACAAATATGGCAGCCTCCGCAGAAAAAGAACGAGACAAGTTTACAGCCGTTGAATGTTTTTTTTTAATTGAGAAACTCACAGAAAACCAAAAAAAAAAAGGCAATTGAAGCAGTTTTAGGACCTTGACATTAATCGAACCTCGACCTTTGCATCTCGATTGTCACATAGACATTTTATTTAGAAGCGCGAGACATGATAATCGTGACGATTTTTTTAAGGAAGGATAAATAAAATAAATTGAAAGTAGTCTTATTTTTAGTAACTCATTTAACGAAGGAATCTGATTGGATCACGGTTGGGGCCGGTACCCAATCAACTTTAGTACCGTAAAATTAGTGTTGTGTGAAGGGCTCAATAAGCTGTAAGTAGTTAAGGCGAGATCAAGCCTTCTATTGAAGATGAACTTATCGATACCCTGCTACCTATCACTAAACCCACGCCTATTGCTGCTTAAAAATATATAAATAATATACAGTTATTGTGTTATAAATTACTGGAAAGCATGTTTCTTTGACTCTTTGAAGCTATCAATTATTTCCTGGCACATTCAGAATTGCGCACGGTCTAGATATATAGTTCTTATAGTCTACCAGTTTGATATCGTGCGGTGAATATCCTTATAGTTATAGTGTGCCAGGTTTCCGTATATATGTTAATGAGGCACGTGATATCCTACATTTGCATATGGAGTTGATGCTGCACCTAAGATGCTATGACGAAAGCGTGAAGGACAAATGAGATGGGACAGTGCACAAATGTAAAATGTAATGAGAGAAATGTACAACGTAGACACATCAACTATATGTATTCCAGGGTGGCTGTGAAAAATGGAAGTCACTCGATAAAATATTACCCAATCGCAAGAGGTTTCCGTTCCAATTTGCTCGATCAACGCGTCTTAAATTCGTTTGATTTATGAGTGCGCGCATGTACATGTAGGAGGCAGGATATTTTTATGAAATATTGGAGAAATTAAGCTGATATTTACAGACATTCATCCTACATGTATTCCGGGGTGGCTGTGAAAAATGAAAGTCATTAGATAAAATATTACGAAATCCGCCATTTGCATTAAAAGAGTCTTATTTTTAAAAAAAAAATATGATCTTGGAGCTTGAGAGAAATAGAGTTTAACGTTCACTCGACACAAACTAGGTCATTTTGGGACTCACGTATGGTTTTCATTTGTTATTTCAATAATTCGCTTGCGCGTAGGGGTCTTTAGCAGTGTGAGGAAACCGGAGTGCCCGGAGGAAACCCACGATGTTGAATGAATGAATGAAATGTTGTTTAATGGCACGTGAGCTCCAACCGGGCCATAATATTATTATGATGATGATGCGAGACAAACTAGGTTGAGAAGGCGCCCCTATCTCCATGTCACATACGCTTACACCAGGGCTCGAAACCACAGTCCAAATCCCACATATGATCTTGGATGATTCTAGAAACTGCCATTAAATATAGAACTTTGTAAGTTTTGTAATTATTAAAATATTAGCAAATATAAAGTCATGATGACGTCACAATGAAGTGTTCTTCACAAATCTTTAATTCTATCTTTAATTCTGACACTAACAAGTTCATTTCTACACAAAAAGTTTTATAAATATGACAGGACATCTTTTTCAACTATTGTTTGTGAACCCTCTAGAATTATAAAATATAAAAATACCGTATAAGTAAAGTTAATTGTCATTACAGCCTACACAGAAAAACTATTTTGTATTAAAGCGAAAGTTTCATTTTTTCCCAAAGAAAACCAAAACATAATTATTTTACTAAATAGGTTCTCAACTCACTATTATACGATCATAGGCATCATTCTAACACATACAAATCATTCACATAAAAATTTGGAATATTTTCTACTCGCCCTGAGCTGCTTGGAAATAATATCATTTCATTTCACTGGAAAACAACGTCTACATAAGGAAAGCGCTAAGCGGGTGTTGTCTCGACCGTCAAGGTCTGTGATTAGCCAGTTAATGATAATGATACCTGGTTTACCTGGACCTTAATAACACATTGACCTCCCTTGTGTTTCTCCTCTCTGTGAAACCATAGAAAGTCTATATTTCTATGTGTGAAACAACTCGATCTTCTCAACTTGAATATTTGAAATTGTAACTTTAATAAAGATTATTCAGAGTTTTGCCAAGTTGAGTTTCGGTCAACCCAACTTGTTGCCCGACTACCGCCGCGGGGAGGCACTCTATGTGGTAGTCACTTATTTTTCTTTTTGGTGGGATAGTCTTCTGTTTTATTAAAGTTCACTGGACTTTGCTACACTTTAATAAATCAGAAGACTGAACTCTTTTTTTAAATTTTTATTTTATTTTTTTATATCTTTTTAAAATGATTTTGTTATCAGGGTTCGTTTTGGGTTTTTTTTTTCTTTTTTGCAGATTTTTTATCAATGGGCTTTGGCCCTCTTGGACTTCAAAATACGCAGCCTGTCATATATCTGCTTTGCAGTGAAAGGCTGCAGTATTTTGTAGTCCCCCTCCGAAGCCATAACCAGCATTTTTTTTTATGAATGACTGGCACAGGCTCAACTCTCCTCGAATGAGCCGGTCGAACACCCGCTCCATGGCCTGAATATGAACCGGAAAAAATGCCCTTCGGCCATGGACCGGCACATAAGAGGAGGACGGCTCGGAAGAGGGGGCCAAAACCGGGGAAGCTGGGTTTTGTAGGATCGGGGAGTGCGGGGAGGGAGTGGTTGGAATATAGGCATCGGACACATTGCCATCTAACTCAGGAGATTCCGAGAGGCGGGGAGGAATAGCAGCCTCGGGAACATTGCCATCAGCTGATGACTCCTCTTCGGATTCCAATGGACCCACAAGACGACGTCTCTTAGTAGAGATAATTGGCCATTCGTCGTCTTCGTCCGAAGACGGCAGGGCACGTGGTTCCAACGAAATGAGAAGAGGCCTAGGAGGTGTCATGGGAGCTCTTTCATCGGCTGAAGACAATGTCGGCGTCAAAGGAGGGGCAGTGTCCCCAGTCATATCCTTATCCGACCCACTCTCCTCGTCCGAGGATACAAACGGGCCCCTTCTGGTCCCTGTGGAGGTACCAGCTGCTGAGGTGGTGGCTTGGCGTTTTCTAGCAGTACTTCTCGTCTCAGTAGCTGATACCTTCCCACCGAATGCTAATGTTGTAATGAGTCGGGACATTTTTACAGCCCTCTGACGCGCATCGGGCGTTAACAGCTCTTCTGCACGTTTAAGATATAGTTTGCGCTTGGTTTGAAGAGATTTTAATTTGGTGCGAATTTTGGCTAAACTTTGATTCCATCGATACAGAATGTCACTGGAAATCTCCTCAGCTTTTACCTCATGTAGAAATTCCAAGAACATGAAGATCGACCCGAGGTACGACAACACATTGCCAAGTTGTAAATTACCCCCGAGCATGGTTGGTCGATACCATCGGGTCATGAAAAGCTGAGGCGATGTCCAGTCCCTTAGGCTGTTATGATCTGATAAGGTTGACCAGCACGCTGTTATCTGTTTCATATGGTGGTCAATTTTCTTGTCCGAGAGAGGGACCCCATAGTTAAATTGAATACGGTCTCGGAATTCTTTTAATATGTCCTCTGAATCTTCCGTGAGAACTCCGCGGACTGGCTCAGCAGCATCGTTGCCAGTCTCCACGGCAGGCTCATCCGGGGCCTCGACCTCTACCGGGTGTAGAATCCGCTCATACTCAACGCTCCCCCGCTGGAGATGATGGAATTTCTCCAAGTGCTGGCCGACCTTGGTGATTCGGGACTCGCAACCGGGGAATGGGCACGGTTTCTTCTTGCGGAGACTTGGCCTGTTGGCAGCCAAGAAGCTGGATATGTACGTGTCCGGCTTGTGATGGACATTCCTGAAGTGGCGCGATATCCAGACGACTCGGTGACCACACAAAGGGCACTGTATTTTCTCCTTACCCATTTCCTAGTTGGGGCCACCAGTTGGAGAAGAGAGATGAAATGGAGCTATATAATGGACGAAGGGGGGGGGGGACCCGCCTATCTACCAGCACCTTAGTAAACCCTACCTAACCGCACCCAAGAGAATAAGAAAAACCTAACAAAATTAATGTGGACCGTAAAAATAGAGCCTACCTAAATGGAGAAAGTCGAAAAACCGTGATAAAAGTAGCTACACGCCGGGGTTCTAGTATGTGAGGCTAGGAAACCCGGTATGTTCCCTTCTTACAAAAAGGGGTGTCACTGCACCATGGGATCCGTATTCAAACACTCCCAAAAACAAAACCCAATGGCAATGAAATGACAAAATCGGATATGAAATGAAATGGTGTTGAGAGTGGGGGTTTTGTTTGGAGTATTTGAACTTAATTCGAAGGGAGCTTGCGGGAGGCAGAAGGCACCAAGCAACAAACTAGCTGCTGAGACCAATAAAAGAGTTAAAAGTTAATTGCATTTCAAGGATAAGTTCAGATCTTCTCTTATTGGCGTGTAATAGACCCAGATTCTCTAATTCGGTGGTGTTCTTTGCGGAAAGAAATTGTATTAGCTTATAGACACTTGGGTTTTTACTAAAATATTGTTTTATAAATTTATTTCGCAAGTCTTCGTATCTGGGACAAATAAGAATAAAATAATCCTCGTCCTCGATATCTAGTTTTTTGCACAAAATACATAATCTATCATTCCTAGCGGTCTTAACATACCTGCCTTTCTCGATATTTAAATTATGGCTAGAAAGTCTTATGCTATGTTCACACCTAATGCGCTTTCAAAGCGCTTTCCGTAAAACGCCCTACGGAAGGCACTTTCGTTACCACGGGTGGCGTCACACTACAAATTAAACCGCTTTCGATTCGCATTAAAACACGTCACACTCAATGCGCATTAACAGCTTTCCCCATGCGATAAAACGGAAGTACTGCACTGCGCAAGCGCTGTTCGATCTCAACGCTGTAATGCGCGTCAGTTATAACGCTTCAGCCAATGCGCATTAGAAATGCGGTTTCGCTAAAGCGGCTTAGTTTTGGTTTAATGCGCATTGAGTGTGACGCGTTTTAGCGACATAAGGCTTTCGAATGCGCATTAAAAGGCTAGTGTGAACACAGCATTATTCGTGTTATTTCACGTAAATATTTCTTATTTAGCGATTTAGTTAGATAAAACTGGAGCGTAAACTTTCATGGCATTCACTGATGTTTTTGTAATAAAATATATTCGTATTGTTAGTTAATTGTATGTTTTTAATCTTTAGACAATATATGAAATCTGAATATAAATTATTCGATGGATAAACGTTTTTGATAAGATTAGTTTATGATGTCAGGCATCGTTTATTTTACAATTACATATTGTCATCTTAAACACTCGCCAAAATACACCACGGCCCAATAATTAAATAAATAGGGCCGGGGTCCCTTTTAGATAAGACAAATTAGATTGATATTATCTCGGCACTATAATTCAAATAATATAGCGACAAGTGAATACATACCGTATTTCCTCTAATAAGCGCCTTCAGCACCCCTTGACCCCCCGGCGCTTATATCTTTAATAGAAAATTGAATTTAGGGTAAAGCCGTCATTTACCATGGACATTGGGCCGGAGAATCTTTTGAATTACGGCATTTGATCAAAAGCAATCTAATGTCTATTTCATGTGCATCTTCAATGATAATTTCAATTGTAGGCTGACAGGATCTTCATGCGCTTATTAGAGACCCGGCGCTTTTTGGAGGCCCGGCGCTTATCTTTTCATCACCCCTTGACCCCCGGCGCTTATTGGAGACCCGGCGCTTATTAGAGGAAATACGGTACTTTATTTACCCGATAATTATCTTAATTGCGTTTGAGCCCCGTTAGATAAGACACATTAGATTGATATTATTTCGGCATCATAATTAATTTAAAAACTAATCGTTGATTTAATTTCCGTACACGAAATTGAACTAAAAATATAAGAATTCCGTATACGAATCAATTTAGAATACAAAAATGCAAATCGTAACACATTGCTGTCTGCTTAAAAAGCGCATAGGAAGAAGTTGGACACTATTCATGATATTTATTTTTTTAAAATGGGGAATTATATGTACGGGAAAGAAAAGTGTACCGTGACTATGGGGGTGATTCGTTTAGTGGCTGTGTAATGTTTATGATTTTTTATTTAAAGGAGAATACTAACGCAATAAGTTCTTTTAATATGAAAAAAAACCCGTTAATATTAGAATATTTTTGACCCTGCGAGATTTAAAAATCACTCTAAATATTTTTACAAAATTTTAAAAGTCACTCTAAATATTCGACCTTTATGCATATCTGTAGCCTCGTTTTGATTTTTTTCGTGAATGACGTAATAGTGGATCGACTTTGTGATAGAAGGCTATTGAAACTGAGCACGACATGCAGTGGCCCACCGGGGGGGGGGGGGGTAGTTACCCCCCCACTTTTGAAAATCATCCCAATTTTGCTAAAAATGACATAAAAATTTATGGGGGGGGGGGGGGGGGATCCCTTTTTTGTGCATTATATTATATTAAAGTGCAACATCACATGTTAGAAAGGGCTTTTCTCGACCTAAAACGGGTGTGTCCAATAGCTGGAGAAGGGCGTTTCCCTAAGCAAAAAGGGCGTGGCTAAAACCCCCAGAGCTTTTTACCCCCCCCCCCTCAGCACCGGCTGGCGCCGCCGCTGACGACGTGCCGCCAGTTTGACTAACTGGGTGCATAAACATAGATAATTGCGTTGCTTGGGGATATACTAATAGCACCAACAATAAATCGGGAAGCGTCTGTCATTTTTTTTAAATTTCCAAGCGAGACAACGCGCAGAAAAGGTCTGAGTCGGGACACAGCGATCAACGACTAACGAGGCGATGTCAACAAAAGACGCTTCTCTTTCAAATTCTTGTTCGCAGAATTTCGAGTTTATCTGCTTATAAACGTGACCAGTGCAATTTTAATATGTCGATAAAGATATAACAGTTATTTTATCTTTCTGTTAAAACTCTGTGCATTCTATCGATGGCGAAACCGGCAAGCTTTCAAAATCTATCTATAGAAACCTTATGTAACCATAGCAACGAAATGTAAACATCACTAGAGTGGTAGCCTAAATACTATTGTTAATTACTACCCCCCCCCCCTTTCGAAGCGTCTTCCGTAGGCCTATTTCGATGATTTTGCAGTCGATCATAAATAGTACTAAATCATGTAAGAAGTTTGTCCGATGCAACTTTGTAAATTATGAGCGTGATACTACTTTTTTGTTTAGCGTGAGCGAAGGCCCTACTGGACCATGGTCCTATCACTGTATGAATGATGACGATGTGACCCATTTTTAGCGACGTTCTCGTATCTTGTATAGGGCATATAATACCATAATTATTAGTTTTTATCTGATATATTTTTTTCGATGAAGCGTGAACACCAATAGGGCTGCAATAAAGCCGAAAGTCATTGCGAATCTAAGGACTGGGTGATACGCTAGTGATACGAGGAAGGATAAGACAAGAGCGAGGTGTGTCTGTGCTGTTTTTAATTTCTAGTGCGTATTTATTTATCATTATTGTAGCTAGAATGTTCCGAACTATCATCGTCACCGTCGTTCCTCGCATTTCTAATTCGTCGGTACTGATAGGGAAGAACACTCTGGGCGAAATCAATGTCTGACAAGCTGTCACTTTCTGCTGATACCCTATTGAAATATACATCGACTGCTAAACGTAGATCAACTATTACGTCATGTCACGTGATATAGCTTCAGCTCATTAATTGTCGGGTGTTTCCGTAATTGCGGAAATCCGAGAGTGTTTTTTAACGTTATATGTTATTAAAACTTTAAAAAAAAATAATCTGAAAAGTGTTACATAATGAACTAAGTAAATGATAAAATTAAACTTTTACTTTAGCATTCTCCTTTAAATATTTTTTGAATAAAGATATTTTTTTTCTTGAACTTTGTTTGACGTTTTAAAACCTGACGTCAACTGGCTGACTATCGCCATTGAAGAGACGACCACTGACAAAATCGGTCGTATTTTTGTGGGTTTTTTTTGTTACGTCTTTTTTGTAAATCATTTCAGTGAAGCCTGTACCAAAACAGAACCGAGACTGTACAGCGCAGTGGACTCTTACGGCTGACCCCCGGATCCATTCACTTGATTTGATAATTGTTTGGTTTTTGCAATGTCTTTTTTCTGTCTTGTCCGCAGGTTTGTCTTGTAGACTTTTTTTGTTTGTTTTGCGTGTAGTGCAGTCCTTCTGCATTTACTATTAGAGTAGAGTTTTAGCTCTTCGTACTGCAGAATGTTCTCGTTGTCGGGCTTTGCTCCTGTTTGTTCACTACATTGGTTATTTTAGCGTTTTCCGAGTTTCTGTCCGGATTACTGCCCTTATTGTTAAACCTATTTGACGTTCTAAAACCTGACGTCAACTGGCTGACTATCGCCATTGAAGAGACGACCACTGACAAGATCGGTCGTATTTTTGTGTTGTTTTTTTTGTTACTTTATTTTTGTAAATCATTTTAGTGAAGCCTGTACCCAAAACAGGTCCGTGACTGTACAGCGCAGTGGACGCTTAACTACTTTCATCCCAAAGCGGCGGGTAACCGGTCTTTGGAACTCAAGTTCGGTGCGGCCCCGACCAATCACCTCAGCCTTGTTGTGTTTGCCAAATACGACAATGTCTTGGAAATCGACGCTATCCGACAAGTCATCACAGATTGGTGAGGCTCTCTCCAATCAACAATTGACACAGGCTTTAGAAAAACATCTCCCTGCTAGCGTTTTCGGGGGTGTATGGGCTCGTAATTATCGGGATATACTACGCCCGACCTCGACGACGAAGACCAACCCGGCAAACACTGGACCGTGTTTGTAAGGACCAGATCACGTTACCTTCTTCGATTCCTACGGTTGTCACCCTGATGTCTATGGAGAAGCCTTTCGACGTTTCGTCCGAGATCTACAACTCCACTACAAACCCCGATGGATTCAAGGACTCGACAGTGTTGTGTGCGGACATTATTGTTTGTATAATCTATGTCATCGATTTCACGTGCCCTCCACACACGCCCTCTCCGTTTTCGGTCGCGTGTATCGTGTAAACGATATACTAGTCGAACAATGGGCCAGGGATCATTTCCCCGATTTGCAACCAGACCAGAAGAAGGGACAACGATGTCGATGCTTTTTTGCTCTGTAAATATGTTTTTTTGTGTTCAATAATATGCTTTGTAAATGTGTTCAAGTTCAATAAAATGTCGACAACATATTACGTGTGTTTTTTGTGACGTCATGCTATTCTGATTGGTGGAAAATGGTATTGCCCCAACACATAAGACTCGTCCCGTCCCGAGATATAAATAGGAGTGTCAAAGCCAAAAGAATGAATGAATGAATGAAATGTTGTTTATTGGCACGTGAGCTCCAACCGGGCCATATTGCGCCAAACATATGGTGATGATACGAGACAAACTACAAACAAATAATCACATTATCTATATATACATAAATAAAAACAAATATCACAGAACAATCAAATAAAACTAAATATAAACTTTATGTATATATATTTAAAATATGAAGGTGAAAATCAGATATATACAATTAAAATTTTCGATAAAAATTTGTCTCTTTTAAAAAGTCTAGAGCTTTACTAAATAGACCCGGTTGGGCAAACAACTGATGAAGTGACTGGCAACGGTAATGCCGTAATCTAGTATCTTTGAGATGCTTGCACTCAATCAAAATGTGCTTCACTGTCAAAGGAACATGACAGTGTTCACACTCTGGCTGAGGCTCTCGCTTTAATATGAAAATGTGAGTTAAAAAAGTATGACCAATACGAGAGCGACACAAAACCACCTCATCTCTCCTGTTAGACCTGTAGGAGCTAGGCCAATCTCCAAGG
The DNA here is from genome assembly GCA_917208275.1 of Patella pellucida. NCBI lineage: Eukaryota > Metazoa > Mollusca > Gastropoda > Patellidae > Patella > Patella pellucida. The sequence goes on from OU795041.1 coordinate 5,696,727, forward strand.
AGAGGCTTGATGTGATGAAGTTTATTCGTGTCTGCAAGATCCCAAGACCGTTGCCAGCGGTCATAAATAAAGTGATTTATTGTCGATTTAAAATCGTTAAATGGTAATAAAAATGGTGATTGAGGAAGATCTAAAGCAGCTTTGGCAGCAAAATCTGCTTTATCATTCCCCCTTATATCGACGTGACTGGGAAGCCAGCAGAAGACGACGTCTTTGCTGCTGAACTCGTTCGATAGTAGCAGACGATAAACATCTGCTACTAATGGGTGTTCAAGCTGTTTATTGTTAATTGCTTGAAGTGAGGACAAAGAATCAGTAAAAATGATATGCTTTAAAGCTGAAGAGGACTGAATGAACTCCAAGGCCTGAAGAATAGCCTTGAGTTCAGCTGTAAATATGGAAGCAGCAGGTGGAAGACACACAGAGATGGTCTCAGATGGCGTCACAGTAGCCGAAGCTACCCGATCACCATCTTTAGAGCCATCTGTGTAAATAGGAGCATAATCACCATACTTAGACCGTAACTCTCTAAACAGAGATTGAAATACAGTAGAGCTAGTATCTCTCTTTTTATGTTGAGTAAGATCGAAATCGATCTTTGGGGGAGATACAGCCCACGGTGGAGTCTCAAAGACAGGGGTATTCGCAATACTGTCCAGGCTAATACCAGCCTCGGACAAAAGGGGTTGAATGCGAATACCGAAAGATGGAATAACTTTAGTCTTCACTAGATACAAATGTTCATGAAGCGGTCTAAATATGGTGTTAAATGATATGTGATTCGGAAGTGATGCAATTTTCGTAGCATATTGCAGGGCCAGTTTATCACGTCTGTTGTGCAATGAGGGCTCGTGCGCCTCGACGTATAAACTGTCCACTGGAGATGTACGAAATGCTCCTAGACTGATTCTAAGTCCTTGGTTGTGTATGGTGTCGAGCTCTTTGAGATAAGACTCGCGGGCAGACCCATACACAATACACCCATAATCGAGTTTAGATCTTATTAATGCTCGATATAATCGGAGCAAGACTTTACGGTCTGCTCCCCAGTCAGTATTTGATAAGACTCTCAATATGTTGAGGGCTTTCAGACATTTCTTTTTTAGGTTTTTAATATGGGGGATAAATGATAATTTCTTATCAAATATCAGCCCCAGAAATTTGGTTTCACCCACAACTGGAAGGCGGTTGCCATCCAAGAAAAGTTCTGGATCAGGATGTAAACCTCTTTTCTGACAGAAATGCATGCAGACAGTCTTGGACTTCGAAAAACGAAATCCATTTTCGGTTGCCCATTGTTGAAGTGAATTCAAACAAAGCTGCAACTTACGTTCGATTATCCGCATGTCTGTTTGTACCTGGTTTAAGGCACGCTGGGATCGTATTAATTTTTATAGCAAAAAGTGTTGGTGATAAAATACTTCCCTGTGGAACTCCCATTTCTTGAGGAAATGGGTCAGAGAAGATTGATCCCAGTCGTACCTTAAATGACCTATCTTCCAGGAAATTTTTTATAAAGATAGGTAAGCGACCTCGTAGGCCGAGGTTATGGAGGTCGCGCATGATACCATGTTTCCACGTGGTATCATATGCTTTCTCCAGATCGAAAAATATTGCAACTAAATGTTGCTTCTGGATGAAAGCGTCCCTGACGAACGTTTCAAATCGAACGAGATGATCAAGAGTGCTCCTTTGGGACCGAAATCCACATTGGAGGTCTGTAATGAGGTTGTTGGACTCAAGGTACCAAACAAGCCTTCGATTGATCAATCTCTCCATGGTTTTGCAAATACAACTAGTTAAAGCGATTGGACGATAATTTGTAGGATTCGTATGATCTTTGCCTGGTTTAGGGATGGGAATAATTGTGGCTTCATGCCACGAAGGAGGGAAATTTCCATCTACCCAAATCCGGTTAAAAAGATCCAATAAAATTAAGAGAGTGGAAAAAGGTATATGCTTTAGAATTTGGTAGTGTATTTCATCTGGACCACTTGCAGTGTCCCGAGCTCGCTTTAACGAATCCCGGAGCTCTGCAATGGGAAAAAGGATCATTATAGCATTCATCATTACGGGACTTGAAATTAAGTCGCCTTTTCTCCTGTTGGTATTTTATGCCCCGAAAGGCATCAGAAGAGAAATTTGATGATGAATTGAATGAAAATGTACTGGCCAGAGAATTAGCAATATCAGGAAATGTTGTTAAGGTGGTATTATCAACATTGAGATGGTTAACTGATAATGCACTACTTTTACCTTTAATCCTACGAATCCTATCCCATACCGATTTGGAGGTGGTACGGGAATTTATCCTAGAGACGTAACCTTGCCATGAAGACTTCTTTGCTTGGCGTATGGTTCTACGGGCCTTCGCCCGGACCATCTGGTATGCCGCAATATTCTCCATAGAAGGATGGTTCTTTAGTCGTCTCAGGATACGATTACGCTCTTTTATAGCAAATTTGCAATCGTCGTTATACCATGGTTTATTGAAACGTTTTGGTTCCGTCGTGGTTTTTGGAATCGCCTGCTCAGCTACATCGTGGAGAATTGAAGTGAATAAGGCCATTGGCTCATCTGCATCTTCTAACTCTTTTGCATCAAAAGAGAAGAGACACAAAGACTCGAAAAGAGCCCAATCAGCCTTATGCAACTTCCACCTCTGGGGTCTTTCGACCGGAGAGGGACCATTATTATCAATGAAGATAGGAAAGTGGTCACTACCACATAGATCTTCATTTACTGTCCATGTAAAATCCTGAAACAGGACTGGAGAGCAAATGGTGAGATCCAGAGAAGAAAAAGAAGCTGTGGCAGGATGTAGATAAGTAGGCGAGTCATCATTTAATAAACACAAATTATTAATGTTAATGAAGTCCGCTATTTGTTTACCTCTGTTGTTATCATCTGGACTACCCCAGAGTGAATGATGACCATTGAAATCTCCCGTAATTATAAACGGGAGAGGTAGTTGTGCAACAAGGTCATTAAGATCTCTGGGATTGAGATGTAAACTTGGTGGAAGATAAACAGAGCATAGTGTTATAGGAATATGTAAAGTCACCCTAACTGCAACTGCCTGTAAAGGCGAGTTGATGGTAACTTGACTTTGAGGAATGTCCCCATTAAGAATAACAGAAACACCCCCATGAGCTCTACCATCACCAACTGAATGATGATGGTAACCAACAAAATGTCTAAAAGACAAATTGTCAGAATCTCGTAAAAACGTTTCCTGTAAACAAATAGCTAAAGGATTGTGCTTTTGAATTAATAATTGGATTTCATTAAAATTTGGTTTAATACCACGACAATTCCATTGAATAATGGAATTAGCCATTGTCAGGGAATTTTATTTTTTGACGGCTTATCAACGGGGTCCATATTAACACCCGTGATGACAATACCGTCCATCAGATCATCCCCAAATCTATTATAGAGAGCGACAGGGTCTTTTGAACCCTTTTTCACTCTCTCTTTAAACTTTAATAACCTCCTCTCTTTCCTGGTGAGGAGAGTTTGCTCTTGAGAGGGTGGGATAACATTCGGCTGCGTACTTGATCCAGCAAAACTAGAATCAAGAACGACAGCATCAGCAGAAGGCGAGGGGAGCGACCCTTTGCCATTCTGAGTTGAAGTGTTGGGGATAGTCCCAACAACTTCAGGTTTAGGCAAGGACGGTGAGCCCTCGCCAGGTAAAGAATTTATAATGTCAATCGAGCTCTCACATGTCTGCGAGGAGCTCGATGTCTCTTTATTATGATCTGATGATGTCAAAGTCTTAAGTTCCTGCTCATCAGGCCAGGTTAAATCTGTCTGAACTGAAATAGATTTGGTGGCAACTTTAACTGCACTAGCATATGATTTCCCTTGTGGTGTTGTGGGAAAAAGTGCAATTAAATCAACCTGCTTTCGAGCTTCGAAATACGGTAACTTTTGTTCAGACATAACCTGTTGGATTCTTTTCTCTTTTTGCCATATTGGACATTCACGGGAATAAGCAAAGTGCTTTCCCTTACAATTCACACAACAAAACTCAGCCTGGCAGGTAGCGCTCTCGTGGCCATCGTGACCACAACGGGCGCAGGTGTCCTTACCCCTGCAGACAGTCTTGCTGTGCCCAAACTTCTGGCACTTGTAACAACGAAGAGGATTGGATATGTAAGAATCCACAGGTATGTTTAAATAACCTGCCTTGAGAGTCTTTGGTAAGTCGGGACGATTGAATGTGAGGATGTAGGTGCTTGTTGGAATCACCTTGTCTCCTCGACGAACACTAATTCTTTTAACGTGTTGTACACCTTGAGAAGAAAGGTATTCTACCATTTCTTCCTCACTGCTGCCTTCAAGGTCCCGGCAACGTATTACACCTCTACTAGAATTCAAAGACCTGTGAGGAGACACCTTAATAGGAATGTCTGCCAAAGATAATGATTTTAAAAGCATGGTAGCATGTTGTTCTTTGGCACATTCTATTAAGAGTGTTCCATTCTTAAGTTTTTTGATAGCCTTGGGCTCACCGGCCAAGCCAGCAATACCCTTGGATATCAAAAATGGAGATACTTTTGACAGGTCTTTGGAGGGACTCTCAATTAAGAGGAACCTCGGCCAAGACTTTGACATTTTATTTTTATTTGTGAACAAATCAGAAACGTCCTCTGAACTCGGACGTTTCTGTTTGTTCTTATTTTCTTTGATTGTTGGGGTGGGGGGGATTTGGGTATCCATGTAGTAATGTTTTTAAGTTTCACCCCTCGTCGTCCCCCAGGTTACTGCCCTGCCTACTAACGGGGAGGACTAGCGCGGATATCCAGCGCATGGCCTCAGGGCTCGACGAGGGGTATACTCAAGCCAGAAAGTGAAAATACTACTCCAACCTGATTGACCCAAGCCGCTGCTCTGCAGAATGTACCTAGGACACAAAGGTATATTTGCTGAGTGAAAAAAACAACAAAGCAGTAGAATTAGGATTGTACACTCTGCAGAGCTAACACGACCAAAGCCGATTGATCAGAGTGGGCCACTCTGACCTCCCGTCTAGGTGAACCATGGGCCAAAGTAATGTGTTACAGAAAAAGGGCTCGCAAGCCAAATCCCCACTCAATTACCAGGATTCCACTCTCCACCGACACGGGTCGCAACGCACGGCAAACACGTTGCCCCATTACAGGGATCCTTTTAGTCGCCTTTTACGACACGCCGGACATACGAAGGGTATATTCTTATCACCCCCTACACCCCAGGGGGGAAAGCCAAAAGAAGTCACAAAGAAAATGTATTCTAACGATAATAGATTTTGTACGAGTATTACCCTTTGTCTAAGGGTAACCGGCTAGAAGCAGATTACCTAGACTGCTACTGGTGTGGGGTAGATGTGTCTAACATCTACCATAGGCGGTCGAAGCATGCTGTCAAGTGTGAGAAGCGACCTGTACCACGGTACTCGGCAGAGCATCCAAGATGTTCCTGCTAACCCCCGCATTCTAGTGGGACCATACGGCCCTTAATCAATGGAAAAAAGTTCTTCCCCTCTCTCTCTCTTCTTCCGCGCGCCCTCTTTCTGCATGTGCAAGGTGTCATGCAAGGTCATGCACGTGCAAGGTCACGGGGTCATCAAGGTCAAACACGTGCAAGGTCACGTGCATGCGTGTGCCATACAGGCCCCCTAACTACTATGGACATTTGATCAGATTTTTGGCCAAAGGACGACGCGTGGACACAATACAGTAGTAAACTTATGCCAAATATATATGCTTACTATAGAGCCCAGTGAGCGTGTTGAACCAACTATGTCACTTCCGGTTTAAATACAAATTAATTTCTCACCCTTTTTGGCCGAGTGTTACAGAGGGGATTATTTAGAAATATATATTTAGGATTTATGGAAACCTTGTTTAAAATCGTTGGTCTTCCCCTTTAAGGTAGCACGTCATAGAACTGCCTTCAAATGAAAATGCTGTAGATGTGTGGCCTAGCTCCCACCTACTGAAGAAGAAATGCACATCGAAGAATCATTCACCGTTTAACGACCAAACCAGTTGCCTGATCCGGTCATCGAGTCTTCAAGGTCTGAAGATGAGGAAGATATAAGCGTATTTGTTGAAGAAGAACCTGAATTAGCATACACTATAGAAGAGGCAGCCACAACACGTTGGAAAAAGAAGCTGTTTGACAATATGGGTTTTTCTTATACGATAAAGGTATGTGTTAAATATAATATGAATGAATGAATGAAATGTTGTTTAACGTCCTACGCTTAAGCACCTAACCTGGGCTAATTGAAGATGGGCATACGCCATACAGTGTGCTATGAGGGAAATTTTGCCCGGGCAGCAATTGAATTCCAACTGCCAAGGGTTATTTTACGTGCACGCCAATGTGCACACGGAACCTCGGTTTTTCGTCCCATCCGAACGACTAGGCAGCTGTCCTTGTCAGACTCTCCTTCTGCATCACTGACAAGGGGAAATCACCCCGGAAAATCGAGATCAACTTTCTCTGCCAATGCAGGGATCGAACACCCGACCTCCAGGCTAGCGAACCAGCGCCTTATCCACTTAGCCACCGTGATATGAGCTATACACGAATGTAATATCTAATTAGAAGAACTAATATCTTAGAAATAATGTTATTGGGTTAACCAAGATGGCCGCCTGAGGGTAGTACTGTGTCTTGGTGGTGACTAATATGTTGATTTTCTAAATCAAGCGTCAAGTGCTGTTAATCCATTTCCCCCGTTACGGTTAGACACACACATTGAGGCTCTGGGCCAAATTTTAGTAATGACAATCTGTGTCGATGGTTATACTTTTCTCTAGGATTTTTTGCAATTTGTACGCGAGTTACTGAATTATGTAATACAACCTGCTCTTTCCAGAATCGGATGTTGGTAACCCCTTTACTCATGAGGTAGAATATATATTCAGGATTTGTCAGAACAATATTTTGCCAGATTACACTATTTTGCCTATACCGTGTTTTTAGGACTTCGAATTTTGTCTAATGCTTTGGTTTTGTTTTATTATTATTACCAACCCTGGAACTGTTAAATATCTCCATCAAACTGTGTATTATCACTACTTATTTGGTGCACAATGGCTAGGATGGCTGCAGGGTTGCCTCATCTGCAGAGAAGGATATTTAGGTTACACCACTGTCACGCAAATTTTGGTGGGTTTCTTGATGTCCTCCCATTGGCGCCGGTGCTACATGTGATTTCTGACTCTCACGGTCATCTGGATAAGGTGGCAAAACGTAGCCACTGCAGGCGCTTCAACGAGATGTATCGAATATTTTGCATGTTTAATTACGCGCCATCTCCGTACTCTCAATCAAGCACTAGCCGTAGAGAATGAGGCAGTGGATGGACCCTTTGATAAAATTCGGAAATAATTCACTGTAAGAAAACAATTCGGATATAAGTAATGAAAGATTTCTTGCTAAAATTTAATAGACAGAAAGCTGAGTTCACGTGAAAGTAGGATATAAATTGTAATCGAAATATATGAATTGGTATAATGTTCAGGGATAATACTCAAACATATAGAAAGAAATATGATAATGTTCAGACGCAAGATGAGACGCCCAAGCATCTGCCTGAGATCAGCGTCCATCCTATCTTGTTATTATTGTAAACTGAACCATTTAAGAACCCACTCTCCTAAATTAAGGGATAGGGATTTAAACTAATATGGACTGATACGGAAGCTGCAGTACCAGTCCTTGGGAATAAAGAGCAGCACCATGATAAAACAATAACACGGAACTAATAAAAGAAAATGAAGTCAGTGAATTAACAAGAGTTGAAGCACCGCCCTGTAATCCATGTCAAATTCATACTGACCAAATGACAAGAATTTGAGTTCACGTGCGAAAAGCTTGACATTAAAAAAAACCCCTATCAGATGGTTTTGTGGAACGATTTAAAATGCTATTAAAGGATTATGTACAGGGACAATGGATGCACCACTCGATTTTAAAAATTGGACCCCGGTCCGTATTCAATCAGACCATACGGAAGAATAGCCACTTTGAAGGTGGGTATCTTTGATTTGTTCATGTTTTGAATTTAATATCCCTAGTAAAAATAGGTTTTTAATATATGATACTGTTATATAAATAAATGTTTTATTTTCTTCAGGTTAGCACAGGAGAATAAATAACAAGGCCGGAGAGCAGAAGTTGGGGCTTTATAAATTGGAAAATTAATTTTTGAAGGAAAACTACGTCGGTTTGTAATAAAAAATAGAACTGAAAGACAGGAGGAGACTTAATTCCTGGAAGGACTACAAAGAAGGCAATATAAGTGTATCGATGCTGCTACGCATATGTACAAGAGTACACGGTCCTGTCCATTAGTTTTGTTAAATTGACCAAATATTTATTAAATTTTGTGCTGTTTTTTTAGGACTTCGAAATTTGTCTAATGGCTTGGATTGTTCGTACTTTTTTTATGTTTTCTTTTATTACATCTATATTTTGACCAAATATTTATTAAATTGACCAAATATTTATTAAATTGACCAACCAAATATGGATTAGATTTTGTGCCGTTTCTTTTAGGACTTCCAATTTTGTCTAATGGCTTGGATTGTTCGTACTTTCTTATGTTTTTTTTTATTACATCTATATTATATTTTGTATGTTTTTTCGTATTATTATGTTAAATCTCTATGTTTTTGATGTAACAAAACTTTTCTTGTATGAAATTAATGTTTATTATAAAATGTATGCTTCTATATTATTTATTACACAATGTTTTTATTGGGGCCGTTATGCCAAATCTTTGGGCCGTTATAGTTTAGGGCCGTTACGTCTATAACCTGAACAGGTGGGGATGATTTCTTACCCTTTCTCCTCATGGCTTATAGAAGCTCCGTTTAAAAATCCGCCCAGTGTACCCCAAATTAGTTAATACTGATCGGAATATCTTGTCCAATGGTTATTATGTTGATGGAAACCAGAGATATAAAATTCCAAGGCCCCGTTTCACAAAAACTTAAATCTCCTGTTAGAACCAGGGATATAAAAATCCAGGTGATATTTTGCCACCCAAGCGAAATGTTCCCAGTAAAACCATTGTAACATTAATACCCGACCTTTAAATTATTTCAGTTCTCGGGAGGATGAACCTTCGATGCATTTGAAGGAGGAGAGAGAGAGATACTAATGATAGATTCACAAGGAAGGAGGATTGTGGCCCTGTATCCTATCGAAGAGCTACCATGGGAGTGGGAGGATTCCATCACCAATACCTGCAAGCAGACAATGTAAAAACTATTAGCTTAATTTGTACAATATATGTTATTTAATTTTTTGGAGGAGTTTTAAAAATGGTTTAATTGTCAATTGAAAACGACCAGGAGTTTGATTCTCCTGTTCTTCGATGCTACGGCGATGTAAAATGAGTTTAGAGGGCATTGGGACCCCCATACGCGTGGTGGAAACGCCAGCTATCGTGCCGTGGTCACCATTTACCTTAGAGGAACGTTTGGTGTTAAAACGGGCAGCCAAGATTATGGGGTTGGCGGACTGTCGGGTCCACTGGCGGGTTCTTTGCTCGCTGGTGGCTTTGTTGCCGAAAGAGACGATGAGAGGTTTCCAGTCATTTCGAGCACGTTTTCCCATCCCTCTGAAGGATCCTGTGGAATACGCTCTTTCGGATTCACATATTCACTTGGACCGAATCCTGGAAAGAACAGGTTTCTTTGCTTCCTCCAGTTATTTAGCTTCCGTTGATTCACCTCATCGTCTGGAAGTCGCAGTGGCTAATTATATTTTCCCAAAATTTTGGAATAAAGCCTTCCAGCACGCTGACTGTCAAGAGATCATATTGTCCTTTGGCGTGCATCCACGTGTGGTGAGGAAAGCTTATATGAATAGCATCCACATGCGGTGAGGAAAGCTTCTATGAATAGCATCCACATGCGGTGAGGAAAGCTATTATGAATAGCGATCTGAAACATTTACGGATCCTTGTTCAGAACACTAAATGTGTAGCCATTGGTGAGGTGGGGATATATTTTACATCTTCTTCAAAATCAGACAACTTAAGTTACGCACGCTCGTTTCTTGGAGCAGGTTTTACCTTTAGCAACTGAATATCATAAGAACATCATTCTTCATTGCCGGGATCATGGATCTGGGAAGGCTGCGTTGCATATTCTGACTATCCTGAAGCGTCTTGTTCTAACTCGGGCTCACATTCATCGCCATTGTTTTTTTGGGGGGATAAATGAATGAAATGTGGTTTAACGTCCTACTATTATGCACCCAACCTGGGCTAATGGAAGACGGGGATTGGAGGGGGGGGGTAGTTACTGGAATGGCAGACAGCATTGCTTAACTGCTTCTTCGGCATCACCTTAAAGTCTTTGTGTGATTCAGACACTCTTAGAGCTATTATCAAACGAAGTCCTTCTCGGATACTTTTGGAATCTGATTCACCATATTTGGATAAGGGGCGGGGTTTATGTCCATACTGCAAGTTGTCAGGAAGATTGCCAAAATTAGGAATGTGCCGGCTATTGTTGTTTCACTAAAACTTAAATCTTCTTAAAATCATCGTCTTAAGAAAGAAGCGTTTCACAAAACGATTTCAAGCATATTAGCTAATATCCACTAAAACAATAATTTAAGTTACAATTGCATCCTAACTTTTTTAGGGACAATTTTAACTAAAATTGATTTTAAGTTAAGATAAGCAGAAGGCTGTCAATTTTGTAGCTTTCCAACAAAATAGGACTTTGCGAAGAGAAAGGGTGTTTAAATGCCGATTTAACCTGTTGGAAAATTTTCCAGAAACAGTAATACGCGAGACCCATATAGCTGGTAACCGTATATTACATATTATTCAAGACCAGCTTCAATACCCTATTAGGAGGTCCGAGGCAATGCCTGTATTGCTTTAGGTGTTGATAGAAAGTCAAGAGGCAATACCTGTTTGGCTTCAGGTGTTGAGAGCATCAAGTGTTGAGGCAAGCGGATCATATCAATCTGTTGTGGCCGACACACTTAATATCTACTGTATGTCAGTGTGTGCGGACCGTAAGCTTGGCACTACAGGCCATAGCAACAACAGGCCGTGGCCAACCAATTTATAACTTTTCTCCAAAAGAAACAGAAGAAGAAGACGTTAAACAAAGATTTTTTTTTAGAATTACAGGTAAAAGTGATATATCCAATCTCATTAAAAGACAAAATAGTTACCCATATGTCCGTCTAGGCGTTTGTCAGTTATTTTATCATTGCTAACAATTTCGTTCGCAGACCTAAAATAAATAATATAATATTTAAAAAAAATAAACCCATATCATTAAAGGCTTATTAAAAGTCTACTTACATTTATGCTGCACCTTAAACTGGTGTTGTATATGTGCTATTTTACTTGTACAAACTGTAACCAAAGAGTAAAATTTGGATATATTAATATTATTATAATTGTTACATGTTTTTTTTCCTTAATGTAATTAGGTGTCCTAATGTAATTAGTTGCATTGATGGATGTTTGATAAGGATAAAGAAGCCATCTGTATCTGTAAATACCCAAGACTTTATCTGCAGAAAAGGTTACCCGTTCATCGATACACATGTAGTTAAATAAAAGATAATGTATTTACCGGTATTTTATATTCACGTCTGACTATGGTGTAGAGATCGAAAAAATAACACAGCTTTACGCTTTAAAAACCCGACTCAAATTAAACCCAAACTTTCTTTTTTGTTATGACGTCCCCTTTTGATTTAAAGAATCTCTTGGTATTGTTAGACCACAGATCTTCCAGTGTTGTTGCAAAATGTCCTGGAAGCTGTCAAATGGTAAGTCTTAAACTTAATACAAGATCAAATTTGTGCCTGTATTTCAGTCATACAATTTATCATTTGTTTTATTTGGGGCGCAAGGGATCCTTTTTGGAGATTCTGGCTACCAAAATAGGCCTTATCGTGGAAACCACATCGCATTCAAAAATATTGAAAACGAAATGAGTTAGAGGGGTAAGGAGGTGAAAAACGATGCGAAAAGGGGGGTGGGCTAAGTTTTTGGTAACCTTCGACACGAATTTTCATGCTGTTGCAAGTTAGCTGACAAAGATTTTGTTTTTTATGTTGTTAGAACTGGTCAAGCTGCAAATAAAATGATTTTCAATTTTTATCCCAAACCCTGCTCAAGAAGAGTTATCGCAATTTGAAAAAAGGGTACATTTCATGTACCCCCAGATTGGTATTTTGTGTAGTCTCGTGACACCTACGGAAAGAGCGGTTGAACTGGGTGACCATTATAATATGGTAGGGTGATACCCAGACTATAATCCCAACTAAAACCAAGTTCGCCAATGGTCAATTAACGGCTGTAGCAATGCGACAGAAATGGTTAATATTTCACCTGAAAATGACAAAAATCATCCGAAAATCGTAATCAGGCTGTAACTCAGAAACGGTTGATTTTTAAAATCGCCGTGTTTGGCTGAGGAGAGTGATCGATGGGTCGACCAAACCCTGTGAATATGAACTCACTCGGCCGACCCCCACCTTCTTACCCTCTGCATGGTTTTCTCGTGGACTGGCGCTTAAACCCTATTTCTTTCATTCAAACCCTAACACACTTCACAGCGGGTCGGCGGCATAACGATACGCTCCCGTTTATCAGTTCGCATTGCTGCAATAATAATTGTGTTTTTCTCTTTCAAAGTAAGGACCTGGGGTGCAGCTGTGGCGATATTTAGGTTAGGGCTTTGCAGACACGTTGGAGATACAAAGGAGATCCGACATAACTGTTGAACCAGGGCTTAAGCTGGACTAAAATTTAGGGAGACTCGAAGTACCCTTTTTGAATGTCGCGGGGGACTTTAATGTTCATCTATTTTACAATAGAAAAAATAACAACATAATATATATGATATGCACTAGTCTTACTATTGTGGAAATAATTTTCGATTTTTTTCTGACTTCCAAATCCTTAAAGCCGCTTTAAAGTTAAACTCATACATTTCTGGCCCATCCTCAGAATCCGCATTAGATCTATGACACTTTTATTATTGATAGACGTTCTGAAGTTTGACTTGATCCTGTGTTGGGTTGGAAATCCCCTTTCTACATGAGCTGTAGTTATTGGAATGATTATTGCACATTTTAATATTATAATTAAATTGGGCATACAGGCTATGTAATTCGAATTTATTGTATTGCCAATGTATATAAATGCAGAGGTTGCATAACTGCCTACAACTAATCTCTTGTACATTCTGTATTCTGCTCTACAACCACCTTATTCTATTTCAAAATTTAATGCATAATTATCAATTAATAGAGTAATTTATGCTCCACTAAAGCTTATTAAATTATCCATATTTTCTACTATTTTATTTGGCAATAAAATATTATTATAATTTATTATGTCTGAATGAACAAATCTATTTTTGGGTTTATTTACTATTGCCTTTACATAATCATTTGAAATTTTAATGTATACCATTTTTTCGATTGACAGAATATCTTAATTCAACCTCATCTTATACAACTTCACCCCAGTCATCAATAATTTGATCATTTACATGATTATCATTCAAACCTGAAAACCCTTCTACATTTTTATGAACATTTTTCTTTATCTCAGAAATTAAACTGGTCTTTTGTAGAGGCATTTCTCATCAGTAATTATCATTAAAAGCCTTCTACATGAACATTTTTCCCTATCTCAGAAATTAAATCTTCAGATACTGGTCTTTTGTAGAGGCATTTCTCATCAGTATTTACAATAAAATCTCATAACTTTTTCATAAAAAGATAGTAAGCTGGCACTGCCAGGCAGGATACGCCCAAATTTTCGAGAGATGGTTAGAGAACAAGCAAAACCGAAAGTGATTTTTCCTACAATCAAAGGCTATAATTCATTAAATTACAATTTGATATGCGCAAATATCGAAAAGAATCAAGATCTTTAGGTTATAAACATGCATTTCAACTTTCAACAAAATCGAATCAAAATTGTGACCTATACTGGGTCCACAACCTTGATATACCATATTTTAACACTATTAGAGTACAAACGGCGGCCATTTTGTCTGGCAATTATGGTCCGATTTCCCTGAAATTCAAACTCAACCTTCGGTATGGTGTAACGGTGATAGAGTCAAGCTTTTTTCAATCGGATAATAATCATAACCTCCAGAGGGACCATAGGCGATTTTTCGGGCAATCAGGGGCCATAATTCAGAAAGCTACGATATGATATGCGCAAATAACGAAAGGGACCAAGATCTTTGGGTTATAACCATGCATTTTAAGTTTTATCAAAATTGAATCAAAATTGTGACCTATACTGAGTCCACAACCTTGATATACCTTTTTATAACAGTATTCGCGTAAACATGCGGCGGCCATTTTGTATGGCAATTTTGTTCCGAATTTTTCTGAAATTCAAACTCAACCATCCTTAGGGTGTAACGGTGATATAATCAAACGATTTTTTAAATCGGATAATAATTGTGACCTCCAGAGGGACCACAAGCTAAACAAAGACGATTTTGCGTATAATCAGGGGCCATAATTCAGGAAGTTACAATCCGATATGCCCAAATATCGAAAGGAAGCAAGATCTTTGGGTTATAACCATGCATTTCAAGTTTCATCAAAATCGAATTAAAATTGTGACCTCTACAGGGTCCACAACCTTGATATACCATATATTAACAGTATTCGCGTACGAATGGCGGCCATTTTGTATGGCAATTTTGGTCCAATTTTACCGAAATTCTAACTCAACCTTTCTTAGAGTGAAACGGTGATATAATCAAACGATTTTTTAAATCGGATAATTATTGTAACCTCCAGAGGGACCACAAGCTAAACAAAGGCGATTTTGCGTATAATCAGGGGCCATAATTCAGGAAGTTACAATCCGATATGCGCAATTATCGAAAGGAACCAAGATCTATGGGTTATAACCATACATTTCAAGTTTCATCAAAATTGAATAAAAATTGTGACCTCTACAGGGTCCAGAACCTTGATATACCATTTTTTAACAGTATTCCCGTACGAACGGCGGCCATTTTGGATGGTAATTTTGGTCCGATTTTTCCGAAATTTGAACTCAACCGTACTTAGGGTGTAACGGTGATATAATCGAACGGTTTTTCAAATCGGATAATAATTGTGACCTCCAGAGGTACCATGAGCTAAAATAGGTGATTTTTCGGACAATCAGGGGCCATAATTCAAGAAATTACGTTCCGATAGGCGCAAATATCGAAAGGAACCAAGATCTTTGGGATATAAACATGCATGTCAAGTTTCATCAAAATCGGTTCAAAATTGTGACCTCTATAGGGTCCACAAGCTAAAAACGTGATTTTTCGTACAATCAGGGGCCATAATCCATGAAGTTTTGATCCGATACGTGCCAATATCGAAAGCAGCCGAGATCTTTGGGGGATAAACCTATATTTCAAGTTTCGTTGAAATCGGGTAAGAATTGTGACCTGTAGAGAGTCCACAAACAATTGTGGACGGACGGACGGACGTCCGGACGGACGGACGGACGGACGTCCGGACGGACGGACAGGGGCGACGACATAATACGTCCACATGAAAATGTGGGCGTATAAAAACCCATCGCAGTCCAGCAAAGAGTCCAAGGTACACTTTACCATGAAATCAACCTTTGCAAGATTAACATATGCCTACTTAAAAAGGGCAATATATCCAATAGTAAATGCGTTATGGCCATGAACTTGTATTAGTTTACTTGGCCTTGAGCAATGGGGCTTGATTCTGCCCCAATTGACAGAGCCATTACAAGAGCAGGATATGTTCTGTAAATAACAGTCACTGCCCTATCTAAGTTTAAACACCTAACAGAGTGCATTTCGGCAAAATTTAGCTCAGGCAAAATCAAAACATTCTGCATATCTCCGAGTCTATTTGACCGCTATGCAGAAAATTGCTGAAATAATAAAAACACTATTCAAAGTTTTTGAATAAACTTTTAACTTGCCCCACAAAATTAGCAGCTCACAATTAACACGCTGTGTCGCATGGAATTAACCATATGTGTCGTACTTTTGGTTTTGACCCCTCTATAATAATAATAATCTCGTCATTTTACAAGGGTAGCAAATTAGGCCTGAGGCCTGTTTTCGATTTGGCCCTTGACACAGATCGTGCGAATGATCTCACTTTGTACCGTTGATTACAGATTAAAAATCCATAAGTGTACACATGTGGTGTTATTGATGTGTTTCCATTTGAATATTGTTCACAATAAGAAGGAAAGAAATAAGATATATTTACAGGATCATTTTGTTATACGAAAAACTTAAGTGATGCGTTTTCTATGGCACTCAGTATATTACTATTTTTCAACAGGTGCACAGGTTTATTGAATATTCTTGTTGTGTTGGGTGGACGTTAAACCCCGTTCTCTCTCATTGAATTTTCCAAACGTTTTAATTAATTGAATCCACATGGTTAATTATTAATTTTAATTTATGTAATATTTATTATAATAACAGGGTAGCAATACATGCACATATTATTAATTTATTAAATAATACAATGATAGGTTAATAAGAGGCATCACTTAAGGGGAAACCGACATTGCATAGCTGTCACCAGGCAATCCACTGCATTAAAATGTATGTTCTCCTGTCCTTGCGACCTAGTTCCTTTAGGAACTGTCTCTGAGGGAACTACTTGCGACCATGCCTGTATTGTGCGTTTCGTTTGTCCAGTATGTACCGAGTCGTTCGGAAACTTTTCGTTTCTCAGTATATTCTACTCCGATTTTTTTCTGACATTTTTGTTGCAGATTCCAAGTAAATCTCAAATTGTTTATCAGTTCGCCTTTCTGCAAAGTAAAGACTTGGGCTGCAGCTGCGGCGATATTTAGGTTAGGGCTTTGCAGACACTTCAAGTGAGACACAATTCAAAATCGATGACTCGCATCAGAGCAATTGCTTCGCCAGCTGATTTCCTGTCATATCCAGGATCGCTAGAAATTTTTTCAAAGTAAAGACTTGGGCTGCAGCTGCGGCGATATTTAGGTTAGGGCTTTGCAGACACTTCAAGTGAGACACAATTCAAAATCGATGACTCGTATCAGAGCAATTGCTTCGCCAGCTGATTTCCTGTCATATCCAGGATCGCTAGAAATTTTTTCGAGTGTCTAATGCCGTCCTTGCGAAAAGTCACGTGGCCAATTGTCATGATTTAGATTAGTTTATCTGTAGCATTACCAGTATAATAATAATAATAATAATGTACATTTGTAAAGCGCCAATCCACCCACAAATGCATGGTCTAGGCGCGTACTATGTACTCTATGGTCACTATTTACACATATATCCGGGTCCACTCTAGCTACAATGCACTGGTAAATAAATGAGTTTTTAGTTTTGCTTGAAAAGAATCAAGTGATTGAGTTGTTTTAAGATTATGGGATAAAGAATTCCACAATATAGGTGCATTGTACTGGAAAGTTCTCGAACCGAAAGTTTGTAGATTATACTTTGGAATGTGTAATAAGCACATATCTTGTGATTTTAGTTCCGGTATACAATTGCCTTGATTTAATGCATTTCCACTTTTGTGAGCATTTATGGGGACTAAAGAAGATAAGGGGGCTGGGGTCCCTCCAGACTTATATGAATCAAGTGATCTAATGTGTCCACATTTAGTAGGCGGTGGGCAACACAATGAAGTTATATAAGCTGGACATATTCCTTTAGTAAGGCTGCTACACCACTAAGTTTTCCCAGAATCACTGCAGCCTCATCTTACCCCATGCCAAGTAATGTCTTGACATCTATCTTGTTGGTTCGTAAGAATGCAATAATAACTTTATTAATTGCCACCGCATTGCATTCTTTGACCTCTATCAATTTTACAAATTTAGTCTAGGGGTTACCCTAACCCTGTCCACCCTTCAAATAATTAAAATACAAAATTAAATGTTTCCCGAAAGATAAATCTGTAAGCATAAACCCTTCAGCAGGGCTTGCTCGGATATCTGAGAGGATACCTCCTCAATTTCACTGGATATTAACGATATAAATTCACCACAAGAATTAAAATCGCGATATAATTTTTTTGTCATTTCGTGTCCCTGTTGTTTTGTCATATCGTTCAATTGTTCATAATTTTCTATGGCAATGTTTCTTTTAGCTATAAAATAAGCATTTCGGATTAACGCAATCGTTGTACTATCAGCCTGGTTTGAAACCGTTTCTATAGATTTGGGAATTAAACTCTTTGTTCTTTAATCGTCTTTCTGTACTGCGCAGGTATGATCGTCCGATTAAAATATGGTCTTATATTGCCGATAATTTGAAATTCACAGAGCCACTTACAAACTCATTTTTATGGTTGTGCTTCTGACAGATCTGTAATTTGGTACACTAATATACTTAAGGTACGTGAGATTGGTGCAATAATATAAGAAACGTGAGAATAGTAGGCTATTACTTGACATGAACATGTATACGGGTCAGTAGGTTATTACCGGATTTTAATACGCTAACATAATAATATTAATTAATGTACGAGATCAGTTGGTTGTTGCATGACTTAAAAAAGAAGATTAATTATTTACGAGACAAAACATTTTTGTGAATTTATGTTATCGACCGAAAGTTGATTGATTAATGTTGTATTGACTCACTCTTTGGTGAGTTTCGTAATCGACGAATACTAATTAACTCTTTGTTATAGACCGAAAGTTATTTTATCAATACTAATAATAATATTTATTTCTAAACAAAGGTACATTTACAGAAGTACAGATGCGATAATAATAATAATAATGGTAGTAATACTAATTATAAAATTTACAATAATTTTTCAATTATGTACACTTTCATAAATACAATTACATTAAATTTAGTTATTTTGTACATAGATACTTTACAATCTCGTTCATTTCTTCTTTATCGCAGACTTTATTAGTATGTTTCATAAATAACGTGTCATTTATAGCGCTAGCAGTTTGCAGGTCATTAACTTGATATTTGTTAGATGCGACATTTACCATCCTACTCATTTCAGTTTGTCATGGAACAGAAGACATCTTATACATTTAATATATTTTCCACAAATATTATTAATATTAATATTATCACTTGCATTTATTTGGCTACCATTTAGTACAAGTAGTCCTCATATGTGGGTGCATTTGTTCTTACTGTTTAAAAACTGACACAATAAATTTTACAAACCGTTTATGAATTTGGACATCAATAGGTAGATCATTACAAATCAAGTGTAATATGACATTATGAGTTCTATATGGAATATTGAATATGTGACAGGCACAGTAAATATTTTCGGTAGATTTGTTAATTAGGTTCCACAGTTGACATCAATATAATGGCATACAAAAAGTTTTAATTAGTTTATACTTAATCCATGACGAGGCACACTTAAATACCTTTTGAAGTTACATTGAATTTTACAATACAGTTGTCTATATTTTTTGGGGGGTTTGATCACTAAAGATTGGATTCCTAAATGTAATTCTGAAGTGGAGATATTAATATTTATATCACCGAACTTAATTGGACAAGTACTCGTATCAGGTTTTATTATTATGTCTAAATATTAGAAGCTTACTTTTGTTGGGCTAAAGTTTACATCGTATTCATTAGAGTGAGGCTCTGCAATTTTAAGTAATTCTTGTTGGCGTAATTAAGGTGATGTCAACTGCATATGCCAGGGCTCCTATATTAGCATGCATAATTTTTTTCAGGCGCACTAATAACTCATCTAGATATAAACTAAATAATATGGGAGATAGAACCCCGCCTTGTTTCATTCCATTCGAAACAGAAAGTGACGGTCATATCAAACATAATCGGCAAAATCTCGTACCTGCTTTGTCGTTCTTTGTCCCGTTTCAATTTTCCGTTTGCGTTCATCTCATATCACGACATCAATTGGTTTTGATTTTAAAATAAAAATTCCCCTCATTTGACCATATTTTTATGTGCTCGTTTTCACGTTTGACTTGGTATGTTTATCAAAGCCACGAATTGATTCCTGTTACGATATCCAGTGTTTTTAAATGTGCTGCCATAATCGGTTGCTCCAAATACACGACAGGCAAAACAGAAAACTGCATCTTTTCCATCATCGTTCTTCCCGCATACCATGCCGGTTGGAATGACAGACGCTTGCAATCGATAACTAATTTTACGTACTCGCCGGCATCTCTATATGGTATTTTCCGGATATTCATCATGAGAAAATCCTGACCCAAGATTCACCATTACAATGCTCCTCATCAATTGAATTGATCCCTCTTTGGGAAGATGGCGATGATGGGTGATTCTGTGGATTCTCCACGTCGCTATTAGTTTTCTTCAACTTGAAAAATACGTCTTAGTGAAGACTGCATCATAAAAAGATAGTAAGCTGGCACTACCAGGCAGGATACGCCCACATTTTTCGAGAGATGGAAGAGAACAAGCAATACCGAAAGTGGTTTTTATACGCCCACATTTTCATGTGGACGTATTATGTCGTCCGTCTGGACGTCCGTCCGTCCACAATTGTTTGTGGACCCTCTACAGGTCACAATTCTTGTCCGATTTTGACGAAACTTGAAATATAGCTTTATTTCCAAAAGATCTCGACTGCTTTCGATATTGGCATGTATCTGATCGAAACTTCATGGATTATGGCCCCTGATTGTACGAAAAATCACGTTTTTAGCTTGTGGACCCTATAGAGGTCACAATTTTGATCCGATTTTAATGAAACTTGACATGCATGTTTATAACCCAAAGATCTGGGTTCCTTTCGATATTTGCGCCTATTGGAACGTAATTTCCTGAATTATGGCCCCTGATTGTCCGAAAAATCACCTATTTTAGCTTGTGGTCCCTCTGGAGGACACAATTATTATCCGATTTGAAAAACCGTTCGATTATTTCACCGTTTCACCCTAAGGACGATTGAGTTCGAATTTCGGGAAAATCGGACCAAAATTGCCATACAAAATGGCCGCCGTTTGTACGCGAAGACTGTTTAAAAATGGTATATCAAGGTTGTGGAACCTGTAGAGGTCACAATTTTAATTCGATTTTGATGAATTTTAATGAAACTTGACATGCATGTTTATAACCCAAAGATCTGGGTTCCTTTCGATATTTGCGCCTATTGGAACGTAATTTCCTGAATTATGGCCCCTGATTGTCCGAAAAATCACCTATTTTAGCTTGTGGTCCCTCTGGAGGACACAATTATTATCCGATTTGAAAAACCGTTAAAATATATCACCGTTACAGCCTAAGGAAAGTTGAGTTCGAATTTCGGGAAAATCGGACAAAAATTGCCATACAAAATGGCCGCCGTTTGTACGCGAATACTGTTAAAAAATGGTATATCAAGGTTGTGGACCCTGTAGAGGTCACAATTTTAATTCGATTTTGATGAAACTTAAAATGCATGGTTATAACCCAAAGATCCTTTCGATATTTGCGCATTTCGGATCGTAACTTCCTGAACTATGGCCCCTGATTGTTTCGAAAAATCACCTGTGGTCCCTCTGGAGGTCACGATTAATATCCAATTTAAAAAAACGTTTGGCTCTATCACCATTACACCCTACTGAAGGTTTGAGTTCGAATTTCTAGAAAATCAGACCATAATTGCCAGACAAAATGGCCGCTGTTTGTACGCGAATAGTGTAAAAATATGGCATATTAAAGTTGTGGGCCCTGTAGAGGTCACAATTTTAATTTGATTTTGATGAAACTTAAAATGCATGTTTATAACCTAAAGATCTTGATTCTTTTCGATATTTGCGCATATCAAATTGTAACTTAATGAATTATGGCCTTTGATTGTAGGAAAAGTCACTTTCGGTATTGCTTGTCCTCTATCCATCTATCGAAAATGTGGGCGTATCCTGCCTGGCAGTCCCAGCTTACTATCTTTCCTACAAGCAAAGGCTATAATTTATTAAGTTACAATTTGATATATGCAAATATCGAAAGGAATCAAGATCTTTGGGTTATAAACATGCATTTCAGTTGGCTTCAAATTCGACTGGGGAACAGGTGGCTAAGTGGATAAAAACGCTGGCGCGATTTTCACGAAGTTCGAAGTCAACC
Source organism: Patella pellucida (assembly GCA_917208275.1). NCBI lineage: Eukaryota > Metazoa > Mollusca > Gastropoda > Patellidae > Patella > Patella pellucida. The sequence continues at coordinate 5,718,836 of OU795041.1, forward strand.
TTTACTACGGTGTAACGGTGATATAATTAAACAGCTTTTTAAAACGGGTAATATAAATAATTGTGACCTCCAGAGGGACCACAAGCTAATGAAGGCAATAATTCAGGAAGTTACAATCCGGTATGTACAAATATCAAAAGGAACAAAGATAGTTGGGTTATAAACATGCATGTCAAGTTTTATCAAAATCAAATAAAAAATGAGACCTCTAGAGGGTCCACAACCTTGATATACCATTATTTTTTTTTTTACACTATTCGCGTAGAAACGGCGGCCAATTTTGGTCAGATTTCCACAAAATTGAATCTCGACCTTCCTTACGGTGTAACGGTGATATAATCAAACGTTTGTGTTTAAATCGGATAATAATTGTGACCTCCAGAGGGACCACAAGCTAAAAAAAGACGATTTTTCGGACAACTATGGGCTATAATCCATGAAGTTTCGATCCGATACATACTAATATCGAAAGCAGGCGAGATCTTTTTGGGATGAACCTATATTTGAAGTCTCGTCAAAATCTGAAAAGAATTGTGACCTATAGAGACCACAAAATAAATATAGGGGACGAGACATGCCGTCTAATATACATTTTCATTGGCAAGTTCCAGGTTAGTAGATATTATCTATATTTGGTTTTGAACTTTCAGCCCGAATGATGTTTGCTTCATCAGTTGTACTTATATTTGGATAAGCAAACATTTTTCTTTCATCGGCACCTATAAGTTCCTCTATACCGTGTGGAATTGTTTAGTTCATTTCCTTCAAAGTTGATTCGTTTTTTTTCACATTCATCAAATGTAACTGCATTCTAATTATGGACATATGATGGGGAAGAGTCATTTGATTGACAAAATATAAATTTTTATTGAATTTGCTGAACATTTGTTCTACAATCTGTGTGTCGATGTTTCCTCTTAGTTGCCTTTTTAGCAACAGGTCCCTTAATTGGTCAAACCCCGGGCCAAGATTTTTTTAAATGAAAAGAATCGGATAGCATTAGATGCTCACTTGTGTGAGTCACGGGATGAAATTCCGTTCCATAGTTAAAGTCTGTAAGAGGTTCAAAATGATATGTTTTATTAAAGGAATCAAAACATGGCATATCTCTAACCAATTCTTTCCTTACTAGGGGATTTAAATTTTCTATACTCGTCTGTAACATATTTTTTCTCTGTTGTTTCCTCCATGTGCAGCCGAAATATTTGATAAGTCATTGATGACAATTGTTTGTTGGTGCTTTTATGACAATATCATGTCAATATGATCACGAACACTTTCTGCTCTAATCAGGTGTTTTATACCATACCAACATTTCACCTAAAAATTAATAATCTAGATGAACAATAACAATTTTACGATTGATTGTGTTTAATATCTGGCTTGTGGACCCTTTCTCAGGATAATTTCAGATGCCAATTAGTGTGCAATGTTTTTGTAATTTGGTGTTATATAGTGAAATAACTCCCACAATAATAGGCCTGCAGCCAAAAATTCTAGCGTGAAGTTCCGCTACATAGTCCTCCCTAATAAACAAACTCGATTTACGGCCAGATGAAAATTGTCCAGTAAATGCTATATCTGTGAAGTTGACATAAAATTAAATAATGTCTCCACCCTATTCAAAGAATATGCTGTTGCTTTAAAAGTCGTTCTGCTGACAAATTTAATTTTAGGTATTTTTGTCCAAATTACAGAATGAAGACATTCATTTGCGTTTGGCTTCGGGTGCAACGCCCAAGTAATTTTTTGTCAGCAAGTCCTTGAGACCGGTCAGTAGGACGTTAAACCCCATTTCATTCATTCATTCCTGGAGACCGGTGTATTAATAGCTCACCTAGATCATTTGGTAAGGGAGGGTCCAGTTCCTCCTCACTTTTGGCATCCTCCATATTGCGACCTTCTTTTACAGCAACTTTGTACCAACACTTGGCTTCACTACAATTTGAATGGTGTGGGTGGCTGTCAAAAGCTTGAGCAACTGTGAAATAAAATTGCCCACACACATCTTTCAATATTATCAACATTAGGGGTATTACTTTATTGCATTGCGATAGTAACTACTCCCCCTCTTCATGCGATCTTTAGTCATCAGGCCTTTGCCTTGATATCTTCTGTTTTTGGCCTCGGCATCACTGGCCAGAGCATCTAAACCCTTGTACATTCTTTTATGAATGTGGTTTATACATTCCTCTTTATTTACTTGCAGAGCATCCCCATAAACCTTTTGCTCATTCAGCAAGTCCGGTGTTTTGCAGTCCCCATCGCCAATCACATCTATATAGCGAAAACCACAAGCCTCTACAGAGTAATTCCACAGCTCAAGGGCAATGTTTGTCTCCATATTTCCCGAGGGGACTTCAATTTTTTGGATCACAAACATGTGATTCTAGCCATATGTTTTTCGTGTTCATCGTCGATTTTGTTTCCAACGAGCTCGCATTCAGTACAATATTTATATCGGATACCATAATCTAAAGTTAAACCGGTTAGAGCTTTAATAGTAAAGCCCACTCCGTAATATAAAGTGTGAACTCTTCTTTGCCAATTTCCATCATAGCTTACAGCAATGTCAAGAATTGCCTTGTCTGAGAGAAAGAGAGAGAGATCCATTTTGTGCGATGGCAGGATGAATTTAGCCTTTATTTACTGCACTTTAAGTTTTGGGATGTATGCCTCCGTAGATATTCATATTATTTGTTATTTTCTTCAGGCCAATGTTTCCAACACCTACCTCACTCATAGCCAGTCATGTGGGGTTTGACTGTATATCAAGAAGCTGTGGACTATTCCAAACTTTAGATATAATTTTTGAGCAATTGGTGCAATACAGTTGAAGTTCCAGACTAACACAAGCATCTGCCTGTATAAACAGCTATAGAGTTGGTTTTGTGTTTCAATTGACAACACTGACACCCGATATTGCAATTTTGTAGGAGTAGTTTCAACTGACAAATTTGAACTATACAATACTCATTATCTATGGGTTTGGGATTAGGTGTAGAGGAACTATGAATTGGCTCATGCTCTTCCTCTTGTGTAGCATTTTAAGCACTGGCAGTGGTTACACTATCAGACTCGACTTCTGCCACTGACGTTCTACTGCTACTAGGTCTAGTACTAGTATCTACAGGACAATGGTAGTATGCCAATTTACTGCTTGAGACACAGGAACTAGGAAAAGGTAAATTATTATCTGAAAATAATAACTGTAGAAATATAATTATTAGAGTCAGATCGAGGAGAACTTGTACTTCTACTTGTAGTAGACATCTTTCTACCCCTCTTTTAACCTCCTCGGCGACGTTTGCGAAAAGGCGAAGGAATTGATTCATTACCCTTTCTTCTTCCCATTTTATTTTATCAGAAATATTAACAAAGATAGAATACTTGAAATAATTTAGGCAACCACGATAAAACTGTGTCAAGCAGACTAAATTTAAACGTATGTGATGGAGATGTTTATGTTCTTAGTGTTAAACGTCCGCTTCCACCGAAGGTGATATCTCAGATAAGCTGTCTTATTTTCATTTTTATTATCTTAACGCACGCGCAGGGGTCCTTCCTGTGGGAGGTATCCGGAGGAAACCCACAAGTTTGAGAAGGCGCCCCTATCTCCATGCCACATACGCCCAAAGCCGCAAACCAGAGATGACCGGCCAGCTAGAGATCGAAGCGCGGCACCTAATACCACAAGGCCAGCCAAACCCCGATCGTTGTATTTATTCTCAACAGCATAAGCTAGACTAGAATATCACAGCAAAGCTTAACTACACATGTTTTACGTTTGGATAATCAATGCTAAAAATTAGCATACGGAACAAACAATATAATTGCGCATGCGCACTATGCGACATTTCCATACAATGGTGTTTCGGTTCATTTATACCGTGTTTTAACCGACAATTGACGATTATCTACGGGACAAATTAATAAGTGGTTTTTACCATCATGCAATTCATTCTATCAGTTTTCCGGAAAATATTCAAACATGGCCGACCGTGAAACCGTTGTTGAGTTATTTAGTCTAGAAAACAGCACAATTTTGATAAATTTGTGCCCAAAAGTTTTCTTTCGGCATCACTTGCCCCTACTAAACGGCATTTTTTTTACATGGAAATTACTTTATTTGGGCTAAAATACGTATGACCCGCGTCTCACCTTAGTAACAAATAATGTCGCACGCACAATTAAATGTCCGTTACTGTTTAAAGCGGAAATGTCAAATTTCAAAGTTATAATTATAAAATGTATTAAAATAAAGCCTTAAAATAGATGGTTTCTATAAACAGTCCTGCCTATAGTTCACTTTTACCAGCTAAGAAGATGACCGGTCCATGTTGTCTATAGGAAAACAAGGGAGGTAATTGTGTTATTTCCTGTGTCAATGATTTTTAAGGGTGAGAAATAATGCCCTTGGTCGTATAATAGTGAGTTGATAACGTATTGAGCAAAAGACAGAAATAATAATGTTTTGACTTTCTTAGAAAATTTGAAATTCTGGCTTTAATTGATATCGATATTACTGCTTAAAATAGATTCGTGTTTACTTTCCTGCGACCGGGTCATACAGAAACATAAATTGAGAATATTATTACAATGGGTCGATCTTTATCTGCCAATATTTATCTTACATCCGTGAATACCTTAGAAAAATACCACTTAATAGGAGGATGTGCGCTTTACATCGTAAATAATAATATACTTTACTAGCTTTAATTTGGGGGATCCATAGTGGGTAAGACTCGTGCTCGCTAGCCTGTATGTCTCGCTTTCGAGAACGTGGAATGTCGAGTCATTTAGGTAGAGTTTACAGGCATGGAGGCAGGCCACCATTAATTTTCCATATATAGGTACCAGGTATATAGATATATTTTCTCCCCTTTTGCATGCTTACCTGTATTTACTTTTTGGTGCAGAATTAATGAAAAGGCATTGAATTATTTTTTCAATGAGTAAAGAGACTTGAATCCTTTTAGCACTTATACGGACATGATATTCTGATCGAAGCCTGCTATGAATTTTAGTTAATTGACATTTTGGTGTCAAGCCATAAAAATTTAGTACTTTGATGATCCCATGATGTTATACTTGCTGTGCTGTAAAGGGGAACACCGCTCATTTAATATTAAAGTATATTAAGATTGTTCTCTATTCTTGGTCGTAATGGCGGTTCAATTAGCACCCCACCCCTCCCCACTTTGGATCCGGTAGTGAATATAACCAAATGTTTGGATTGTTCGTACTTAGTTTTATTTTATCATTACAGTGTATATTTGGTTATTCCCTATTCTTGGTCGTAATGGCGGTTCAATTTGCACCCCTCCCTCTCCACCCCCCCTGGGGTGTAGGGGGTGATAAGAATATACCCTTCGTATTTCCTGCGTATCGTAAAAGGCGACTAAAAGGATCCCTGTGATGGGCGACGTGTTTGCCGTGCGTTGCGACCCGTGTCGGTGGAGAGTGGAATCCTGGTGATTGAGTGGGGATTTGGCTTGCGAGTCTTTTTTCTGCAACACATTACTTTGGCCCATGGTTCACCTAGACGGGAGGTCAGAGTGGCCCACTCTGATCAATCGGCTCTGGTCGTTTCAGCTCTGTAGAATGTACCCTTTCCATGTTTAATGCTCTGTTGTTTATTCACTCTGCATACTTTCTACCTTTGTGTCCTATGTACATTCTGCAGGGCGGCGGCTTGGGTCAATCAGGTTAGACAGGTATTTTTTACTTTCTGGCTTGAGTATACCCCTCGTCGAGCCCTGAGGCCATGCGCAGGTTATCCGCGCTAGTCCTCCCCCTGGTAGGCAGGGTAGTAACCTGGGGGACGACGAGGGGTAAACTTTTAGAAATACTTTCATGGATTCCCTAATCCCCCCCACCCCAATAATAAATAATAAAGAAAATAAAAAAAGTAAACAGAAACGTCTGAATTCAGAAGATGTTTCTGATTTATTTACACAAAAAAATAAAATGTCAAAGTCTTGGCCGAGGTTTCTCTTAATTGAGAGTCCCTCTCGAGACCTATCGAAAGTGTCACCATTTTTAATAACCAAGGGCATAGCTGGCTTGGCCGGCGAGCCCAAGGCTATTAAAAAACTAAAGAACGGAGCACTCTTAATAGAATGTGCCAAAGAACAGCATGCTACCATGCTTCTTAAATCTTCATCTTTGGCCGACATTCCTATTAAGGTGTCTCCACATAGGTCTTTAAACAGTAGTAGAGGTGTAATACGTTGCCGGGACCTCGAAGGCAGCAGTGAGGAAGAAATGGTAGAATACCTTTCTTCTCAAGGTGTACAACACGTCAAAAGAATTAGTGTTCGTCGAGGAGATAAGGTGATTCCAACAAGCACCTACATCCTCACATTCGACCGTCCCGACATACCAAAGACTCTCAAGGCAGGTTATTTAAGTATACCTGTGGATTCTTACATATCCAATCCTCTTCGTTGCTACAAGTGTCAAAAATTTGGACACAGCAAAACTGTCTGCAGGGGTAAAGACACCTGCGCTCGTTGTGGCCATGATGGCCACGAGAGCGCTGCCTGCCAGGCTGAGTTTTGTTGCGTGAACTGTAAGGGAAAGCATTTTGCTTATTCCCGTGAATGTCCAATATGGCAAAAAGAGAAAAGAATCCAACAGATCATGTCTGAGCGAAAGATACCATATTTCGATGCTCGAAAACAGGTTGATTTATCTGCACCGTTTCCCATTGCACCACAAGGGAAATCTTTTGCTAGTGCAGTTAAAGCTTCAACCACATCCATCTCCGTTCAGACAGAAATAACCTGGCCAAATAAGCAGAAAATGAAGACTTTGTTCATACCCGATTATGTAAAAGGGGTCCCGAGCTCTTCTCAATCATCTGAGAGCTCGGTCCAAACATCTTTGCCCTTGCCTGATGAGGGTTCATCTTCCTTGCCCCCAACTGAAGTTATTGGGATCATTCCCAATACTTCCTCCCAGCACGGCAAGGAAAAATCCTCATTGGATAAACCAAAAGCTGCAACTCCTGATCCCAGGTCCACTGGGTCAGCATCGCAGCTATCGGTTATCCCACCCTCACAGGATAAAGTATATCTTTCGTCTAGACAACGAAAGTTGGCAAAGTTGCGTGATAAGGGTAAGAAAGGTTCACAAGACCCTATTGTCCATTTCAAAAAATATGGTGAAGATCTAATGGACGGTATTACCGTAGAGGGGGCCAGTAATGACCCAATCGGCGGTAAGATACCACCAATAAATTATCCCTGACGATGGCTAATTCCATTATTCAATGGAATTGTTGTGGTTTAAAACCAAATTTTAATGAAGTACAACTTTTAATTCAAAAGTTTAATCCTTTAGCTATTTGTTTACAGGAAACTTTTTTGAGGAATTCTGACACATTGTCTTTTAGACAATTTGTTGGTTATCATCACCACGCTGTTGGTGATGGTAGAGCTCATGGGGGTGTTTCTATTATTCTTAATGGAGATATCCCTCAAAGTAAAATCACTCTCAACTCGCCTTTACAGGCAGTTGCTGTTAGGGCGACTTTACATATTCCTATAACACTCTGCTCTGTATATCTTCCACCAAGTTTACATCTTAATCCCAGAGATCTTGATGACCTTGTTGCCCAACTTCCCCTCCCGTTTATTCTGACGGGAGATTTCAATGGTCATCATTCACTCAAATAGCGGACTTCATTAACATTAATAATTTGTGTTTATTAAATGATGATTCGCCTACTTATCTACATCCTGCCACAGCATCATTTTCTTCTCTCGATCTCACCATTTGCTCTCCGGTCCTGTTTCAGGATTTTACATGGAGAGTAAATGAAGATCTGTGTGGTAGTGACCACTTTCCTATCTTGATTGTTAATAATGGTCCCTCTCCGGTCGAAAGACCCCAGAGGTGGAAGTTGCATAAGGCTGATTGGGCTCTTTTTGAATCTTTGTGTCTCTTCTCTTTTGATGTAAAAGAGTTAGAAGATGCAGATGAGCCCATGGCCTTATTCACTTCAATTCTTCAAGATGTAGCTGAGCAGGCGATTCCAAAAACCACGACAGAACCAAAACGTTTCAATAAACCATGGTTTAACGACGATTGCAAATCCGCTCTTAAAGAGCGTGATCGTATTTTGAGACGACTAAAGAACCATCCTTCCATGGAGAATATTGCGGCATACCAGATGGTCCGGGCGAAGGCCCGTAGAACCATACGCCAAGCAAAGAAGTCTTCATGGCAAGGTTACGTCTCTAGGATCAATTCCCGTACCACTTCAAAATCGGTATGGGACAGGATTCGTAGGATTAAAGGTAAAAGTAGTGCATTATCAGTTAACCATCTCAATGTTGATAATACCACCTTAACAACATTTCCTGATATTGCCAATTCTCTGGCCAGTACATTTTCATTCAATTCATCATCCAATTTCTCCTCTGATGCCTTTCGGGGCATTAAGAATCAACAGGAGAAAAGGAGACTTAATTTCAAGTCCCGTAATGATGAATGTTATAATGATCGTTTTTCCATTGCAGAGCTCCGTGATTCGTTAAAGCTAGCTCGGGACACTGCAACTGGTCCAGATGAAATACACTACCAAATTTTAAAACATCTACCTTATCAAACACTTATAATTTTACTTGATCTTTTTAACCGGATTTGGATTGATGGGAATTTTCCTCCTTCGTGGCACGAAGCTACAATAATTCCCATTCCTAAACCGGGCAAAGATCATACGAATCCTACCAACTATCGTCCGATCGCTTTAACTAGCTGTATTTGCAAAACCATGGAGAGATTGATCAATCGAAGGCTTGTTTGGTACCTTGAGTCCAACAACCTCATTACAGACCTCCAATGTGGATTTCGGTCCCAAAGGAGCACTCTTGATCATCTCGTCCGATTCGAAACGTTCGTCAGGGACGCTTTCATCCAGAAGCAACATTTAGTTGCAATATTTTTCGATCTGGAGAAAGCATATGATACCACGTGGAAACATGGTATCATGCGCGACCTCCACAACCTCGGCCTACGAGGTCGCTTACCTATCTTTATAAAAAATTTCCTGGAAGATAGGTCATTTAAGGTACGACTGGGATCAATCTTCTCTGACCCATTTCCCCAGGAAATAGGAGTTCCCCAGGGAAGTATTTTATCTCCAACATTATTTGCCATAAAAATAAACACGATCCCAGCGTGCCTTAAACCAGGTACAAACGGGGCTCTCTATGTTGATGACTTTCAGATGTGCTATGGTTCTACAGACATGCGGATAATCGAACGTAAGTTGCAGCTTTGTTTGAATTCACTTCAACAATGGGCAACCGAAAATGGATTTCGTTTTTCGAAATCCAAGACTGTCTGCATGCATTTCTGTCAGAAAAGAGGTTTGCATCCTGATCCAGAACTTTTCTTGGATGGCAACCGCCTTCCAGTTGTGGATGAAACCAAATTTCTGGGGCTGATATTTGATAAGAAATTATCATTTATCCCCCATATTAAAAATCTAAAAAAGAAATGTCTGAAAGCCCTCAACATATTGAGAGTCTTATCAAATACTGACTGGGGAGCAGACCGTAAGGTCTTGCTCCGATTATATCGAGCATTAATAAGATCTAAACTCGATTATGGGTGTATTGTGTATGGGTCTGCCCGCGAGTCTTATCTCAAAGAGCTTGACACCATACACAACCAAGGACTTAGAATCAGTTTAGGAGCATTTCGTACATCTCCAGTGGACAGTTTATACGTCAAGGCGCACGAGCCCTCATTGCACAATAGACGTGATAAACTGGCCCTGCAGTATGCTACGAAAATTGCATCACTTCCGAATCATATTTCATTTAACACCATATTTAGACCTTTTCATGAGCATTTGTATCTGGTGAAGACTAAAGTTATTCCACCATTCGGTATTCGCATACAACCCCTTTTGTCTGAGGCTGGTATCAGCCTTGACAGTATTGCGAATACCCCTTTCTTTGATACTCCACCTTGGACTATATCTCCCCCAAAGATCGATTTCGATCTTACGCAACATAAAAAGAGAGATACTAGCTCGACGGTGTTTCAATCTCTATTTAGAGAGTTAAGGTCTAAGTATGGCGAATATGCTCCTATTTACACAGATGGTTCTAAAGATGGTGATCGGGTAGCTTCGGCTACCGTGACGCCATCTGAGACCATTTCTATGTGTCTTCCACCTGCTGTTTCAATATTTACAGCTGAACTCCAGGCCATTCTTCAGGCCTTGGAGTTCATCAAATCCTCTACATCTTTAAATCATATCATCTTTACTGATTCTCTGTCCTCACTTCAAGCAATTAATAATAAACAGCTTGATCACCCATTAGTAGCAGACATTTATGGTCTGCTACTGTCAAACGAGTTCATCAGCAAGGACACTGTCCTTTGCTGGCTCCCCAGTCATATGGATATCAAAGGGAATGATCGAGCAGACTCGGCTGCCAAGTCTGCCTTAGATCTTCCCATATCCGAATTTTTAACTCCATTTATGGATTTTAAATCATCCATAAATAAATTTATATTTGACCGCTGGCAACGGTCTTGGGATCTTGCAGACACAAATAAACTTCATCACATCAAGCCTCTCTTAGGAGACTGGCCAAGCTCCTATAGAACCAACAGGAGGGATGAAGTTGTTTTGTGTCGCTCTCGCATTGGTCATACTTTTTTAACTTATATTTTCATTTTGAAGCGAGAGCCTCAACCAGAATGTGAACACTGTCATGTTCCTTTGACAGTGAAGCACATTTTGATTGAGTGCAAGCATCTCAAAGATACAAGATTACGACATTATCGTTGCCAGTCACTTCAACAGTTGTTTGCCCAACCGGGTCTATATAGTAAAGCGCTTAATTTTTTAAAAGAGACAAATTTTTATCGAAAATTTTAAATTGTATATATCTAATTGTATTTCTCATGTTTTAAATATATATATGCATAAAGTTTATATTTATTTTTATTTGATATTTTCTGTGATATTTGTTTTTATTTATGTATATATAGATAATGTGATTATTTATTTCTAGTTTGTCTCATATCATCATCATATGTTTGGCGCAATATGGCCCGGTTGGTGCTCACGTGCCATAAAACAACATTTCATTCATTCAATACTCCCTCTCCACCTAGGTTCCATTAGTGGATATAACAATGGTTCGTAACATTCTTACTAAGGGTGAAGAAACATCAAAGACTGCCGCTTTGTCGACAAGAGGCCGAGTAGATAAATTCAATAAAGTATTGTATAGTTTGTTACTATATAAATACACGCAATGTTAGATAAATTTATTAGTAATTCATCTTAATTGATTTATCTTTAGCTTAATTATTAATTAATATCCCGATCATTATTATATCAATATTCCGTTTTGTTCAAACATGGGTTCTCGCAGTTAAAGGGGCTAAATCGCTAATATTTTGGACCTAGAAATTGGCACAAATGGGTTGCAACACATATAATAATAAGGTAATAGGAATTTATATAAAATGTTTTACGTTCAATCGTTTCCGTTTTACGGTGAATTGTCATCAGTTATGTTCGGCGAAATACGCCAGAAGTCTCATCGAAAGTCAGCTGCTAGCGTCTGGTTATTCCAGTCAACACCGGTAGTATTTATTGCGCATGCTCTTCAAATAAGAATGTCATCACCGTTTGACATGACTTGTGGAATATGTCTAGATCAGAAGCCTATCTTTTTCAGGTATGATCACAACACCAATGCTGATTTAAATTACAAAAAAAAACGTGTTTTCAATGTTAAAGATTATGGATGATATTTAATTACGGACTTCGCTACTTTAATTCTACTCTCAAGAATAAAATTTAAAATTGAAGCACTTACATACGACTTGCCTCTGGGTCCATCCACTTTGTTTGGTATTAAAAAGAAGCTTCTAGTTTGTCGTTTCCGCAGGCTTATCTTGTCGGGTTTGTTTGCATTTGCATGTATTTTTAATGACTTGAAGCAATACAAATAATGTTTGCAATAAAACTAAACAATATCCGTAACGATTGACTCTTATTGTGGTCCCTTTAACCCTAGAAGATCAATAGGTGATGTTTACAATACATAGATCGTGTTGAATACAGAGGGAGGACAAGACACCAGCCATTTCTTGCAGATACCATAGAATAAGCCACAGGGAAAACGTCAACCTTTTGTGTAATAAGCCGCAGGGAAAACATCAACCATAATTCGAAACCTTTTGTGTAATCGTTGGATATTGGTGGAAAAGTTAATATCATCAATTTAAGAACAGTTGCTCTAGCCAGTTCTGGCATATACCGTAGGACAAGGCACGAGTGGAAAAGTCAACCATAATTCCAAAGTTTTGTGTATCGCTGGACGTTTGTGGACATGTTTACACCATCCATTTAAGAACAATTGTTTTGCCTACTCTTTTTTATTAAACCCGTTTTCACGATTATTTCTCAAGATGGCCAGTATATTTTTAGCAGTTTCGTTATTCATGTTCGTGTTTGAAACAAAGGGCGATGACTGTGGAAGTTTTATAACTGACAGCACGGTGAACAATATTAAGTTTACGTCCCCGTCTGTAACCTATTATAACATGACAGTGAAGGAGTGCACGAGGCAGTGCATGGATCTAGCCAAGAATAATAGCGATGCGTGCGTATCATACGGGTATCAGACCTATCAACGAGAGTGTTACATTTACAACCAGTATGCGTCTCTCGGCGATGCCTCGGAACCTTCACATGGACTGGTCTTCTTCTGGACCTATAGCCGTAAGTACCTTAGCCAATGCATCATTTTAGAACATTTATCTTTGAGACTGTTTAAATCGGGAGAATTCTTTAGTTTTATCGAAATTATAAATCTATTTCCAGCCAAATTATTTCTATCATATAACAACTTATCTAACTTATAAGCTTAAAGGGACTATCCCGATTTCAAAAATAAAAGTCCGAGAACTTATGAAATCTAAACGCCAAAAGATAGAGGAATGGTAAATTAAGTTAAGATGAAAACTCATCACATATGTAGAGTTAGTTGCTCGACCCTAAGGTTTTAACACACAATTAAGCAGTTTTATCTTTCAAAATATTATCGGGAAAAGCCCTTTAAGTTTAGAAGTAGCATGAAATAATTTTTGAAAATGTTTTCTAATATACAATAGATATATTTAATGAAGTTTTAGGACAGTTTTACATGAATCGATTCCATTTTAAGCAATTCGTTTCATGTTACAGGTCCCTGTCCAAGTGACTATACATTAGTCAAAGATGGTGGCTTCTGTGTAAAGTTTTATAAGACTCCACCACGTAACTGGACCGACGCCCGGGAAGTATGTCGCCAAGATGGCGGACATCTGATGATCTTGAATAAAGAATCCAAAAGAGACTTTATAACAGCGAGCTACTACCAAGACGAAGAATGTAAGTACTGAGAAATTAAATGAAATGCGGTTCAACGTCTACTCTTCTGCACCTAACCTGGGCTAATTCAGGACGGGCATAATGCATACAGTGTGCTACGAGGGAAATTTTTGCCCTCCATTTTGAATCACTGAAACCACGCCGGAAAATCGAGATGAACCTTCTCGGCCAATGCAGGGATCGAATACGAGACCTCCAGGCTAGTGAGTCAGCGCCTTACCCACTTAGCCATGTGATCCCCCATGTACCGAGAAGGTTAGAGTTCGACTAATTTCCAAATGATTGATTATTGTTAAAAATTCTTTTTTCCATTTGTTTTTATTGCTTTGAAGGGGGGGGGGGTGACCGAATGGTAAGCACGCGCTGCGCTGTATCATACGTTCTGTCATTGAGTCAACTGGCGTGGTTTCGATTCACTGGGTGTACGTTACAAGGGGTGGGGTCGTCTGTTCAGCCTTTTGGTTTTTCTCTGGATCCACCCACTGCTAATGATCCCTACATTGTAGCATTGCGTTATTATTTCCTAGTTTTATGTGATATAGGGAGGCAAATGGAACAGCGCGACATCAGTGCATTTTCTTTGATATATAAAAAAAATCATATGATATGTATATGTTGCATCATAATGTTGTAGTGTGAATACTGGCTAGTATTTGGTGGTGTTGGGTAGTATGTGGTGATATTGGGTGGTTTTGGGTAGTATGTGGTGATATTGGGTGGTTTTGGGTAGTATGTGGTGATATTGGGTGGTATTGGGTAGTATGTGCTGGTATTGGGTAGTATGTGCTGATATTGGGTGGTATTGGGTAGTATGTGCTGATATTGGGTGGTGTTGGGTAGTATGTGGTGATATTGGGTAGTATGTGGTGATATTGGGTGGTGTTGGGTAGTATGTGGTGGTATTGGGTAGTATGTGGTGATATTGGGTGGTGTTGGGTAGTATGTGATGATATTGGGTAGTATGTGGTGATATTGGGTAGTATGGGGTGGTATTGGGTAGTATGTGCTGATATTGGGTAGTATGTGGTGATATTGGATGGTGTTGGGTAGTCTGTGGTGATATTGGGTAGTTTGTGGTAATATTGGGTGGTGTTGGGTAGTATGTGGTGATATTGGGGTTGTATTGGGTAGTATGTGGTGATATTGGGGTTGTATTGGGTAGTATGTGGTGATATTGGGGTTGTATTGGGTAGTATGTGGTGACATTGGGGTGGTATTGGGTAGTATGTGGTGGTATTGGGGCAGAACAGTAGAACGTTAAAACTCATTTCATTTCATTTCAGATTTCGCATGGATTGGAGCGACAGATGGACACGAGGAAGACGACTGGAGGTGGGCTGATGGTACCGCCATCAATAAGTTCTGGCTAAACGGTGAGCCAAATGGTGGCACAGGGGAGAATTGTCTGGAAATACGCAATACACCCACGCATAGCGTTCCATTTTACCACCAATTTAACGATCAAGGTTGTGAATATGAAAACCATTTTGTTTGTGAAGTCCCCCAGAACATTTTTGATTATAATTAAGTTGAGCCACACCATATTTCTGATCTTAGTTTCGTACACTTTCCTCGGATTAAATGGACAATAACACTCTTACTGGCTTGGCAGCTCCAGAAAATAAATAATGGCCCTATTCTAACTACCAGATGTTTAAGTGTCCTACCGGTTGGGTTCGTTATCCATTACATCTTATTTCACTTGTCCAGAGGGTTCGAAAATATTTTAAAATCCAAGTTGCGTTTGAAAAGGTTTACAATAGCCTCTTCAAATCATTTAGTTCAATTTAACCATTTGTTTACATTATGTGTGTTAAGATGAAATCAAGTATTGTAAAATAGTAAAATTTGTTAACCAGAATAAAGATTAGGACATATTATTCAGTTACAACAAGAGTGGTATTAAGCCTTTAAGAGGACAATTATTTTCTCATTGTTGCGGTTTTAGGTAATGCAAGGAATCAGCCGATGGACTATGACTCTCTAGTTTTCATTTTGAATAAGGAATAAGATGAACCTTTTTTTCTCAGAATGTTTGGGAAATTTTTGAAAGTAGGTTATTGGTTTCGCGTATTCAATGTGCGTGCATTGACACAACGGTGTCACTTCAGGCGACACTGCGAGACAGTCAAACACCCGACCTCCAGGCCAGCACCTTACTCACTTAGCCGCGTTATCCCTCATTTTAGGAGAAGTCCATATAAGATTAGACCGTAGTGCCGCTGTCTGGGCAGAATTGCTCTCATAACACACTGGATAGTTAATGCCCGTCGTTAGTAGCCCATTCGGAGCAGCACAGTAGGACGTTAAACCCAATTACATTTGCATTTCCCACCTCTATTGGATCATGTCACACTGTTTAAACAAATATGCATAAGCAACGTCGAATTAACATAAGCACCCTATTGCCTTTAGGTCCGTTTACCCATTACGCCCGGTGTCTAACGGGTAATGTTCACTTGTAAAACAAGACCCTTTACTGTTAAACTTGCCATGCAATTGTAGAAGTTAAAGCCCGGTCGTCGATTACGCCTGGCGGACTGATGCTGGACAAAAGAATGTTGTGCCTGACAGTAGTGGGCAATGTGAAACAGAGATATTCAGATACAAACCTGGGCCTTGTAGAGTTAAAATTGTCATTATAACTGTATAATAATATTGGGAGATTCTAGTTTTAGGCCGGTTGGGGAGGATTGGGAATTTCCGGAGTCCCCATGGCCGCTTTATATAAATGAGTATTTTGAGGAATACTAACCCCGGTTGGGGAAGATCGGGAATTTCCGGAGTCCACAATGGTCGCTTTATATAAATGAGTATTTTGAGGAATACTAACCCCGGTTGGGGAAGATCGGGAATTTCACAATGGCCGCTTTATATAAATGAGTATTTTGGGGAATACTAACTCTAACCTTTTAGAACCTAGCGGGTGGTAAAACAAGCTGAATGAGCAATTGTTCATCTCCATCCTCAACTGTTTGACAGATTTCAATAAAATTTAACATATCGAGGGCTCAGAACCAGAAGTGAAAATCTCCCACCATCATAAACGTTTCAGACAAAAGTCAATATCTGGCACATAGTCACCTCTAGCACTAAAATATCGATGCCAGAACTGGGTATGTGACATATATTCACTGCTGGCTGGACTGTTTTGCGTTATTAGAAGTGACTATGTGCCAGATATTGACTTCTGGTTCTGAGCCCTCGATATATCATCATTTGGTGTGCCCAAGTGACGAATGAATGAAATAGGGTTTAACGTCCTACAGGGTGCTATGAGGGAAATTTTGCCCGGGCAGCGGCGCTACGGCCTACTCTTATATCGAATTCCAACTGCCAAGGGATCTTTTACGTGCACTCTAATTTGTACACGGGACCTCGGGTTTTCGTCCCATCCGCACGACTAGGCAGCTGTCCTTGTCAGGCCCTCCTTCTGCATCACTGACAAGGGGAAATCACGCCGGAAAATCGGGATGAACTTTCTCGGCCAATGCAGGGATCGAACACCCGACCTCAAGGCTAGCGAACCAGCGCCTTATCCACTTAGCCATCGTGATCCCCTGCTCAAGTGACAGGGCAACAGTAAAGAGAAGGTATACCTAGACACCAGTGAGTAAAATGCATGGTGGATGTAGAACGTATAATGCCAAGGGTCGGTGTACCATGTTCCTTAAGCAATGACTGCTAGTTTCTGTGCTATTCCCGACATTATAGGTTACGACATCGCGACCTCAACGGAAACTTTGACATTGGACGAACTTTGAACTTTGGAACTCGATTATCACAGGTATACATTTTAGCTTGAAAGCGCGAGACTTGGTATTCGCGACGACCAAGGAATCTGATTAGATCATAAAGCTGGTCTTATACCCAATCAAACTTAGTGCCGAAATATGCGGAGTGTAACGTGAAGGGCTAAATAAGATGTATGTAGTAAAAGCGAGATTTAAAGCCTTCTATTGAAGATGGGGTGTACTTACTCTTCTTTCGTTCAAATGAAGTTGTTTGAGTACAATAAGACAACAATATTCCTTGTGTTTATTTAATTAACGAAATATAGTCACATATATTTCTTATATGGTGTTTATTTAATCAAGAAAATATGTATTCATAAAAAAATTCAGATGCATGTTAATGTGTGTGTGAGAGAGAAAGGGAGGGGGGAGAGAAAGGGAAGGGGGAGAGGGAGAGAGAGGAGGGAGAGAGAGGAGGGAGAGAGAGAGAGGGGTGAGAGAAAGTAACGTGCACTCGACACAAACTAGATCATTTCGGGACTAGCACATGGTTCAATTGTATTCCAACGATTCTCTTGAGCACATGGGTCTTTAGCAGTGAAAGGACCTGGAGTAAACCCACGTGGTTGTAAAGGCAACCCTAATCATTGTCACGCACAACAGATGAATTCAACACCACATCAGTTGACTCAATAATAGACCCAGTGCTAAACCATTCGGCCATCCAATCCCCTAGCACGTAAATGTATTCAAGCACTAAATAAAAATGTCGCACCAACGACCACGATGTTTAACATGATACTACAAGTTGTTGGTGAAGAAGATGAAGATGGATCAGATATAAATGGTAGTTCATTCAACCAGAGATTCACTCTGTCTTTTAACAGATGTTGACCGGAAGTTGGTTGTATATTTAAATCCATGTAGTGCCTGGTTGTTGTGTTAAAACTCGACCAAATGTTTCCACTTTCACCGTTTGGATTCCTGAAATTAACGAAAACGGAAATGAATGAATCCAATTAACGAACACGGAAATGCAATAATGAAAGGATTCGAGGTCCGACTTTTATGTTTGGTTTAAACAATATTCTATTCGTTACAGGCCCGGGACTGTACAGCGCAGTGGACGCTTACGGCTGGCCCCCGGATCCATTCACTTGATTTAATAATTGTTTAGTTCTTGCAATGTCTGTTTTCTGTCTTGTCCGCAGGTTTATCTTGTAGATTTTTTTGTTTTGTTTGTTTTGCGTGTAGTGCAGTCCTCCTGCATTTACTATTAGAAAAGAATTGAACAACAGGCAAAGCCAATATAATACATGGTAAATATAAACATATACAAAAAAAAAAGATTAACCGTTGACAATAATTCAGAGGTCATTTCGGCTGCTTCAGAACCAACGATTCCACAGGGAACGAGTTTCATCTCCTTCACAAGAAACAAAATTGAAACAAGCCTCCGCGAGAATGGACAGGGGAAAAAAGTTTGAATCAACAAATGTTATTTTCTTTTTTAGATGATTAAAAAAACATGACAACCATTAATAGGGGATTTCGAATGCTTCAGCACAAACAAATTTACAGTTTCGCCTGCTTCATAAGAAACAAGCCTACTGTCTGTTACAGGTAATACTACGATTCGAAAATTACTTGTCATTTCTTCCAATTTTAATTAAAATGGCTAAAACTTTGCGAAATACCTGGAATGATCACCCCATTGCTTTCTGTCTTGTGAGAAATACGTTGAGGACAAGTTTTATAGCCTTTCTCCTTTGAAAAATCGAAGTTTGTTTACATTTTATTACTGGAAACAGCCATGTTTGGCCTAGTGATCTGGGCGAGCCTAGGTGGGCAAGGGGTTCTGGGTTTGCTTAAAGTAGTTTCACCCTACTTCAATGTTTTGGTTGGTCGTATCGGTCCAGTAGAATATAACTCTTTTCATAATAGAATTATTTACTGAATTCCAGACCACGTTTGTTTGTCCTACTAACGGAATGCACCAAATTTGTGAAGTACCTGTCCACCCTAACGCGAAATGAAACTGCCTCATTTAACGCATGCGTAGTCGAATGTTTATGTTCTGAGAAAGTTACAATGTGGAAATGTATGAAATTTACAAGAGAATACTACATTTTATCCGATTTCTAGACATTTATTGTAAAGGAAGAAATCAAAGGGATGACAATTCCAGGTATGTCACGAAGTTTTAGCCATTTTAATAAAAAATTGAAGGCATGGCAAGCATTTTTCGAGTCGGGAGTATCACCTGGAACAGACAGTAGATGAGAAAAGTTCAACGTCACCAAAATCAAAATGTGATTTCTATTTTAGACTGATTAGTCTGGCCAGTAGTGTTTCGAATAGCGAATAGAAAAATTACCACGGATTGCCAGGCGATTGTTCCTCTTGTCAGTGGTGCATAACGGAGTGCCTTTGATGGAGCAGTGTCTAGCCTTTTCCGACGGGACGAAACGACAATGACGTACGCATAAAATAACCTTTGACATTTGGAATTGGAAATAGAAAAGGGCGTTATGCCACTGTTCGGGTACCCCCCCCCCTCCCCACACACACAGCATATCGGTGTCAATTAGGGGGCCATCCATAAACTACTGAATGGAAGTAGACCAATTACCTTAACAATGTTGCAGTTTGCAAGGGGATTAATGTAATAGATGTGGCTTCACGTCCTAGTGTTATGCTTCGACTGGGCTATTGGAAACAGACTGGCGGATTAAATTCACTAAAATGACAAGATACTGCAATTGCCTGAAATTTGTAAAAAATAGTCTAACCCATATTTAGCAAAGTTAGTCCAATATCTTCTTTGTTGACACGTTTACAAAGCTTAGGGTTGGACCACACACAAATTTTAATTCATCAGCGACCCGCTTCCTGGAACCAGGAATAAATCTGTCGATGTTCCGGAAAATGAGTGAAATAATATTCGAAGGTGTTTTTAGACGTGGCCATGCTGGAATGATATTCTAATGTTTCAACAGTGGGAGTCTGCAGTACAAAATCGCCATACATTTGCACAGCTTGCCGGGCTTGGTCGATATCAGAGATACCATCTTTCGAATACATTTCCATCATTTTGTCCAACGCCGTCGTCGAACCGAAATAATAATCTCGAGCTATGGCCGTGGCGATATGATCTCGAAAAATGTTTCTTGGAATTCCGTTGGCTAAACTAAAAGTGTATTCTTTCTCATAAGCCACCAACGGTAACAAGATCAGCCTCCCTTCGGCACTGTTAGTCCCTACCATTAAATCGACATTTTTAAACTGGACATCGTCTCTGTGAAGGGATTGTGACGAGGTTCCTACCAGAAAATCTCCATCCACTACGGGTCCAATAACCCTTCTGTACGCCAAGAAACCAAAATCTGCAGCATGTAACGAAGCTTGTAAAATATCACCGACTGTTCTATTTTTAAAACAATTCTTGAAATAACTGGGATCCCATCCAACCGTTGCGTTTGTGCAGTTCAAACTATTACTGACCGATTTCGCGTAACTCACGTGGTCGTAGGTTAACCCTATAGGGGACACGGCTACACCGCTCTCACTTATAACGCGCTGAAATAACCCCGCATTATGTGGTGAAATCATGTGCATACCTATACTGTAGGATCCGGCACTTTCACCGAATAATGTTATCTTAGACGCAGCTCCACCAAATGCTGCGATATTTGCTTTTACCCACAAAATGGCTTGACGCTGATCCCATAATCCGTAATTACCCGGAATGACGTCATCTCCGGTTGACATAAACCCAAATACATCGAGTCGATAGTTAATCGTGACTATTATGACGCCACCAGTAATGGCGAGAAGAGATCCGTCGTGAGATGCGAGTAAAGTCCACCGTGAAAATATGTCATTACAGATCTGGCCGAGTTGGTGGTGATCGTTTTAGGAACGAAAATATTCAACAACAAACAATCAAGGCTCATTTTCGGTTAGCTGCTCCCGGCCTGTCAAAAGGGGCGATTCGTTGATAACATGCCGCTCCAAAGGCCGTCGCATTAAGTGTATTCTGCCATGCTTCAACTGGTTGTGTTTTTTCAAGCATCAAGTCCCCTGTTGGTGGTTTACCGAGAAACTGAAGAACATCTGTTCCATTATGCTGTACAATTCTTCCCTCTATTTTACCCGACGTGTCGTAACGATAACAGAATGAATAAGAGATGGGCAAACGAAAATCAGCAAAATTAGTATTATCTGAAACAAAAGAATAAAAAACTTAAAAGAAAAGAAATTAAAATTTAAAAAATCAATGTAAAAGGACAAATTAATGAAATTCAATTTTACCCGACGGTGTTGTAACGATGACAGAATGAATTAAAAAGCAGCAAAATAACTTTAAAGAAAAAGAATTCAAATATAAAAAAAATGGGAGAGAGATAGAGAGAGGGAGATGGGGTTTTAACGTCCACTCGACACAAACTAGATCATTTCGGGGCTAACACATGGTTCAACCTCATTTCAACAATTCGCCTGTGCGTAGAGGTCAGGTCCCTAGCGGTGGGAGGAAACCGGTGGACCCTGAGAAAACCCACGAGGTTGGATAGGCAACGTATATAAAAAACGAATGAAAAGACAAATTAATAAATTCAATTCGAATTGATGAAATATGTGTTAATAAAATAAAACGAAAACAAACCGATTATTCTATGCAACAAAATAATTAAATAACTTAAAAAACAAGGAATTTAAACGAAAGCAACAAAAAATGACAAAAAAATACAACTCGGGTCCAATTCATCATTAAAAAAAATAAAACCTAATACGAACAATCCAAACCATCAGACAAAACTCGAAGTCCCTAAAAACGGCATAGACAAAATACTGAATCAGGCAAAACAGAGTAATCAGCGTGTACAAAATAAAAAAAATGGGGATCACAGTGGCTACGTGGATAATGTGCTGGTTCGCTATGCTGGAGGTCGGGTGTTCGATCCCTGCATTTGCCGAGAAAGTTCATCTCGATTTTCCGGCGTAATTTCCCCTTGTCAGTGATGCAGAAGGGGGGCCTGACGAGGAAAGCTGCCTAATTGTTCGGATGGGACGAAAAAGATCCCTTGGCAGTTGGAATTCGAAATAAGAGTAGGCCGTAGCGCCGCTGCCCGGGCAAAAATTTCCCTCATAGCACACTATATGGCGTATGCCTGTCTTCCATTAGCCCAGGTTAGGTGCATAATACTAAACATAATCCCCCTCCCTCCCTCTCTTTCTCTCTCTCTCTCTCTCTCTCTCTCGCTTTATTACTAAAGATAATAGTGTGTATGGTGATGTAAATGAGAGAGAGAAAGGGGGATGCGGTATAACGTCCACTCAACAAAAACTTGGTCATTTCGGGACTAACATATGGGTTTAATTTTATTTCAATAATTCGCTTGCGCGTAGGCTTCTTTAGCAGAGTGTCGGATTTTCACTGGATTTGAATCAGATCTGCTGCAATCGAGACCATGTTAAAATTCAAAAGCTAATATTTCGGTTTAAATTGGAGCAATTTGACTGAAATTTACGTTATATATGATTTATTTAACTATAGCAACAACAGTCAACTCTTTATCTTATCTCCCATAAGGACTCGTGAAGTGTTTGCAACATTACGCTATTATCAGTTTTAAAACTAAACAAAAAAAGAATGTTATCTTTAGTTGCCACACTACTTAAAATGACCGGATATCGGTGGGCGTATTCACATTGTAACATACATATAGCACATTATCTAAACTATGTTTGCTCAAAGAAGATAAAAGGGGGAGTATCTTGGTGTGATTGTCAGTTCCGTGCAGGACGTGGACGTGGATTGAGCTAGAACAAAGCAGTATAATTATGAACCACGTAAGTTGGCCATTTGCTAAATAATTATAGAAATAAAGGAAAGGCTTTTTGTTTTGTGACGTTCACATTTCAGTTACATTTGTTAACGGGGGTGCTACGGCGGATCAGTAAGTAAGATGAGTGCCGCGCTTCGACCTCTAGCTGGCCGGGCACCTCTGGCTTGCGGCTGTGGTTTAAAGCCCTGGTGTGAGCGTATGCGGCAAGCGAATTATTGAAATAAAATTAATCCATATGTTATTCCCGAAATGACCTAGTTTGTGTCGAATGGACGTTAAACTCCATCCCCCCTCTCTCTCTCTCTCTCTCTCTCTCTCTCTCTCTCTCTCGCTAACCTGGGGGGTTTGTGTTCGATCTCTGCGTTGGCCTGGCCAAGGAAGTTCATCGGGATTTTCCAGCGTGGTTTCTTTGATACGACGAACAGCCGAGATCCCGTGTACACATTGGTGTGCGCGATGCATCACTGAATCAATTAGAGTGGTTTCGATTCTCCGGTTGTACTCGACAAGGAGTCTAGGGTTGCCTGTCCCACAGCTAAACGCCTCACGCGCATGCGAATTAATGAAATATAATTAAACCATGTGTTAGTCCTGAAATGACCTAGTTTGTGTCCAGTGGACGTTAACCCAATTCCTCCGTCTCTTGGTAAATGTGTCGAGTGGACATTATTAAATCTCCTCTCTTTGTCGTTTTACATCGATTTTTTTAAATTTCAATTCTTTTTCTTTAAATATATTATTTTTTTTTACAGATAATACTAATTTTGCTGCTTTATATGGGTCCATCTCTAATTTATTCTGTCATCGTAACGTCACCGTCGGGTAAAATAGAGGGAAGAATTGTACAGCATAATGGAACAGATGTTCTTCAGTTTCTCGGTGTTCCGTACGCCAAACCACCAACAGGGGACTTGATGCTTGAAAAAACACTATCAGTTGAACCATGGCAGAATACACTTAATGCGACGGCTTATGGAGCGACATGTTATCAACGAATCGCGTTCTGGGACAAAGGAGCAGCTGGAAGAAAAATGAGCCTCGACTGTTTGTTGTTGAATATTTTCGTGCCTAAAACGATCACCACCAACTCTTCCAGGGCGGTAATGTTATTTATTCACGGCGGAAGTTACATGCACGGCACCGGAAATACTTTCGACGGATCTCTTCTCGCCATTACTGGTGACGTCATAATAGTCTCGATCAACTATCGACTCGATGTATTTGGGTTTATGTCAACCGGAGATGACGTAATTCCGGGTAATTACGGATTATGGGATCAACGCCAAGCCGTTTTGTGGGTGAAAGCAAATATCGCAGCATTTGGTGGAGACGCGTCTAAGATAACACTATTTGGTGAAAGTGCCGGGTCCTACAGTATAGGCATGCACATGATTTCACCACATAACGCGGGGTTATTTCAACGCGTTATAAGTGAGAGCGGTGTAGCCGTGTCACCTATAGGGTTAACCTACGACCACGTGAGTTATGCGAAATCGGTCAGTAATAGTTTGAACTGCACAAACGCAACAGTTGGATGGAATCCCAGTTCTTTCAAGAATTGTTTTAAAAATAGAACAGTCGGTGATATTTTACAAGCTTCGTTAAATGCTGCAGATTTTGGCTTCTTGGCGTACAGAAGGGTTATTGGACCCGTAGTGGATGGAGATTTTTTGGTAGGAACCCCGTCACAATCCCTTCACAGAGACGATGTCCAGTTTAAAAATGTCGATTTAATGGTAGGGACTAATAGTGCTGAAGGGGGCCTGATCTTGGGACCTTTGGGAGCTTATGAAAAAGAATACAAATTTCAATTAGCCAATGGAATTCCAAGAAAGATTTTTCGAGATCATATCGCCACGGCTATAGCTCGAGATTATTATTTCGGTTGGGAATTTGCTTTGGACAAAATTATGGAAGTGTATTCGAAAGATGATATCTCTGATATCGACCAAGCTCGACAAGCCGTGGACATGTATGGTGATTTTATTCTACAGGCCCCATCCGTTCAAACCTTACAATATCATTCCAACATGACCACATCAAAAAACACCTTTGAATATTATTTCACTCACGTACCAGAACATCGGGAGATGTATGCCTGGTTCCAGGGAGCGAATCACGCTGATGAACTAAAATTTGTGTTTGGTCCAACTCTAAGCTATAAAAATGTGTCAACGTCGGAAATTCAGTTTTCTGAAATCGTAAGAAGATATTGGACTAACTTTGCTAAATATGGGTAAGAATATTAAATTAAATTTTTTCGTCGTCATTTTAGTGATTTTAATACCCCTGTCCATTTTTTTTTTATCCCAGTGGAAGCAGAACACTAGAACGTTAAACTCCATTGTATTTCATTTCATTAATTCCCTTGCAAACTGTAACATTGTGAAAGTTAACATTCAGTCATAAAGCCTGTCAATGAGTCAACTGGCGTGGGTTCAAATCTCCTATTGTGTGTGGGGGGTTGGGATGGCCTAGTGGTCTAGAGTGCCGCGCTTCTATCTCTAGCTGGCCGGCCACCTTTGGCCTGCGGCTGTGGTTTCGAGCCATGGTGTGAGCGTATGTGGCATGGAGATAGGGGCGCCTTCTCAACCTCCGGGCACCCCGGTTTCCTCCCACTGCTAAAGACTCCTACGCGCAAGCGAATTATTGACGATTAAAACTAGTCCCTCGCGCGATTTCACAGAAGATTAAAAATAGTCCATCACACGATTTCACCATAGATCGTATATAATATGGATAACTGACTCTGCAGTATCTGTCATTGGACGATGAATTATGTTGTACATCGCATGCGCGAAGTCTACTTACTGTTAGTTACTTCCGGTAGAAGGTTTGGCTATTGTTTTATTAAGCAGTGTCGTATGAGATGATATTAGATTATTTTTTTGTACTAATTGTACTAAAGGTAACGACTGGAAATATTTGAGACAACTTTCCTATATATATGAAGTTAATAATAACACGAAGACCGTATTTTTTACTTCACTATTTCTATTTTTAAAACGTACTTGAATTAAAGATCCCATATACTACGGCCCATACTCACCTTTCTGCATATGAACTGATAGTTGATGTTATTATTTTGTACCATTGTAATTTATATCTATATTTGATCATATACTGTTCGGGGATCACGGTGGCTTAGTGGACAAGGCGCTGGTTCGCTAGCCTGGAGGTTGAGTGTTCGATCCCTGCATTGGCCGAGAAAGTTCATCTCGATTTTCCGGCGTGATTTCCCCTTGTCAGTAATGCAGAAGGAGGGCCTGACAAGGACAGCTGCCTAGTCGTTCGGATGGGACGAAAAACCGAGGTCCCGTGTACAAATTGGAGTGCACGTAAAAGATCCCTTGGCAGTTAGAATTCGATATAAGAGTAGGCCGTAGTGCCGCTGCCCGGGCAAAATTTCCCTCATTGCACACTGTGGCGTATGCCCGTCTTCAATTAGCCCAGGTACGGTGCTTAAGCGTAGGACGTTAAACCCCATTTCATTCATTCATTCATATACTGTTCTTTAGGCCAAATTTTCATTTTTAATTTAAAATCGTACGGTTTTTCGTTTAAAAAATATCCCTAAAAATGCAATTTTCAAACAAGCGATTTCGTGCAATAAACGAGTTATGTCCCTTGGTATTTTGAGGGGTATTCTGACATAAAAACGTTTCGACTGTAAATTGAACATGACAAATTGGCAAATATCGATATAAATTATTGTTTTATAATTTGAAATAATGGTTGATTTAGGTAGATTTGAGTGGATTTGGGTAGATTTGGGTGGATTTGGGTCGATAGTAGTAACTAGAGATATGGGATCTATAATTTATGTACGTTTTAAAAATAGAAATAATGAAGTAAAAAATACGGTTTTCGTGTTATTATTAACTTCATATATATAGGAAAGTTGTCTCAAATATTTCCAGACGTTACCTTAAGTACAATTATAACAAAAAAATAATCTAATATCATCTCATACGACACTGCTTAATAAAACAATAGCCAAACCTCCTACCGGAAGTTACTAACAGTAACTCGACTTCGCGCATGCGATGTATAACATAAACGACCAGTCGGACTTCCTTCTGTTACAGTTCTATGATTTCACCAAAGATTAAAAATAGTCCATCGCACGATTTCACCGAAGATTAAAAATAGCACACGCTTGATTTGACGACATACCATTTACTTTGTTTACAAGGGATGTCAAATGCCGAAAAATGCTCAAATGTGAATACCGAACTGTCACGCACAATAGGGATAGAGAGAGAGGTAGGGTTTAACGTCCACTCGAGACAAACTAGGTCATTTCGGTACTAACATATAGTTTTAATTTTATTTCAATAATTCGCGTAGGTGTCTTTAGCAGTGGGAGGAAACCGGCGGACTCAGGGAAAACCCAAGAGGCTAGACATGCGACCCTACTCCTTGTCACGTACGACCGGGGATTCGAAACCACGCCAGTTGACTCAATGATAGGCTATATGATACAACACGCACGTGCCACCCCCCCCCCCCCCAAATGTCCAATTAGGTACAGAAAAATTGTACCTCGAACCCTTTAATCCATGGATTTCCGTTTTTCGTGTATTTCAGGAATCCAAACGGTGAAAGTGGAAACATTTGGTCGAGTTTTAACACAACAACCAGGCACTACATGGATTTAAATATACAACCAACTTCCGGTCAACATCTGTTGAAAGACAGGGTTGATCTCTGGTTGAATGAACTACCATATATGGATGACCCGTCTTCATCTTCTTCATCAACAACTTGTAGTATCATGTTAAACATCGTTGTTGTTTGTGCGACATTGTTATTATCGTGAATGGGGTTCCATGCATCCTGGATGCTGGTGGGACATTGTTATTATCGTGAATGGGGTTCCATGCATCCTGGTTGCTGGTGGGACATTGTTATTATATCGTGAAAAGGGTTACATGCATCCTGGTTGCTGGTGGGACATTGTTATTATATCGTGAAAAGGGTTACATGCATCCTGGTTGCTGGTGGGACATTGTTATTATATCGTGAAAAGGGTTCCATGCATCCTGGTTGCTGGTGGGACATTGTTATTATATCGTGAAAAGGGTTACATGCATCGGCACGAAGTGAAATGTCTGATGAATATTCATAAGGTCGGTTAATGCAGAACAACACGACGTTAAAGGGCCAATCCCGGTATTATTTTGGAAAATAAAACTGTTTAATTTTGTGTTAAAATCTCCTAACTCAATGTGATAGGTTTTCAAACAAATCCGACCCATCATTCTTCATCTGTAAATGGAGATCCGTGTCACAGCAGTGTCATACGGTGACTGGATAAACCGGACTTTTATTTTATAAAAATAATGTGTAGGTGAAATTTACTATTCGTTACAACACATTGCTCATTCATATAGACCTCCAAAGGAGGGGGGGTTATCAGGTTACCCATAGAAAAAATCCTGTAAATTTAAAATATTATGTTATAATGCAAAACAAAATAATAAATCACATTTTTAATCAGTTTATTTATTTTTAAAATTAAAAGCAGGACAAATTTTCCCTTTTTTTTTATAAGGCATATGTATGGTGGCTGATTGGTATTATGTCGTGATGTCGTGGTGTATCGCCCTTCTTAAGGCGACAACCCAACATCACGACATTTTAACACGACATCACGACACCATTTTTAACCCGACACTACGACATTTTCACCCGACGCCATGGCAGTAAAAATGTCGTAATGTCGAGTAAAAATGTCGTAGTGTCGGGTTAAAATGTCGTGGTGTCGTGATGTCGGGTTGTCGACTTTATTTATTTATCAATGTTGAAGCGGCCGCCCTCAACCTTCAATAACTGCGAATTAAACTGGCGCTCACTACAAAATTCGCTGGGTGACCATGACTTGAGTAAAATTATGTGCCCGGTATCGGCTTATCCGAGCAGTCGATAAAAACAATGAATTAAAAGTAGTCTATTTAGTAACCCATTTCTTTTCTCCAAAAAAAAAAATGCTTTTATCTCTTCTAAAATTTGTAATCATGAGTGTGCCCGAAAATAACAAGTATATTTAAAGAACCATAGAAACCTTCTTTCCGGTGATAAATGAGACAATAACGTATTTTGACATTAAATACTCGACCCACCCTCACCACTATCTTTAATTCGGGGAATCACGGTGGGTAAACGCTGGCTCGCTAGCCCGGGGGTCGGGTGTTCGATCCCTGCATTGGCCGAGAAAGTTCATGCAAGACGGAGGGTCTGACAAGGACAGCTGTCTAGTCGTTCGGATGGACAAAAAACGAGGTCCCATGTACACATTAGAGTGCACGTAAAACTAACGTATGGCACAGAATTATTAAAAAAAATCATTTACCTGTAGGAGTCTTTAGCAGTTGGGGGAAACCGGAGGCCCGGATGTAAACCACGCCATTTAAATCAAAGACCGAGCGATCTGCACCGTCTAATCAACCCAACGCCGGGGGGGGGGGGGCTGATCACCACACTGACCGCGGAGCTGTGGCCGACAAAGCTGAAGCGCGAAGAGAAGAGAGTGAGAGAGAGAGGGAGAGAGAGAGAGAGAGAGATGGGGTTTAACCTGTACTCTACACAAACTATGCAGTTGGAATTCGATATAAAAGTAGGCATCAGCGCCGCTGCCCGGGCAAAATTTCTCTCATAGCACACTCACACTGTATGGCGTATGCCCGTCTTCATTAGCCCAGTTAAGCAGCATAACGTTAAACCCCATTCCCTCTCCCTCGACTTCGCGCTCCCTCGTGTTCTTACTCCCTCGACTTCTCGCGGCAAGAAGTCGAGATTATGAAATGGTCGCAATAGGCTTCCATAGATTTTCGAATAATCCTATATATGAGTGACTTTGAAGAGTTAAATAGTTTGCTTGTTTTATTGATAATTGAATCGTCGTTTGCCTGAGGGGTTAAAGACAGGTGGATGATTTATCTTTTTAGTTAGTGCATGTGTACGGTCTTGAGGCGATGTTTGATACAGTACACATGCTTGTACTCGATTGATTTTAATTTACAAATGTTAAAGGACCTAACTCCCAAGTCCGTAACTTAAAATTCTCCAAAATATTCGACATCGAAAACACGAATTATTGGTCAATTTAAATCAACATTGATGATGTTAACTTACTGGGAAAAGATGAGCTTCTGATATCCGATATTTAAGATAAAATATTTTTTTTAACATTGGTACACGAATCGTGTACCATAATGCGCTTCAGCTCCAGTTGTATCGAGAGATTCGAGGGACGAAGCTAGACACATTGCATTGTATCAAGCGGCAGAATGTAGACTGGAATAACCAGACGCTAGTAATGTGCACTAGATTTAGACTACACGGCTTTTTTCGCTGGACATAACTGATTTGAAATTGGAGTAAAAACGGAAACCATTGAATGTAAATCAGTTAATTTTAGTGTTAAAATGACTAAATCAAAGCGAAGGACTATGTATTAAGAACTAAGCACTAAGAACACTGAGATGTCTGTGTATATATCCAGTTTAACAATAATTCGCATCGCTCGTATAAAGTGAAAACAATGACTGTTTTATTTGAACTGGTTTCAATCGAAAAAATGATATAATTCTAAGATAATAAATATATACTATTGAAATATATACTTAAAAACAAACAGATACAAGACCTTAATCTTCGTATCGTAGGTCTGTCTTTATATTAGGGGTGGGGTGGGATGGCCTAGTGGTCTAGAGTGCCGCGCTTTGACCTCTAGCTGGCCGGCCACCTCTGGCTTGCGGCTGTGGTTTCAAGCCCAAGTGTGAGCGTATGTGGCATTGAGATAGGGGCGCCTTCTCAACTTCGTGGATTTCCTCCGGGCACCCCGCTTTCCTCCCCTACGCACAAGCGAATTATTAAAATAAAATTAAAAACCACATGTTAGTCCCGAAATGATCTAGTTGTGTTGAGTGGACGTTAAACCCTAATTTCTCTCTCTCTTTATATTAGGCCAGGGCCCGATTCCTAGAAAATTCTTAAGCACGTTCTCGTGCTTAGATTTAAAGGGCCAATCCCGATAATATTTTGAGGAATACAAACTGATTAATTTTGTGTTAACATCCCTTAAAATCCTCTACCTCAGGGTCGAGCAACTAACTCAATATATGTTCTTTAAATGGCATTTAGTAACTGAATAGAATAACAACAAAACACATACTTATGGAAAACAGCTACTAGTGTATTTTAAGGCGACGTTTCGTAGAGTATTCTCTCTGCGTTATCAACTCAATATATGTGATACGATTTCAAACAACTTAAACCCGTCATTCTTCATCTGGAAATGGAGACCGGTGTCCTAAGCTGTATATGCGGTGTGTGGATAAAACCAGACTTTATTTTATAAAAATAATATGTAGGTGAAATTTACCCTTTGTTATCAAGTACAGCACATGGGTCATTTACTTCTAAATGAACGGGAGTCGATTATCAGGTCACCCAACCCAAAAATTGACCCGAAATTTTAAAAGGGTTACGTGTTTGGATAAGCAGTTTTGACGTTGACGTCCAACTGAAATTTTGAGACAAGGTACATACACCACTCCTCTATATTTTGGCATTTAAATTTCATACGTATACGGACTTTTATTTTTGAGACCCTGCTCAAATCGGGATAGTCCGTTTTTGAGTTAACGTTGCAGTCAAGTAAACTTTTGTGTTCCAAGAAAATTCTTAAAATTGTTCTTGTGCTTAGATTTTAGGTAGACTTCATTCATTGTTAGCCCAAGAACATTATTATGCGTTCCAAGAAAAAACTTTGTTCTTAAACATCGTCAATCTAAGAAATGTATAGTCCCAAGAAAAGTATACGGCTTGCTTAAACCCACCTTAAGTCTGTTTCTGCTTCAAAATATGGGTGACCTTAGAGTTATTCGACGGCATTTCCGAAACCTTTGTTACCAAAGAGACAATTACCAGACAGAGGAAATCCTTCTCCAAAAGAAATTAAGAATGTTATAGAAAATTTCGCTTCTACATTGAAACCATTTTATCTATTTGTCAATAAAATATAAGGGATCACGGTGGCTAAGTGGATAAGGCGCTGGTTCGCTAGCCTGGAGGTTGAGTGTTCGATCCCTGCATTGGCCGAGAAAGTTCATCTCGATTTTCCGGCGTGATTTCCCCTTGTCAGTGATGCAGAAGGAGGGCCTGACAAGGACAGCTGCCTAGTCGTTCGGATGGGACGAAAAACCGAGGTCCCGTGTACAAATTGGAGTGCACGTAAAAGATCCCTTGGCAGTTGGAATTCGATATAAGAGTAGGCCGTAGCGCCGCTGCCCGGGCAAAATTTCCCTCATTGCACACTGTGGCGTATGCCCGTCTTCAATTAGCCCAGGTACGGTGCTTAAGCGTAGGACGTTAAACCCCATTTCATTCATTCATTATTTGTCAAAAAGTAAATAATAGGCTACAGACACACAGGTTACTATAAGATCAGGCGCTCTCACAATTATTTAGTTAGTTTGTATTAGTCTGCGGTTTTTATCTTGTTGCACATTTTCTATGTGTAGGCCCATAGGGAACATGTCAAATGCATCTAAACCATCCATATAACGTCAATGAAGCAGACGACAAATTTATGACGTAATTTGCATACTAAAGTTGTTTTTATTACGTTAAAGAGCATCGTAGTCTCAGTTTATGGTAAATTGCACCAGTCACAATGTGCTTAGACTCATACTTGACTTGTGCTTACCTAAGAATGGTCTTGATATTTTCCAAGGGATGGTATTTTTATAAGTTTCTTACGTAAGAAAAAGTGAAGCATGACTTTGTGCTTACCTGAAGGATTTTCTAGGAACCGGGCGCTAGAGTGTTATATAAAAATTAATTAACTTATCAACTCTCGATGTCATCTTTTGTGTCGGAATTTCACTGGATTCGAATCCGATCTGCTGCCAAACGCTCATTGATGAGAAAATCCAAAAATGAATAATCGAGACTATTTTTTTTTTATTGCATCGACTACCGACTTAGTAATTAATTATCGAGGCGAGTCTTCAAATTCCAAAGCCAATATCTCGGTTCAAAGTGAATCAATTTGACTGAAAGTTTCAACATTTTCTATTTACGTTTTTTATTTTGTTTCAATATTATAGCAAGAACATGTCAACTCTTTTTATCAGTGGCAATAAATAAAACTAAACAAAAAAAGGAATTGCCACGCTGATTACATTGACCGGATAACGGTTGGTGTTTTCAAATCAGCCGCACCCCACCCCCCTCCCCCAATTCCGGCAAGGTGTAAAAAAAAAATGTACCGATCTGTTCCTGATGATTTTGCAAACTAAAAACCCACTGAAAATAGGGTGTGAGTTGAAGATCAATTGCCAGAAAATCTTATATTTTGAGTCTTATCTTTAAAAAAAATTCTTGCGGTGCTCATAATTCGGGCTTCGCCCTCAAAGTACGCCCCCCCCCTTTCGTACATGCACATTGTAATATAAATATGGCAAACTATCAAAACTATGTTCGATCTGTGGGGTTATCTTGGTGTGATGGGGGGTTGGGATGGCCTAGTGGTCTAGAGTGTCGCGCTTCGACCTCTAGCTGGCCGGTCACCTCTGTCTTGCGGCTGTGGTTTCGAGAAAGGGGCGCCTTCACAACCTCGTGGGTTTTCTCCGGGCACTCCGGTTTCCTACCACTGCTAAAGACCCCTACGTGCAAGCGAATTATTGACATAAATTAAAACCATATGTTAGTCCCGAAATGACCTAGTTGTGTTGAGTGAACGTTAAACCCCATTCTCTCTCTCTCTCTCTCTCTCTCTCTCTCTCTCTTGGTGTGATTTTCAGTTCTTTACAAAATAATCGGGGAAATAAACTAAACAAAAGATACATTCTCTATGTCATTGCTCTCTTTAAATATATTTGTATTTGTTGGGCAGTGCACACACACTGGAACAAAGTTAATTAGGCGTGAAGGACAAATAGGATGTGGCAGAGCGCAAATGTAAAATGTCTCATAAGTCGTCATCGGCTAGCATCTACTTTTTAATTTATGTAACTATATGTATCAATATTTTAAACCTTTTGTATACATGTAGATGGTGACACGCTAAAAATATATATATATATATATATATATATTATCTTTTTATGTAATGAGAGAAATGTAAAATGTAGACACGTCAATAAAAGCATTTTCAAACAAAACATTTGTCATTTGACGGGTAACATCTGACATTTTGACTTTTATCATTACCGGTGTGGGGACTTTGTACATTGTACTTTTTACATATAATCAATGGAAAAGACATTTTAGCAGAGCATTTAGTATTGACAGAGATACCATTTCATAATCTTTTGTTGCCACTCGGATTACAATGGCCATGGCCGGATAACGGTTAGTTATGTCACGTTTGAAGACACATCTTTTTGACGAAAATAAACACTAAAAGAATCCACATAAAGTTTTAAGTGCATTAGGAACGTTATCAAAGTATTTATTTGCGCTATACAAATTCTATGTTGATCGATTGATGCATAAATATACTCAGCCAAATTTAAAACTTGACACTCGGAATTTTTGGGACTAGATTTTTTATATTTGGTTTAAGGCAATTATTGTTATGTTATGTTGTGTACAGACGACCTTGACACCAACAACAAGCAAGAATACGTCTCGCCGATAGTACTTGACATTGATAACGTTCGTGATGTCACAGTACCCCCCCCCCCCAATGTAATCCACAGACATGGAGAACAATCGAAATAAAGTGTTTATTAACGGTTGTGGCCCCTTCTAGCTAACGTGTCGTACTGCCACACAACGTCAGGTCCTGCAACATGAGAGGTGGATTCCCTTGCTGACGAACACGTCGACCCAGTTCGTCCCAGATGTGTTCAATAGGATTAAGGTCGGGGCTAAGCGACGGCCAATCCAGGAATTAGACACCGAGATTTCTTTAAAAATTCTGGGTAGCAATTGCTGTATGGAGTCGAGCATTGTCTTGTTGAAACGTTAGTCCAGGCCCATATCTCTGCATAAACGGAAGAAGAAGGACAGGTTGCAGAAGCTGACCCCTGTACTGGACAGCATTTAAGTTCCTTTGAACAACAACAAGAGGAGAACATCCATGAAAAGAGCCCCAATCCATGACGCTACCGCTACCTAACTTCTCTGCTGGCACATACTTGAGCGTGGTACACTCGGACCCTGCCATCGGCAAATCTCAAAGTGAATCGAGATTCGTCACTAAAGACAACTGAATTCCACTTTCTTTGAGTAAATAGTATGTGTCTTGTGGCCCACACAAGTCGGTTACGGCGATGACGAGCTGTCAATATTGGTCCATTATAGGGCCTCCGATCTCGATGACCAACAGCCTGCAAGCGATTTCGAACAGTATGTGCAGTTACCCTTCCAGCAAATATATCTCTACTTGTGGAGGTTGCAAATCAATTTCTAAGATGACGTAATCGTACAGCTTGATCTTGGATCGACGTCACACGTGGCGCTCCCGCCCTTGGGCCCTTGGGCGGTCTGCATTTGTTCCAGTTTTAAGCACTCTCATTCTAAGATTAATTATTGTCTTAATAATAATTTATTTATAATGCGCCTATTACCAATATAAACTGCTCAATGGCGCAGTTAACATTTCGTGGATATCACACATAGAAAAATAAAATAAAATTAAATGGGTGATAAAAAAGTAAAATGTTATAAAGCTTATAATAAAATATGACATGTAAGAAACATTTTTGTGAACAGTTAAAGGCTCTTGCAACAGTGACCACAGACTGACTAGCATAGAGCCTACCTATAGCACGTAGACGTTCTGCATTTGAAAGGTGCGGTATTTTCTAACAAAGATGAAAATGACAATTTTAATTTGTTTTTCCAGTTCAAGTTACGTGTGCGTGTTCAGTTTAAACAAACTTGCATTCACGTGACTTTACAATTTTATGAAATTAAAGGCATCTGACTACTTACTATCGTTAGAAACACTTTAAAATTTATATAACTTACTAGGAAAAGAATTAGATGAAATTCATCATTGTCAAGTTTTTAATTTGGCCGAGTATATAACACACTATCAGCAGTATGTTTGATCAGCGAAGATATCAGCGGGATTATGTTGGTGTTATGTCAGTTCAGTGCAGGATGTGGACGTGGATTGAGCTAGAACAAAGCCGTAGATATATGAACCATGTAAGTTGGCCATTTGCTAAATTACTTATAGAAAAAATGAACAGGAATGTTTATTTTATAACGTTCACATTTTCTACTGGGGTGCTACGGTGGCTCAGTGAGTAAGACATTGGGTTGCTAACCTGGGGGTTTTGTATTCGATCTCTGCGTTGGCGTTGGCCTGGCAGAGGTAGTCCATCGGGAGTTGATTTGACGGGCAACCGAGGTCCCGTGTACACATGGATGTGCACGTAAAATAAACGAAAACGTTAACGTGTGCGCGATATATCATTGAATCAATTAGCGTGCTTTCGAAAATGATCGCCTGTCCAACCTCGTGGTATTTTTCTCGGTCCTCCGGTTTCTTCCCACTGCTGAATACTCCTCACGCAAGCGAATAATCGAAATGAAGTTGAACCATATGTTATTTCCAAAATGACCTAGTTTTGTCGAGTTGTCCTTAAACCAAATTTCTCTTGCTCCCATTTGTTCCAGATAACAATAATTGTTTTGATTTTCTACACGAATATAGAAAGCATTATTTAATTAACATATATTTGATCAATTATAGTTGAATTTTGTTTATTTGTCCTTTTACATTGATTTTCTTTATTTCAATTCTTTTTCTTTAGAGTTGGTTATTTTTTCCTTAGCCCAGTCGGAGTAGGATGTTAAACCCCAATTTATTTCTTTTGTAGTGTTGATTTAGTTCTTTTCTTTCAGATAATACTAATTTTGCTGATTTTCATTTGTCCATCTCTAATTCAATCTGTTATCGTTACGTCACCGTCGGGTAAAATAGAGGGAAGAATTGTACAGCATAATGGAACAGATGTTCTTCAGTTTCTCGGTGTTCCGTACGCCAAACCACCAACAGGGGACTTGATGCTTGAAAAAACACAACCAGTTGAACCATGGCAGAATACACTTAATGCGACGGCTTATGGAGCGGCATGTCTTCAAAGAATTGCATTCTGGGACAAAGGAGCGGCTGAAAGAAAAATGAGCCTCGATTGTTTGTTGTTGAATATTTTCGTACCTAAAAAGATCACCACCAACTCTTCCAGGGCGGTAATGTTATTTATTCACGGCGGAAGTTACATGCACGGCACCGGAAATACTTTCGACGGATCTCTCCTCGCCATTACTGGTGACGTTATAATAGTCTCGATCAACTATCGACTCGATGTTTTTGGGTTTATGTCAACCGGAGATGACGTCATACCGGGTAATTACGGATTATGGGATCAACGCCAAGCCGTTTTGTGGATGAAAGCAAATATCGCAACATTTGGTGGAGACGCGTCTAAGATAACACTATTTGGTGAAAGTGCCGGGTCCTACAGTATAGGCATGCACATGATTTCACCACATAATGCGGGGTTATTTCAGCGCGTTATAAGTGAGAGCGGTGTAGCCGTGTCACCTATAGGGTTAACCTACGACCACGTGAGTTACGCGAAATCAGTCAGTAATAGTTTGAACTGCACAAACGCAACGGTTGGATGGAATCCCAGTTATTTCAAGAATTGTTTTAAAAATAGAACAGTCGGTGATATTTTACAAGCTTCGTTACATGCTGCAGATTTTGGTTTCTTGGCGTACAGAAGGGTGATTGGACCCGTAGTGGATGGAGATTTTCTGGTAGGAACCCCGTCACAATCCCTTCACAGAGACGATGTCCAGTTTAAAAATGTTGATTTAATGGTAGGGACTAATAGTGCCGAAGGGGGCCTGATCTTGGGACCTTTGGGGGCTTATGAGAAAGAATACAATTTTCAATTAGCCAACGGAATTCCAAGACAGATTTTTCGAGATCACATCGCCACGGCCATAGCTCGAGATTATTATTTCGGTTGGGAATTTGCTTTAGACAAAATTATGGAAGTGTATTCGAAAGATGATATCTCTGATATCGACCAAGCTCGACAAGCCGTGGACATGTATGGTGATTTTATTCTACAAGCCCCTTCCGTTCAAACCTTACAATATCATTCCAACATGACCACATCAAAAAACACCTTTGAATATTATTTCACTCACGTTCCAGAACATCGGGAGATGTATGCCTGGTTCCAGGGAGCGAATCACGCTGATGAACTAAAATTTGTGTTTGGTCCAACTCTGAGCTATAAAAATGTGTCAACGTCGGAAATTCAGTTTTCTGAAATCGTAAGAAGATATTGGACTAACTTTGCTAAATATGGGTAAGGATATTAAATTAAATTTTCTCGTCGTCATTTTCGTGATTTTAATACCCCTGTTCATTTTTATTATCCCAGTCGAAGCAGAACACCAGGACGTTAAACTCCATTGTATTTCATTTCATTAAGTCCCTTGCAAACTGTTACATTGTGAAAGTTAACATTGAGTCATAAAGCCTGTATTTGAGTCAACTGGCGTGGTTTCAAATCTGCTATTGTGCGTGGGGGGGGGGGGGGGGCTAGTGGTCTAGAGTGCCGCGCTTCCAGTTCTAGCTGGCTGGCCACCTCTGGCTTGCGGCTGTGGTTTCGAGCTATGGTGAGAGCGTATGTGGCATGGAGACGGGGGCGCCTTCTCAACCTCCGGGCATCCGGTTTCCTGCCACTGCTAAAGACTCCTACGCGCAAGCGAATTATTGACGATTAAAAATAGTCCCTCACGCGATTTCACAGAAGATTAAAAATAGTCCTTCACACGAAGATTAAAAATAACCGAAGATAAAATATAGTCCCTCACACGATTTCACCGAAGATTAAAAATAGCACACGCTTGATTTGATGACATACCATTTGTTTTGTTTACAAGGGATGTCAAATGCCGAAAAATGCTCATATGTGAATACCGAACTGTCACGCACAATAGGGACAGAGAGAGGGGTGGGGTTTAACGTCCACTCGAAACAAACTAGGTAATTTCGGTACTAACATAAAGTTTTAATTTTATTTCAATAATTCGCTTGTGCGTAGGTGTCTTTAGCAGTGGGAGGACACCGGTGGACTCAGAGAAAACCCAAGAGGTTGGACAGGCGACCCTACTCCTTGTCACGTACGACCAGATTTTTTCGAAACCACGCCAGTTGACTCAATGATAAGCTTTATGATACAACACGCACGTGCCAACTACTCGCCCCCCCCCCCTGTCCAATTAGTTGCAGAAAAGTTGGACCTCGAACCCTTTTATCAATGGATTTCCGTTTTTCTTTAATTTCAGGAATCCAAACGGTGAAAGTGGAAACATTTGGTCGAGTTTTAACACAACAACCAGGCACTACATGGATTTAAATATACAACCAACTTCCGGTCAACATCTGTTAAAAGACAGAGTGAATCTATGGTTGAATGAACTACCATTTATATCTGATCCGTCTTCATCATCTTCACCAACAACTTATTGTATCATGTTAAACATCGTTGTTGTTTGTGCGACATTGTTATTATCGTGAATGGGGTTCCATACATCCTGGTTGCTGGTGGAACATTGTTATTATATCGTGAATAGGGTTACATGCATCGGCACGAAGTGAAATGTCTGATGAATATTCATAAGGTCGGTTAGTGCAGAACAACACGACGTTAAAGGGCCAATCCCGATATTATTTTGGAAAATAAAACTGTTTAATGTTGTGTTAAAATCTTCTACTTTAGGGCCAAGCAACTAACTCAATGTGAAAGGTTTTCAAACAAATCCGACCCGTCATTCTTCATCTGTAAATGGAGATCCTTGTCACAGCAGTATCATACGGTGACTGGATAAACCAGACTTTTATTTTATAAAAATAATGTGTAGGTGAAATTTACTATTCGTTAGAACACATTGGTCATTCATATAGACCTCCAAAGGAAGGGGGGGGGGGGTATCAGGTGACCCATAGAAAAAATTGAAGAGAAATTTTAAAAGGGTTACGTGTCCGGATCAGCAGTTTTGACGTTCACGTCCAAATGACTCAAAATTTTGAGCTGAAATTAGGAGACAAGGTAAATACGAATGCGAGAACACCAAAATATATAAGGAATATCTGTAACTACATGTCGTTAATTAAAGTCTTCTTCGAGAAGCTACGTAAATCAAAGAAGCAAAAAATAAAATTCAATGTAATTTAATGTTAATAAAGAAGTTAGAATTTGGAATATTTTGAATTCATTCAAATTGCATGTTAAATCATGCATTATCCTGTAAATTTAAAATATGTTATAAGGCAAAACAAAATAATAAAAAAAAACTGAAATCATGTTCACATTTTTAATCAGTTTATTTATTTTTATAATTAAAAGCAGGACAAATTTTCCCTTTTTTTCATAAGGCATATGTATGGTGGCTGATTGGTATTATGTCGTGATGTCGTGGTATCGCCCTTCTTAAGGCGACAACCCAACATCACGACATTTTAACACGACATCACGACACCATTTTTAACCCGACACTACGACATTTTCACCCGACGCCATGGCAGTAAAAATGTCGTAATGTCGAGTAAAAATGTCGTAGTGTCGGGTTAAAATGTCGTGGTGTCGTGATGTCGGGTTGTCGACTTTATTTATTTATCAATGTTGAAGCGGCCGCCCTCAACCTTCAAAAACTGCGAATTAAACTGGCGCTCACTACCAAATTCGCTGGGTGACCATGACTTGAGTAAAATTATGTGCCCGGTATCGGCTTATCCGAGCAGTCGATAAATACAATGAATTAAAAGTAGTCTATTTAGTAACCCATTTCTTTTCTCAAAAAAAAAATGCTTTTATCTCTTCTAAAATTTGTAATCATGAGTGTGCCCGAAAATAACAAGTATATTTAAAGAACCATATAAACCTTCTTTCCGGTGATAAATGACACAATAACGTATTTTGACATTAAATACTCGACCCACCCTCACCACTATCTTTAATTCGGGGAATCACGGTGGGTAAACGCTGGCTCGCTAGCCCGGGGGTCGGGTGTTCGATCCCTGCATTGGCCGAGAAAGTTCATGCCAGACACAGGGTCTGACAAGGACAGATGTCTAGTCGTTCGGATGGTACAAAAACGAGGTTCCATGTACACATTAGAGTGCACGTAAAACTAACGTATGGCACAGAATTATTTTAAAAAATCATTTACCTGTAGGAGTCTTTAGCAGGTGGGGGAAACCGGAGGCCCGGATGTAAACCACGCCATTTAAATCAAAGACCGAGCGATCTGCACCGTCTAATCAATCCAACGCCGGGGGGGGGGGGGGCTGATCACCACACTGACCGCGGAGCTGTGGCCGGCAAAGCTGAATCGCGAAGAGAAGAGAGTGAGAGAGAGGGAGAGAGAGAGAGATGGGGTTTAACCTGTACTCGACACAAACTATGCAGTTGGAATTCGATATAAGAGTAGGCCGCAGCGCCGCTACCCGGGCAAAATTTCTCTCATAGCACACTCACACTGTATGGCGTATGCCCGTCTTCATTAGCCCAGTTAAGCAGCATAACGTTAAACCCCATTCCCTCTCCCTCGACTTCGCGTTCCATCGTGTTCTTACTCCCTCGACTTCTCGCGGCAAGAAGTCGAGATTATGAAATGGCCGCAATAGGCTTCCATAGATTTTCGAATCATCCTATATATGAGTGACTTTGAAGAGTTAAATAGTTTGCTTGTTTTATTGATAATTGAATCGTCGTTTGCCTGAGGGGTTAAAGACAGGCGGATGATTTATCTTTTTAGTTAGTGCATGTGTACGGTCTTGAGGCGATGTTTGATACAGTACACATGCTTGTACTCGATTGATTTTAATTTACAAATGTTAAAGGACCTAACTCCCAAGTCCGTAACTTAAAATTCTCCAAAATATTCGACATCGAAAACACGAATTATTGGTCAATTTAAATCAACATTGATGATGTTAACTTACTGGGAAAAGATGAGCTTCTGATATCCGATATTTAAGATAAAATATTTTTTTTAACATTGGTACACGAATCGTGTACCATAATGCGCTTCAGCTCCAGTTGTATCGAGAGATTCGAGGGACGAAGCTAGACACATTGCATTGTATCAAGCGGCAGAATGTAGACTGGAATAACCAGACGCTAGTGATGTGCACTAGATTTAGACTACACGGCTTTTTTCGCTGGACATAACTGATTTGAAATTGGAGTAAAAACGGAAACCATTGAATGTAAATCAGTTAATTTTAGTGTTAAAATGACTAAATCAAAGCGAAGGACTATGTATTAAGAACTATGCACTAAGAACACTGGGATGTCTGTGTATATATCCAGTTTAACAATAATTCGCATCGCTCGTATAAAGTGAAAACATAGTGGGATGTTTAATGTTAATCCGTCGGCTTTTCGGGTAGAAATCATGGAATAAGCTTTATTTTGTAGGTTTTGATGTTTGATAACAAAAAACCAATGTTGACATTTTTTCTGAGTAGGTCTTCATAGTATGGGAGGCCATTATTTGAGGGTAGCCATTTTGTGATAATATTCCAAATTATGTTTATATTTTCACCTTATTTATAATGTTATCGACATATCAACTGTGATTTGGCAATGCATTAACATTGGCAGGGTTAATGACTATATTTCAGATTGTTTCCCAACATTTCATGATGATATTTCCAAGATGGCGACAATTTTTAGCGGGAAAATCGATCGATGTGCTGATTACGATTAAGTAGTAGTGTTTGGTGTCAACATACATGTTTTCGGGGTCACAGATTCCATTCCTAGCATTTACAACGTTGTAAAATAATCAAATATTCATATACTTAGCATATTTCCAAGATGGCGGATATTTTTGGCGGGAAAATGAGACGATGTGCAGATTTTGATTAAGTGGTAGTTTTTGGTGTCAATATATATGTTTACGAAGGTGCATAATCAATTTCTGACATTAACAACCTTGTAAAATGATCACATGTTTACATATTTAGGACATTTCCAATATTGCTGCCACTGGTGGCGGGAAAATCGGACTATGGGTTGATTTTGATTAAGTAGTTGTCTTTGGTGACAATATATATGTTTTCGGGGAGGCAGATTCGATTTCTGTCATAAACAACTACGTAAAATGGTCGTATGTTTACCAATTTAGCATATTGTCAAGATGGTGAAACGTTTTCTGCACACATTATTATTATTTATTTATTTATGGGTCCGCGCCTGTGGTGGCGTCTGATAGCCTCCACATAAGAGATATAAGAAAGTTTGGATCAGGTGTAGGCGCCATCATACCGACAGACTCATCGGTGCCTTATGCAATCTGAACGACAGACTCATCCTACATGCAGAGAAGTGACTCTGACACAGTGAACAGCCATGATATCCACATGACGTAATCTAAACGTCACAGGTCGAGAGGTCAACGCACAGGAGTCAGTTTGTAAACAAACAAACGAAAGTACAATGACTTCGACGAACAGAAACCCTGCGTTGTATCAGGGTTTAAACGGACATTTGACACACGCGGGGACCGCACTATTGGCACTATTTTGTGCTTCGGCCGTGTCTATTTCACATACACACAATGAATTCTGCTAATGTTTTTAGGGTGGGGATTGGCTGATAGTTAATTTATTTCAGTTCTAAACAAAACTTTAACACAATTTTAAAACATAGCCAAATTATGGCTGGGATTACTGAGCAAAATGGCCATTCACTGGATACGTGCGAAAAAAAAAGCCAGCTACCATAAATTTCGTCACGTTAGTTACGTACGTGCCTTAGGGGCATTACTATGTGATCATAATCAAGTGTATTATTTTATAATTGAACGGTTGTCAATTTTTTGAGAGGGAGCGCCTTTTTTCTGGAAATTTTCAGAAATTAGAGGTCGGAAACATGATTTCCTGGCATTTCAGGCAATTGTGTGGAGCCATTTAGAAGTACCTCTCCCAGAAAAAAAACATTTCCACAAAATTAGCGCATTCTGGCGTTATTTCAGTGGGTCAATCCATGCAAGTGCTATGAAATGATGGCATTTCTAGAGGAGGGGGCTGGACCCAACTGAGATTTTTTGTGGGGGGGCCTAATGGGGGGGGGGGGGGGCTGGGGCTTGTGCCCCATGGTTAATCAGGCCCTGGTGATAAATGCGAGTGCTATGAAATGATGGCATTTCTAGAGGAGGTGGCTGGACGCAACTGATATTTTTTGTGGGGGGCCCCCTAATGTGGGGGGCCCTGGGGCCTGTGCCCCATGGTGCCCCATGGTTAATCCGGCCCTGAATCTGCTACCCGAAAAATATATCCTGGTACCATAGACGACTACTTAA
This sequence comes from Patella pellucida, assembly GCA_917208275.1. Classification (NCBI taxonomy): domain Eukaryota; kingdom Metazoa; phylum Mollusca; class Gastropoda; family Patellidae; genus Patella; species Patella pellucida. The sequence continues at coordinate 5,763,208 of OU795041.1, forward strand.
CCAATATCCACTCATCGTTCCGTTTTACCGCCCAAAATGGCCGTCATATTGTACATTTTCAAAATAAGTGAACTTATAATCATTTTACACAGTTGTTACCGACCTACATGGATTATGTGCCCTTGAAAACATATATATTGATACCAACGACGACTACTTATATTAATCAATATTAGCACATCGTCCTATTTTGCCGCCAAACATGACCGCCATCTTGGAAATATGCTAAATATGTGAACATGCGATCATTTTACAAGGTTGTAAATGCCTGGAATGGAATCTGTGACCCCGAAAACATATATATTGACACCAAACACTACTTAATCGAAATCAACACATTGACCGATTTTCCCGACGAAAATGGTCGCCATCTTGGAATTATCATCATGAAATGATTGATAACAATCTTAAGTATAGTCATGAACCCTGCGAATATTAATACATTGTCAAATCACAGTTGATATGTCGATAACATTATAAATAAGGTGAAAATAAAAACATAAGTTGGAATATTATTGCAAAATGGCACCGTCAAATAATGGCCCCCCATACTATGAAGACCTACTCAGAAAAAATGTCAACATTGGTTTTTTGTAATCTAACATCAAAACCTACAAAATAAAGCTTATTCCATGATTTCTACCCGAAAAGCCGACGGATAGGAATTATGTTACAAACCCTATCCGACTAACAATGACTGTTTTATTTGAACTGGTTTCAATCGAAAAAATGATATAATTCTAAGATAATAAATATATACTATTGAAATATATACTTAAAACAAACATATACAAGACCTTAATCTTCGTATCGTAGGTCTGTCTTTATATTAGGGGTGGGGTGGGATGGCCTAGTGGTATAGAGTGCCGCGCTTTGACCTCTAGCTGGCCGGCCACCTCTGGCTTGCGGCTGTGGTTTCAAGCCCAAGTGTGAGCGTATGTGGCATTGAGATAGGGGCGCCTTCTCAACTTCGTGGATTTCCTCCGGGCACCCCGCTTTCCTCCCCTACGCACAAGCGAATTATTAAAATAAAATTAAAAACCACATGTTAGTCCCGAAATGATCTAGTTGTGTTGAGTGGACGTTAAACCCTAATTTCTCTCTCTCTTTATATTAGGCCAGGGCCCGATTCCTAGAAAATTCTTAAGCACGTTCTCGTGCTTAGATTTAAAGGGCCAATCCCGATAATATTTTGAGGAATACAAACTGATTAATTTTGTGTTAACATCCCTTAAAATCCTCTACCTCAGGGTCGAGCGACAAACTCAATATATGTTCTTTAAATGGCATTTAGTAACTGAATAGAATAACAACAAAACACATACTTATGGAAAACAGCTACTAGTGTATTTTAAGGCGACGTTTCGTAGAGTATTCTCTCTGCGTTATCAACTCAATATATGTGATACGATTTCAAACAACTTAAACCCGTCATTCTTCATCTGGAAATGGAGACCGGTGTTCTAAGCTGTGTTATGCGGTGTGTGGATAAAACCAGACTTTATTTTATAAAAATAATATGTAGATGAAATTTACCCTTTGTTATCAAGTACAGCACATGGGTCATTTACTTCTAAATGAACGGGAGTCGATTATCAGGTCACCCAACCCAAAAATTGACCCGAAATTTTAAAAGGGTTACGTGTTGGATAAGCAGTTTTGACGTTGACGTCCAACTGAAATTTTGAGACAAGGTACATACACCACTCCTCTATATTTTGGCATTTAAATTTCATACGTACACGGACTTTTATTTTTGAGACCCTGCTCAAATCGGGATAGTCCGTTTTTGAGTAAACGTTGCAGTCAAGTAAACTTACCTTATTTTGTGTTCCAAGAAAATTCTTAAAATTGTTCTTGTGCTTAGATTTTAGGTAGACTTCATGCATTGTTAGCCCAAGAACATTATTATGCGTTCCAAGAAAAAACTTTGTTCTTAAACATCGTCAATCTAAGAAATGTATAGTCCCAAGAAAAGTATACGGCTTGCTTAAACCAACTTTAAGTCTGTTTCTGCTTCAAAAATATGGGTGACCGTAGAGTTATTCGACGGCATTTCCGAACCCTTTTGATACCAAAGAGACAATTACCAGACAGAGGAAATCCTTCTCCAAAAAGAAGTAAGAATGCTATAAAAAATTTCGCTTCTACCTTGATACCATTGTATCTATTTGCCAATAAGTAAATAATAGGCTACAGACACACAGGTTACTATAAGATCAGGGGCCTGTTTCACGAAATTTTAACTAAGATAAAATCCGATTTTAGTAATACGATTGGATAGTATTAGATTGATTTTAGCGCTTAGCCAATCAGATTTAAGTATGTACTAAAATTTGGATTGTATCTTAAGTTAAAATTTCGTGAAACAGGCCCCTGGCTCATAATTTGGGCTTCGCCCTCAAAGAACGCCCCCTTTCGTGATATCCTGGATCCGCCCCTGTACATTGTAATATAAATATGGTATACTATCAAAACTATGTTTGATCAGTGGGATTATCTTGGTGTGATGGGGGTTTGGGGTGGCCTAGTAGTCTAGAGTGCCGCGCTTCGACCTCTAGTTGGCCGGTCACCTCTGTCTTGCAGCTGTGGTTTCGAGAAAGGGGCGCCTTCACAACCTCGTGGGTTTTCTCCGGGCACTCCGGTTTCCTCCCACTGCTAAAGACCCCTACGCGCAAGCGAATTATTGACATAAAATAAAAACCATATGTTAGTACCAAAATGACCTAGTTGTGTTGAGTGGACGTTAAACCCCATTCTCTCTCTCTCTCTTGGTGTGATTTTCAGTTCTTTACAAAATGACATTAAAGAAAGAATCGGGGGCTAAACTAAACTAAAGATAAATTCTCTATGTCATTCCTCCCTTTAAATATATTTTTTATTTGTTGGGCAGTGCACGCACACTGCTTGTATATTGTTTTGTTTTTTGTTAATGGAACAAAGTTAATTAGGCGTGAAGGACAAATGGGATGTGGCAAATGTAAAATGTCTCATAAGTCGTCATCGGCTAGCATCTACTTTTGACTTTATGCTACTATATGTATCAATATATTAAACCTTTTGTATACATGTAGATGGTGACGCGTTTATAAAACATATTTTATCTCTTTTTTTTATCTTTTTATGTAATGATAGAAATGTAAAATGTAGACACGTCAATAAAAGCATTTTCAAACAAAACATTTGTCATTTGACGGGTAACATCTGACATTTTGACTTTTATCATTACCGGTGTGGGGACTTTGTACATTGTACTTTTTACATATAATCAATGGAAAAGACATTTAGCAGAGCATTTAGTATTGACAGAGATACCATTTCATAATCTTTTGTTGCCACTCGGATTACAATGGCCGGATAACGGTTAGTTATGTCACGTTTGAAGACACATCTTTTTGACGAAAATAAGCACTAAAAGAATCCACATAAAGTTTTAAGTGCATTAGGAACGTTATCAAAGTATTTATTTGCGCTATACAAATTCTGTGTTGATCGATTGATGCATAAATATACTCAGCCAAATTTAAAACTTGACACTCGGAATTTTTGGGACTAGATTTTTTATATTTGGTTTAAGGCAATTATTGTTATGTTATGTTGTGTACAGACGACCTTGACACCAACAACAAGCAAGAATACGTCTCGCCGACGTTCGTGATGTCACAGTACCCCCCCCCCCCAATGTAATCCACAGACATGGAGAACAATCGAAATAAAGTGTTTAGTAACGGTTGTGGCCCCTTCTAGCTAACGTGTCGTACTGCCACACAACGTCAGGTCCTGCAACATGAGAGGTGGATTCCCTTGCTGACGAACACGTCGACCCAGTTCGTCCCAGATGTGTTCAATAGGATTAAGGTCGGGGCTAAGCGACGGCCAATCCAGGAATTAGACACCGAGATTTCTTTAAAAATTCTGGGTAGCAATTGCTGTATGGAGTCGAGCACTGTCTTGTTGAAACGTTAGTCCAGGCCCATATCTCTGCATAAACGGAAGAAGAAGGACAGGTTGCAGAAGCTGACCCCTGTACTGGACAGCATTTAAGTTCCTTTGAACAACAACAAGAGGAGAACGTCCATGAAAAGAGCCCCAATCCATGACGCTACCGCTACCTAACTTCTCTGCTGGCGCATACTTGAGCGTGGTACACTCGGACCCTGCCATCGGCAAATCTCAAAGTGAATCGAGATTCGTCACTAAAGACAACTGAATTCCACTTTCTTTGAGTAAATAGTATGTGTCTTGTGGCCCACACAAGTCGGTTACGGCGATGAAGAGCTGTCAATATTGGTCCATTATAGGGCCTCCGATCTCGATGACCAACAGCCTGCAAGCGATTTCGAACAGTTTGTGCAGTTACCCTTCCAACAAATATATCTCTACTTGTGGAGGTTGCAAATCAATTTCTAAGATGACGTAATCGTACTGCTTGATCTTCCTGGAGTGACGTCACACGTGGCGCACCGCCCTTGGGCGGTCTGCATTTGTTCCAGTTTTAAGCACTCTTATTCTAAGATTAATTATTGTCTTAATAATAATTTATTTATAAGGCGCCTATTACCAATATAAACTGCTCAATGGCGCAGTTAACATTTTGTGGATATCACACATAGAAAAATAAAATAAAATTAAATGGGTGATAAAAAAGTAAAATGTTATAAAGCTTATAATAAAATATGACATGTAAGAAACATTTTTGTGAACAGTTAAAGGCTCTTGCAACAGTGACCACAGGCTGACTAGCATAGAGCCTACCTATAGCGCGTAGACGTTCTGCATTTGAAAGGTGCGGTATTTTCTAACAAAGATGAAAATGACAATTTTAATTTGTTTTTCCAGTTCAAGTTACGTGTGCGTGTTCAGTTTAAACAAACTTGCATCCACGTGACTTTACAATTTTATGAAATTAAAGGCATCTGACTACTTACTATCGTTAGAAACACTTTAAAATTTATATAACTTACCAGGAAAAGAATTAGATGAAATTCATCATTGTCAAGTTTTGAATTTGGCCGAGTATATAACACACTATCAGCAGTATGTTTGATCAGCGAAGATATCTGCGGGATTATGTTGGTGTTATGTCAGTTCAGTGCAGGATGTGGACGTGGATTGAGCTAGAACAAAGCCGTAGATATATGAACCATGTAAGTTGGCCATTTGCTAAATACTTATAGAAATAATGAACAGGAATTTTTATTTTATAAGGTTCACATTTCAGTTATAATCGTTTTCTACTGGGTTGCTACGGTGGCTCAGTGTGTAAGACGTTGGGTTGCTAACCTGGGGGTTTTGTGTTCGATCTCTGCGGGATTTGATATGACGGGCAACCAAGGTCCCGTGTACACATTGGTGTGCACGTAAAATAAACGAAAACGTTAACGTGTGCGATATATCATTGAATCAATTAGCGTGGTTTCGATTTCCGCTTGTACATAACAAGGAAAATGATTGCCTGTCCAACCTCGTGGTATTTTTCTCGGTCCTCCGGTTTCTTCCCACTGCTGAATACTCCTCACGCAAGCGAATAATTGAAATAAAATTGAACCATATGTTAGTTTCGAAAATGACATAGTTTTTGTCGAGTTGTCTTAAACCAAATTTATCTCGCTCCCCTTTGTTCCAGATAACAATAATTGTTTTGATTTTCTGCACGAATATAGGAAGCATTATTTAATTAACATATATTTGATCAATTATAGTTGAATTTTGTTTATTTGTCCTTTTACATTGATTTTCTTTATTTCAATTCTTTTTCTTTAGAGTTGGTTATTTTTTCCTTAGCCCAGTCGGAGTAGGATGTTAATAATAATAATAATAATAATAATATCGTCATTTATAAAGCGCGTTAATACTGAAGAAATCAGTTTCTAAGGCGCTGTTGGATTTTATATTCACTGATTATTTACAGATCAGGGTTTTGAAATAAGAATGTTTTAAGTTGAGATTTAAAATGGCCCAAAGATGGTAGTTGTTTCATTGACTGTGGTAGTTTATTCCATAGAAAAGGACCAGCATAAGAAAAGGCTCGTTTTCCAAGTTGTAAGTTAATGGCTGGAGATTTGAGAAGATGTTTTTTCTGAGAGCGGAGATTTCTACTGGTTCTATAGGGTTCTACAAGACTTGTTATATAAAATGGAGCTTGGCCGTTTAACGCTTTGAAGACCAAAAGTAGTAACTTGAACTTAATTCTTTGCTGAATTGGGAGCCAATGTAAAGATTGCAATACAGGGGCGATGTGTTGATGTTTTCTAGTTTTAGTGAGGAGTCGAGCTGCTGAATTTTGAACATGTTGTAGTTTGTTAATCTGATAGTCTGGTAAGCCGTATAGTAAACCATTATGGTAATCTAGTTTAGTTGAGATGAATGCGTGAATGAGCTTTTCTTTATTTTCATAATTGAGATAGCGTTGGATCTTTCCAATTCGATGTATATGATAGAAGGCGGTAGAACAAATACTCTGTATGTGATCTTTAAACGATAGGTTTGAGTCTAATATAGCACCAATATTTCGAGCTTTATGGGTTCCTGAAATTATTTCTTTATCAAAATTAACAAGAGTTTGATCAATTTTTCGGAGTTGTTGCTTGGTCCCAATTACTAGCAGTTCTGTTTTATTTGGATTTAAATTCAAGAAATGTTCTGTCATCCATGCAAGAATTTCTGTGAGACAAAGCTCTAAACCCCAATTCATTTCTTTTGTAGTGTTGATTTTGTTTCTGTAAAGTTATTTTATTCTTTTGTTTCAGATAATAATAATTTTGCTGATTTTCGTTGGTCCATCTCTAATTCATTCTGTCATCGTTACGTCACCGTCGGGTAAAATAGAGGGAAGAATTGTACAGCATAATGGAACAGATGTTCTTCAGTTTCTCGGTGTTCCGTACGCCAAACCACCAATAGGTGACTTGATGCTTGAAAAAACACAACCAGTTGAAGCATGGCAGAATACACTTAATGCGACGGCTTATGGAGCGGCATGTTATCAACGAATTGCGTTCTGGGACAAAGGAGCAGCTGGAAGAAAAATGAGCCTTGATTGTTTGTTGTTGAATATTTTCGTGCCTAAAACGATCACCACCAACTCTTCCAGGGCGGTAATGTTATTTATTCACGGCGGAAGTTACATGCACGGCACCGGAAATACTTTCGACGGATCCCTTCTCGCCATTACTGGTGACGTCATAATAGTCTCGATCAGCTATCGACTCGATGTATTTGGGTTTATGTCAACCGGAGATGACGTCATACCGGGTAATTACGGATTATGGGATCAACGTCAAGCCGTTTTGTGGGTTAAAGAAAATATCGCAGCATTTGGTGGAGCTGCGTCTAAGATAACTCTATTTGGTGAAAGTGCGGGGTCCTACAGTATAGGTATGCACATGATTTCACCACATAACGCGGGGTTATTTCAACGCGTTATAAGTGAGAGCGGTGTAGCCGTGTCACCTATAGGGTTAACCTACGACCACGTGAGTTACGCGAAATCGGTCAGTAATAGTTTGAACTGCACAAACGCAACGGTTGGATGGAATCCCAGTTATTTCAAGAATTGTTTTAAAAATAGAACAGTCGGTGATATTTTACAAGCTTCGTTAAAAGCTGCAGATTTTGGTTTCTTGGCATACAGAAGGGTTATTGGACCCGTAGTTGATGGAGATTTTCTGGTAGGAACCCCGTCACAATCCCTTCACAGAGACGATGTCCAGTTTAAAAATGTTGATTTAATGGTAGGGACTAATAGTGCTGAAGGGGGCCTGATCTTGGGACCTTTGGGGGCTTATGAAAAAGAATACAAATTTCAATTAGCCAACGGAATTCCAAGAAAGATTTTTCGAGATCATATCGCCACGGCCATAGCTCGAGATTATTATTTCGGTTGGGAATTTGCTTTGGACAAAATTATGGAAGTGTATTCGAAAGATGATATCTCTGATATCGACCAAGCTCGACAAGCCGTGGACATGTATGGTGATTTTATTCTACAGGCCCCATCGGTTAAAACCTTACAATATCATTCCAACATGACCACATCAAAAAACACCTTTGAATATTATTTCACTCACGTACCAGAACATCGGGAGATGTATGCCTGGTTCCAGGGAGCGAATCACGCTGATGAACTAAAATTTGTGTTTGGTCCAACTCTAAGCTATAAAAATGTGTCAACGTCGGAAATTCAGTTTTCTGAAATCGTAAGAAGATATTGGACTAACTTTGCTAAATATGGGTAAGAATATTAAATTAAATTTTTTCGTCGTCATTTTAGTGATTTTAATACCCCTGTCCATTTTTTTTTTTATCCCAGTGGAAGCAGAACACTAGAACGTTAAACTCCATTGTATTTCATTTCATTAATTGTGAAAGTTAACATTCAGTCATAAAGCCTGTCAATGAGTCAACTGGCGTGGGTTCAAATCTCCTATTGTGTGTGGGGGGTTGGGATGGCCTAGTGGTCTAGAGTGCCGCGCTTCTATCTCTAGCTGGCCGGCCACCTTTGGCCTGCGGCTGTGGTTTCGAGCCATGGTGTGAGCGTATGTGGCATGGAGATAGGGGCGCCTTCTCAACCTCCGGGCACCCCGGTTTCCTCCCACTGCTAAAGACTCCTACGCGCAAGCGAATTATTGACGATTAAAACTAGTCCCTCGCGCGATTTCACAGAAGATTAAAAATAGTCCATCACACGATTTCACCATAGATCGTATATAATATGGATAACTGACTCTGCAGTATCTGTCATTGGACGATGAATTATGTTGTACATCGCATGCGCGAAGTCTACTTACTGTTAGTTACTTCCGGTAGAAGGTTTGGCTATCGTTTTATTAAGCAGTGTCGTATGAGATGATATTAGATTATTTTTGTGTACTAATTGTACTAAAGGTAACGACTGGAAATATTTGAGACAACTTTCCTATATTTATGAAGTTAATAATAACACGAAGACCGTATTTTTTACTTCACTATTTCTATTTTTAAAACGTACTTGAATTAAAGATCCCATATACTACGGCCCATACTCACCTTTCTGCATATGAACTGATAGTTGATGTTATTATTTTGTACCATTGTAATTTATATCTATATTTGATCATATACTGTTCGGGGATCACGGTGGCTTAGTGGACAAGGCGCTGGTTCGCTAGCCTGGAGGTTGAGTGTTCGATCCCTGCATTGGCCGAGAAAGTTCATCTCGATTTTCCGGCGTGATTTCCCCTTGTCAGTAATGCAGAAGGAGGGCCTGACAAGGACAGCTGCCTAGTCGTTCGGATGGGACGAAAAACCGAGGTCCCGTGTACAAATTGGAGTGCACGTAAAAGATCCCTTGGCAGTTAGAATTCGATATAAGAGTAGGCCGTAGTGCCGCTGCCCGGGCAAAATTTCCCTCATTCATTCATATACTGTTCTTTAGGCCAAATTTTCTTTTTTAATTTAAAATCGTACGGTTTTTCGTTTAAAAAATATCCCTAAAAATGCAATTTTCAAACAAGCGATTTCGTGCAATAAACGAGTTATGTCCCTTGGTATTTTGAGGGGTATTCTGACATAAAAACGTTTCGACTGTAAATTGAACATGACAAATTGGCAAATATCGATATAAATTATTGTTTTATAATTTGAAATAATGGTTGATTTAGGTAGATTTGAGTGGATTTGGGTAGATTTGGGTGGATTTGGGTCGATAGTAGTAACTAGAGATATGGGATCTATAATTTATGTACGTTTTAAAAATAGAAATAATGAAGTAAAAAATACGGTTTTCGTGTTATTATTAACTTCATAAATATAGGAAAGTTGTCTCAAATATTTCCAGACGTTACCTTAAGTACAATTATAACAAAAAAATAATCTAATATCATCTCATACGACACTGCTTAATAAAACAATAGCCAAACCTCCTACCGGAAGTTACTAACAGTAACTCGACTTCGCGCATGCGATGTATAACATAAACGACCAGTCGGACTTCCTTCTGTTACAGTTCTGTGATTTCACCAAAGATTAAAAATAGTCCATCGCACGATTTCACCGAAGATTAAAAATAGCACACGCTTGATTTGACGACATACCATTTACTTTGTTTACAAGGGATGTCAAATGCCGAAAAATGCTCAAATGTGAATACCGAACTGTCACGCACAATAGGGATAGAGAGAGAGGTAGGGTTTAACGTTCACTCGAGACAAACTAGGTCATTTCGGTACTAACATATAGTTTTAATTTTATTTCAATAATTCGCGTAGGTGTCTTTAGCAGTGGGAGGAAACCGGCGGACTCAGGGAAAACCCAAGAGGCTAGACATGCGACCCTACTCCTTGTCACGTACGACCGGGGATTCGAAACCACGCCAGTTGACTCAATGATAGGCTATATGATACAACACGCACGTGCCACCCCCCCCCCAAATGTCCAAGTAGGTACAGAAAAATTGTACCTCGAACCCTTTAATCCATGGATTTCCGTTTTTCGTGTATTTCAGGAATCCAAACGGTGAAAGTGGAAACATTTGGTCGAGTTTTAACACAACAACCAGGCACTACATGGATTTAAATATACAACCAACTTCCGGTCAACATCTGTTGAAAGACAGGGTTGATCTCTGGTTGAATGAACTACCATTTATATCTGATCCGTCTTCATCTTCTTCATCAACAACTTGTAGTATCATGTTAAACATCGTGGTCATTGGTGCGACATTGTTATTATCGTGAATGGGGTTCCATACATCCTGGTTGCTGGTGGAACATTGTTATTAATATCGTGAATAGGGTTACATGCATCGGCACGAAGTGAAATGTCTGATGAATATTCATAAGGTCGGTTAGTGCAGAACAACACGACGTTAAAGGGCCAATCCCGATATTATTTTGGAAAATAAAACTGTTTAATGTTGTGTTAAAATCTTCTACTTTAGGGCCAAGCAACTTCTACTTTAGGGCCAAGCAACTAACTCAATGTGAAAGGTTTTCAAACAAATCCGACCCGTCATTCTTCATCTGTAAATGGAGATCGGTGTCACAGCAGTATCATACGGTGACTGGATAAACCAGACTTTTATTTTATAAAAATAATGTGTAGGTGAAATTTACTATTCGTTACAACACATTGGTCATTAATATAGACCTCCAAAGGAGGGGGGGGGTATCAGGTGACCCATAGAAAAAATTGAAGAGAAATTTTAAAAGGATTACGTGTCCGGATCAGCAGTTTTGACGTTCACGTCCAAATGACTCAAAATTTTGAGCTGAAATTAGGAGACAAGGTAAATACGAATGCGAGAACACCAAAATATATAAGGAATATCTGTAACTACATGTCGTTAATTAAAGTCTTCTTCGAGAAGCTACGTAGATCAAAGAAGCAAAAAATAAAATTCAATGTAATTTAATGTAAATAAAGAAGTCAGAATTTGGGATATTTTGAAATTCATTCAAATTGCATGTTAAATCATGCATAATCCTGTAAATTTAAAATATGTTATAATGCAAAACAAAATAATAAAAAAAACTGAAATCATGTTCACATTTTTAATCAGTTTATTTATTTTTATAATTAAAAGCAGGACAAATTTTCCCTTTTTTTCATAAGGCATATGTATGGTGGCTGATTGGTATTATGTCGTGATGTCGTGGTATTGCCCTTCTTAAGGCGACAACCCAACATCATGACATTTTAACACGACATCAAGACACCATTTTTAACCCGACACTACGACATTTTCACCCGACGCCATGGCAGTAAAAATGTCGTAATGTCGAGTAAAAATGTCGTAGTGTCGGGTTAAAATGTCGTGGTGTCGTGATGTCGGGTTGTCGACTTTATTTATTTATCAATGTTGAAGCGGCCGCCCTCAACCTTCAATAACTGCGAATTAAACTGGCGCTCACTACCAAATTCGCTGGGTGACCATGACTTGAGTAAAATTATGTGCCCGGTATCGGCTTATCCGAGCAGTCGATAAATACAATGAATTAAAAGTAGTCTATTTAGTAACCCATTTCTTTTCTCAAAAAAAAAATGCTTTTATCTCTTCTAAAATTTGTAATCATGAGTGTGCCCGAAAATAACAAGTATATTTAAAGAACCATAGAAACCTTCTTTCCGGTGATAAATGAGACAATAACGTATTTTGACATTAGCAGGTGGAGGAAAACGGAGGCCCGGATGTAAACCACGCCATTTAAATCAAAGACCGAGCGATCTGCACCGTCTAATCAATCCAACGCCGGGGGGGGGGCTGATCACCACACTGACCGCGGAGCGGTGGCCGGCAAAGCTGAAGCGCGAAGAGAAGAGAGTGAGAGAGAGAGGGAGAGAGAGAGAGATGGGGTTTAACCTGTACTCGACACAAACTATGCAGTTGGAATTCGATATAAGAGTAGGCCGCAGCGCCGCTACCTGGGCAAAATTTCTCTCATAGCACACTCACACTGTATGGCGTATGCCCGTCTTCATTAGCCCAGTTAAGCAGCATAACGTTAAACCCCATTCCCTCTCCCTCGACTTCGCGTTCCCTCGTGTTCTTACTCCCTCGACTTCTCGCGGCAAGAAGTCGAGATTATGAAATGGCCGCAATAGGCTTCCATAGATTTTCGAATCAAATCGTCGTTTGCCTGAGGGGTTAAAGACAGGTGGATGATTTATCTTTTTAGTTAGTGCCTGTGTACGGTCTTGAGGCGATGTTTGATACAGTACACATGCTTGTACTCGATTGATTTTAATTTACAAATGTTAAAGGACCTAACTCCTAAGTCCGTAACTTAAAATTCTCCAAAATATTCGACATCGAAAACACGAATTATTGGTCAATTTAAATCAACATTGATGATGTTAACTTACTGGGAAAAGATGAGCTTCTGATATCCGATATTTAAGATAAAATATTTTTTTTAACATTGGTACACGAATCGTGTACCATAATGCGCTTCAGCTCCAGTTGTATCGAGAGACTCGAGGGACGAGGCTAGACACATTGCATTGTATCAAGCGGCAGAATGTAGACTGTAATAACCAGACGCTAGTAATGTGCACTAGATTTAGACTACACGGCTTTTTTCGCTGGACATAACTGATTTGAAATTGGAGTAAAAACGGAAACCATTGAATGTAAATCAGTTAATTTTAGTCTTAAAATGACTAAATCAAAGCGAAGGACTATGTATTAAGAACTAAGCACTAAGAACACTGGGATGTCTGTGTATATATCCAGTTTAACAATAATTCGCATCGCTCGTATAAAGTGAAAACAAAAATGACTGTTTTATTTGAATATAATTCTAAGATAATAAATATATACTATTGAAATATATACTTAAAACAAACATATACAAGACCTTAATCTTCGTATCGTAGGTCTGTCTTTATATTAGGGGTGGGGTGGGATGGCCTAGTGGTCTAGAGTGCCGCGCTTTGACCTCTAGCTGGGTTGCCACCTCTGGCTTGCGGCTGTTGTTTGTAGCCCTGATGTTAGCGTACGTGGCATGGAGATAGGGGCGCCTTCTCAACCTCGTAGGTTTCCTCTGGGCTCCCCGTTTTCCTACCACTGTTAAAGACCCCTACGCGAAAGCGAAATATTGAAATAAAATTAAAAACCATATGTTAGTCCCGAAATGACCTAGTTGTGTTGAGTGGACGTTAAACCCCATTCTCTCTCTCTCTCTCTCTCTCTCTCTCTCTCTTGGTGTGATTTTCAGTTCTTTACAAAATAATCGGGGAAATAAACTAAACAAAAGATACATTCTCTATGTCATTGCTCTCTTTAAATATATTTTTATTTGTTGGGCAGTGCACACACACTGTTTGTATATTGTTTTTTTTTAATGGAACAAAGTTAATTAGGCGTGAAGGACGAATAGAATGTGGCAGAGCGCAAATGTAAAATGTCTCATAAGTCGTCATCGGCTAGCATCTACTTTTTAATTTATGTAACTATATGTATCAATATTTTAAACCTTTTGTATACATGTAGATGGTGACACGCTAAAAATATATATATATATATTTTATCTTTTTATGTAATGAGAGAAATGTAAAATGTAGACACGTCAATAAAAGCATTTTCAAACAAAACATTTGTCATTTGACGGGTAACATCTGACATTTTGACTTTTATCATTACCGGTGTGGGGACTTTGTACATTGTACTTTTTACATATAATCAATGGAAAAGACATTTAGCAGAGCATTTAGTATTGACAGAGATACCATTTCATAATCTTTTGTTGCCACTCGGATTACAATGGCCGGATAACGGTTAGTTTGAAGACACATCTTTTTGACGAAAATAAGCACTAAAAGAATCCACATTAAGTTTTAAGTGCATTAGGAACGTTATCAAAGTATTTATTTGCGCTATACAAATTCTGTGTTGATCAATTGATGCATAAATATACTCCGCCAAATTTAAAACTTGACACTCGGAATTTTTGGGACTAGATTTTTTATATTTGGTTTAAGGCAATTATTGTTATGTTATGTTGTGTACAGACGGCCTTGACACCAACAACAAGCAAGAATACGCCTCGCCGATAGTACTTGACATTGATAACGTTCGTGATGTCACAGTACCCCCCCCCCCTCCCAATGTAATCCACAGACATGGAGAACAACCGAAATAAAGTGTTTAGTAACGGTTGTGGCCCCTTCTAGCTAACGTGTCGTACTGCCACACAACGTCAGGTCCTGCAACATGAGAGGTGGATTCCCTTGCTGACGAACACGTCGACCCAGTTCGTCCCAGATGTGTTCAATAGGATTAAGGTCGGGGCTAAGCGACGGCCAATCCAGGAATTAGACACCGAGATTTCTTTAAAAATTCTGGGTAGCAATTGCTGTATGGAGTCGAGCATTGTCTTGTTGAAACGTTAGTCCAGGCCCATATCTCTGCATAAACGGAAGAAGAAGGACAGGTTGCAGAAGCTGACCCCTGTACTGGACAGCATTTAAGTTCCTTTGAACAACAACAAGAGGAGAACGTCCATGAAAAGAGCCCCAATCCATGACGCTACCGCTACCTAACTTCTCTGCTTGCGCATACTTGAGCGTGGTACACTCGGACCCTGCCATCGGCAAATCTCAAAGTGAATCGAGATTCGTCACTAAAGACAACTGAATTCCACTTTCTTTGAGTAAATAGTATGTGTCTTGTGGCCCACACAAGTCGGTTACGGCGATGAAGAGCTGTCAATATTGTTCCATTATAGGGCCTCCGATCTCGATGACCAACAGCCTGCAAGCGATTTCGAACAGTATGTGCAGTTACCCTTCCAACAAATATATCTCTACTTGTGGAGGTTGCAAATCAATTTCTAAGATGACGTAATCGTACTGCTTGATCTTGGAGTGACGTCACACGTGGCGCTCCCGCCCTTGGGCCCTTGGGCGGTCTGCATTTGTTCCAGTTTTAAGCACTCTCATTCTAAGATTAATTATTGTCTTAATAATAATTTATTTATAATGCGCCTATTACCAATATAAACTGCTCAATGGCGCAGTTAACATTTCGTGGATATCACAAATAGAAATATAAAATAAAATTAAATGGGTGACGTAATCGTACTGCTTGATCTTGGAGTGACGTCACACGTGGCGCTCCCGCCCTTGGGCCCTTGGGCGGTCTGCATTTGTTCCAGTTTTAAGCACTCTCATTCTAAGATTAATTATTGTCTTAATAATAATTTATTTATAATGCGCCTATTACCAATATAAACTGCTCAATGGCGCAGTTAACATTTCGTGGATATCACAAATAGAAATATAAAATAAAATTAAATGGGTGATAAAAAAGTAAAATGTTATAAAGCTTATAATAAAATATGACATGTAAGAAACATTTTTGTGAACAGTTAAAGGCTCTTGCAACAGTGACCACAGGCTGACTAGCATAGAGCCTACCTATAGCACGTAGACGTTCTGCATTTGAAAGGCGCGGTATTTTCTAACAAAGATGAAAATAACAATTTTAATTTGTTTTTCCAGTTCAAGTTACGTGTGCGTGTTCAGTTTAAACAAACTTGCATCCACGTGACTTTACAATTTTATGAAATTAAAGGCATCTGACTTCTTACTATCGTTAGAAACACTTTAAAATTTATATAACTTACCAGGAAAAGAATTAGATGAAATTCATCATTGTCAAGTTTTTAATTTGGCCGAGTATATAACACACTATCAGCAGTATGTTTGATCAGCGAAGATATCAGCGGGATCATGTTGGTGTTATGTCAGTTCAGTGCAGGATGTGGACGTGGATTGATCAAGAACAAAGCCGTAGATATATGAACCATGTAAGTTGGCCATTTGCTAAATACTTATAGAAATAATGAACAGGAATGTCTATTTTATAAGGTTCACATTTTCTACTGGGGTGCTACGGTGGCTCAGTGAGTAAGACGTTGGGTTGCTAACCTGGGGGTTTTGTATTCGATCTCTGCGTTGGCGTTGGCCTGGCAGAGGTAGTCCTTCGGGATTTGATATGACGGGCAACCGAGGTCCCGTGTACACATTGGTGTGCACGTAAAATAAACGAAAACGTTAACGTGTGCGAGATATATCATTGAATCAATTAGCGTGGTTTCGATTTCCGCTTGTACATAACAAGGAAAATGATTGCCTGTCCAACCTCGTGGTATTTTTCTCGGTCCTCCGGTTTCTTCCCACTGCTGAATACTCCTCACGCAAGCGAATAAGTGAAATATAATTGAACCATATGTTAGTTTCGAAAATGACCTAGTTTTTGTCGAGTTGTCCTTAAACCCAATTTCTCTCGCTTCCCTTTGTTCCAGATAACAATAATTGTTATGATTTTCTGCACGAATATAGGAAGCATTATTTAATTAACATCTATTTGATCAATTATAGTTGAATTTTGTTTATTTGTCCTTTTACATTGATTTTCTTTATTTCAATTCTTTTTCTTTAGAGTTGGTTATTGACCAATCAAAACGCACGATTGACCCTTAAGCATGTTACAATATTTATTTAACCTATACTTGATCAATTATAGTTAAGCTTTTTTAATTTGTCCTTTTACATTGATTTTCTTTATTTCAATTATTTTTATTTAAAGGGGGGTTGGTATGGCCTAGTGGTCTAGAGTGTCGGCAACCTCTGGCTTGCGGCTGTGGTTTCGAGCCGTGGTGTGAGCGTATGTGGCATGGAGATAGGGGCGCCTTCTCAACCTCGTGGGTTTCCTCTGGGGACTCCGGATTTCCCCCACTGCTAAAGACCCCTACGCGCAAGCGAATTATTGAAATGAGATTAAAACCATATGTTAGTCCCGAAATGACCTAGTTGTGTTGAGTGGACGTTAAACACCATTTCTCTCTCTTTCTCTCTCTTTCTTTAAAGTTGGTTATTTTGTCTTAGCCCAGTTGAAGTAGGATGTTAAACCCCAATTCATTTCTTTTGTAGTGTTGATTTTGTTTCTGTAAAGTTATTTTATTCTTTTGTTTCAGATAATAATAATTTTGCTGCTTTTCATTTGTCCATCTCTAATTCAATCTCTTATCGTTACGTCACCGTCGGGTAAAATAGAGGGAAGAATTGTACAGCATAATGGAACAGATGTTCTTCAGTTTCTCGGGGTTCCGTACGCCAAACCACCAACAGGTGACCTGATGCTTGAAAAAACACAACCAGTTGAAGCATGGCAGAATACACTTAATGCGACGACTTATGGAGCGGCATGTCATCAACGAATCGCGTTCTGGGACAAAGGAGCAGCTGGAAGAAAAATGAGCCTCGACTGTTTGTTGTTGAATATTTTCGTGTCTAAAACGATCACCACCAACTCTTCCAGGGCGGTAATGTTATTTATTCACGGCGGAAGTTACATGCACGGCACCGGAAATACTTTCGATGGATCTCTTCTCGCTTTTACTGGTGACGTCATAATAGTCACGATTAACTATAGACTCGATGTATTTGGGTTTATGTCAACCGGAGATGACGTCATACCGGGTAATTTCGGGTTATGGGATCAACGTCAAGCCATTTTGTGGGTTAAAGAAAATATCGCATCATTTGGTGGAGACGCGTCTAAGATTACACTATTTGGTCAAGGTGCCGGATCCTACAGTATAGGTATGCACATGATTTCACCACATAATGCGGGGTTATTTCAGCGCGTTATAAGCGAGAGCGGTGTAGCCGTATCACCTATAGGGTTAACCTACGACCACGTGAGTTATGCGAAATCGATCAGTAATAGTTTGAACTGCACAAACGCAACGGTTGGGTGGAATACCGGTTATTTCAAGAATTGTTTTAAAAATAGAACAGTCAGTGATATTTTACAAGCTTCGTTAAATGCTGCAGATTTTGGTTTCTTGGCGTACAGAAGGGTGATTGGACCCGTAGTGGATGGAGATTTTCTGGTAGGAACCCCGTCACAATCCCTTCACAGAGACGATGTCCCGTTTAAAAATGTTGATTTAATGATAGGGACTAACAGTGCCGAAGGGGGCCTGATTTTGGGACCTTTGGGAGCTTTTGAGAAAGAATACAATTTTCATTTAGCCAACGGAATTCCAAGACATATTTTTCGAGATCATATCGCCACGGCCATAGCTCGAGATTATTATTTCGGTTGGGAATTTGCTTTGGACAAAATTATGGAAGTGTATTCGAAAGATGGCATATCTGATATCGACCAAGCTCGACAAGCCGTGGACATGTATGGTGATTTTATTCTACAGGCCCCTTCCGTCCAAACCTTACAATATCATTCCAACATGACCACATCAAAAAACACCTTTGAATATTATTTCACTCACGTTCCAGAACATCGGGAGATGTATGCCTGGTTCCAGGGAGCGAATCACGCTGATGAACTAAAATTTGTGTTTGGTCCAACTCTAAGCTATAAAAATGTGTCAACGTCGGAAATTCAGTTTTCTGAAATCGTAAGAAGATATTGGACTAACTTTGCTAAATATGGGTAAGAATATTAAATTAAATTTTTTCGTCGTCATTTTAGTGATTTTAATACCCCTGTCCATTTTTTTTTTATCCCAGTGGAAGCAGAACACTAGAACGTTAAACTCCATTGCATTTCATTTCATTAATTCCCTTGCAAACTGTAACATTGTGAAAGTTAACATTCAGTCATAAAGCCTGTCAATGAGTCAACTGGCGTGGGTTCAAAACTCCTATTGTGCGTGGGGGGTTGGGATGGCCTAGTGGTCTAGAGTGCCGCGCTTCCATCTCTAGCTGGCCGGCCACCTTTGGCCTGCGGCTGTGGTTTCGAGCCATGGTGTGAGCGTATGTGGCATGGAGATAGGGGCGCCTTCTCAACCTCCGGGCACCCCGGTTTCCTCCCACTGCTAAAGACTCCTACGCGCAAGCGAATTATTGACGATTAAAACTAGTCCCTCGCGCGATTTCACAGAAGATTAAAAATAGTCCATCACACGATTTCATCATAGATCGTATATAATATGGATAACTGACTCTGCAGTATCTGTCATTGGACGATGAATTATGTTGTACATCGCATGCGCGAAGTCTACTTAATTACTGTTAGTTACTTCCGGTAGAAGGTTTGGCTATTGTTTTATTAAGCAGTGTCGTATGAGATGATATTAGATTATTTTTTTGTACTAATTGTACTTAAGGTAACGACTGGAAATATTTGAGACAACTTTCCTATATATATGAAGTTAATAATAACACGAAGACCGTATTTTTTACTTCACTATTTCTATTTTTAAAACGTACTTGAATTAAAGATCCCATATACTACGGCCCATACTCACTTTTCTGCATATGAACTGATATTTGATGTTATTATTTTGTTACATTGTAATTTATATCTATATTTGATCATATACTGTTCTTTAGGCCAAATTTTCATTTTTAATTTAAAATCGTACGGTTTTTGTTTAAAAAATATCCCTAAAAATGCAATTTCCAAACAAGCGATTTCGTGCAATAAACGAGTTATGTCCCTTGGTATTTTGAGGGGTATTCTGACATAAAAACGTTTCGACTGTAAATTAAACATGACAATTTGGCAAATATCGATATAAATTATTGTTTTATAATTTGAAATAATGGTGGATTTAGGTAGATTTTAGTGGATTTGGGTAGATTTGGGTGGATTTGGGTCGATAGTAGTAACTAGAGATATGGGATCTATAATTTATGTACGTTTTAAAAATAGAAATAATGAAGTAAAAAATACGGTCTTCGTATTATTTTTAACTTCATATATATAGGAAAGTTGTCTCAAATATTTCCAGTCGTTACCTTAAGTACAATTATAACAAAAAAATAATCTAATATCATCTCATACGACACTGCTTAATAAAACAATAGACAAACCTCCTACCGGAAGTTACTAACAGTAACTCGACTTCGCGCATGCGATGTATAACATAAACGACCAGTCGGACTTCCTTCTAGTACAGTTCTATGATTTCACCAAAGATTAAAAATAGTCCTTCACACGATTTCACTGAAGATTAAAAATAGCACTCGCTTGATTTGACGACATACCATTTATTTTGTTTACAAGGGAAGTCAAATGCCGAAAAATGCTCAAATGTGAATACCGAACTGTCACGCACAATAGGGACAGAGAGAGAGGTGGGGTTTAACGTCTACTCGAAACAAACTAGGTAATTTCGGTACTAACATATAGTTTTAATTTTATTTCAATAATTCGCTTGCGCGTAGGTGTCTTTAGCAGTGGGAGGAAACCGACGGACTCAGAGAAAACCCAAGAGGCTGGGCATGCGACCCTACTCCTTGTCACGTACAACCGGGGATTCGAAACCACGCCAGTTGACTCAATTATAGGCTTTATGATAGAACTCGCACGTGCCCCCCCCCCCCATGTCCAAGTAGTTGCAGAAAAGTTGGACCTGGAACCCTTTTATCCATGGATTTCCGATTTCTTTTATTTCAGGAATCCAAACGGTGAAAGTGGAAACATTTGGTCGAGTTTTAACACAACAACCAGGCACTACATGGATTTAAATATACAACCAACTTCCGGTCAACATCTGTTAAAAGACAGAGTGAATCTCTGGTTGAATGAACTACCATTTATAGATGATCTGTCTTCATCATCTTCACCAACAATTTGTAGTATCATGTTAAACATCGTTGTTGTTTGTGCGACATTGTTATTATCGTGAACGGGGTTCCATACATCCTGGTTGCTGGTGGAACATTGTTATTATATCGTGAATAGGGTTAAATGCATCTGCACGAAGTGTAATGTCTGATGAATATTCATAAGGTCGGTTAGTGCAGAACAACACGACGTTAAAGGGCCAATCCCGATATTTTTTTGGAAAATAAAACTGTTTAATTTTGTGTTAAAATCTTCTACTTTAGGGCCGAGCAACTAACTCAATGTGATAGGTTTTCAAACAAATCCGACCCGTCATTCTTCATCTGTAAACCAGACTTTTATTTTATAAAAATAATGTGTAGACCTCCAAAGGAGGGGGGGGGGGGGTATCAGGTGACCCATAGAAAAAATTGAAGAGAAATTTTAAAAGGGTTACGTGTCCGGATCAGCAGTTTTGACTTTCACGTCCAAATGACTCAAAATTTTGAGCTGAAATTAGGAGACAAGGTAAATACGAATGCGAGAACACCAAAATATATAAGGAATATCTGTAACTACATGTCGTTAATTAAAGTCTTCTTCGAGAAGCTACGTAAATCAAAGAAGCAAAAAATAAAATTCAATGTAATTTAATGTAAATAAAGAAGTAAGAATTTGGAATATTTTGAATTCATTCAAATTGCATGTTAAATCATGCATAATCCTGTGAATTAAACATATGTTATAATGCAAAACAAAATAATGAAAAAAAAAAATGAAATCATGTTCACATTTTTAATCAGTTTTATTTATTTTTATAATTAAAAGCAGGACAAATTTTCCTTTTTATTCATAAGGCATATGTATGGTGGCTGATTGGTATTATGTCGTGATGTCGTGATGTCGCCCTTCTTAAGGCGACAACCCAACATCACGACATTTTAACACGACATCACGACACCATTTTAACCCGACACTACGATACTTTCACCCGACGCCACGACATTAAAAATGTCGTAATGTCGAGTAAAAATGTCGTAGTGTCGGGTTAAAATGTTGTGGTGTCACAATGTCGTGGTGTCGTGATGTCGGGTTGTCGACTTTATTTATTTATCAATGTTGAAGCGGCCGCCCTCAACCTTCAATAACTGCGAATTAAACTGGCGCCCACTACCAGATTCGCTGGGTGACCATGACTTGAGTAAAATTATGTGCCCGGTATCGGCTTATCCGAGCAGTCGAAAAATACAATGAATTAAAAGTAGTCTATTCAGTAACCCATTTCTTTTCTCAAAAAAAAAAAATGCTTTTATCTCTTCTAAAATTTGTAATCATGAGTGTGCCCGAAAATAACAAGTATATTTAAAGAACCATAGAAACCTTCTTTCCGGTGATAAATGACACAATAACGTATTTTGACATTAAATACTCGACCCACCCTCACCACTATCTTTAATTCGGGGAATCACGGTGGGTAAACGCTGGCTCGCTAGCCCGGGGTTCGGGTGTTCGATCCCTGCATTGGCCGAGAAAGTTCATGCAAGACGGAGGGTCTGACAAGGACAGCTGTCTAGTCGTTCGGATGGTACAAAAAACGAGGTCCCATGTACACATTAGAGTGCACGTAAAACTAACGTATGGCACAGAATTATTAAAAAAAATCATTTACCTGTAGGAGTCTTTAGTAGGTGGGGGAAACCGGAGGCCAGGATGTAAACTACGCCATTTAAATCAAAGACCGAGCGATCTGCACCGTCTAATCAACCCAACGTCGGGGGGGGGGGGCTGATCACCACACTGACCGCGGAGCTGTGGCCGGCAAAGCTGAAGCGCGAAGAGAAGAGAGTGAGAGAGAGAGAGGGAGAGAGAGAGAGAGAGATGGGGTTTAACCTGTACTCGACACAAACTATGCAGTTGGAATTCGATATAAGAGTAGGCCGCAGCGCCGCTGCCCGGGCAAAATTTCTCTCATAGCACACTCACACTGTATGGCGTATGCTCGTCTTCATTGGCCCGGTTTAGCAGCATAACGTTAAACCCTATTCCCTCTCCCTCGACTTCGCGCTCCCTCGTGTTCTTACTCCCTCGACTTCTCGCGGCAAGAAGTCGAGATTATGAAATGACCGCAATAGGCTTCCATAGATTTTCGAATAATCCTATAAATAAGTGACTTTGAAGAGTTAAATAGTTTGTTTGTTTTATTGATAATTGAATCGTCGTTTGCCTGAGGGGTTAAAGACAGGTGGATGATTTATCTTTTTAGTTAGTGCCTGTGTACGGTCTTGAGGCGATGTTTGATACAGTACACATGCTTGTACTCGATTGATTTTAATTTACAAATGTTAAAGGACCTAACTCCTAAGTCCGTAACTTAAAATTCTCCAAAATATTCGACATCGAAAACACGAATTATTGGTCAATTTAAATCAATATTGATGATGTTAACTTACTGGGAAAAGATGAGCTTCTGTTATCCGATATTTAAGATAAAATATTTTTTTTAACATTGGTACACGAATCGTGTACCATAATGAGCTTCAGCTCCAGTTGTATCGAGAGACTCGAGGGACGAGGCTAGACACATTGCATTGTATCAAGCGGCAGAATGTAGACTGGAATAACCAGACGCTAGTAATGTGCACTAGATGTAGACTACATGGCTTTTTTCGCTGGACATAACTGATTTGAAATTGGAGTAAAAACGGAAACCATTGAATGTAAATCAGTTAATTTTAGTGTTAAAATGACTTAATCAAAGCGAAGGACTATGTATTAAGAACTAAGCACTAAGAACACTAGGATGTCTGTGTATATATCCAGTTTAACAATAATTCGCATCGCTCGTATAAAGTGAAAACAATGACTGTTTTATTTGAACTGGTTTCAATCGAAAAAATGATATAATTCTAAGATAATAAATATATACTATTGAAATATATACTTAAAACAAACATATACAAGACCTTAATCTTCGTATCGTAGGTCTGTCTTTATATTAGGGGTGGGGTGGGATGGCCTAGTGGTCTAGAGTGCCGCGCTTTGACCTCTAGCTGGCCGGCCACCTCTGGCTTGCGGCTGTGGTTTCAAGCCCAAGTGTGAGCGTATGTGGCATTGAGATAGGGGCGCCTTCTCAACTTCGTGGATTTCCTCCGGGCACCCCGGTTTCCCTCCCTACGCACAAGCGAATTATTAAAATAAAATTAAAAACCACATGTTAGTCCCGAAATGATCTAGTTGTGTTGAGTGGACGTTAAACCCTAATTTCTATCTCTCTTTATATTAGGCCAGGGCCCGATTCCTAGAAAATTCTTAAGCACGTTCTCGTGCTTAGATTTAAAGGGCCAATCCCGATAATATTTTGAGGAATACAAACTGATTAATTTTGTGTTAACATCCCTTAAAATCCTCTACCTCAGGGTCGAGCAACTAACTCAATATATGTTCTTTAAATGGCATTTAGTAACTGAATAGAATAACAACAAAACACATACTTATGGAAAACAGCTACTAGTGTATTTTAAGGCGACGTTTCGTAGAGTATTCTCTCTGCGTTATCAACTCAATATATGTGATACGATTTCAAACAACTTAAACCCGTCATTCTTCATCTGGAAATGGAGACCGGTGTTCTAAGCTGTATTATGCGGTGTGTGGATAAAACCAGACTTTATTTTATAAAAATAATATGTAGGTGAAATTTACCCTTTATTATCAAGTACAGCACATGGGTCATTTACTTCTAAATGAACGGGAGTCGATTATCAGGTCACCCAACCCAAAAATTGACCCGAAATTTTAAAAGGGTTACGTGTTTGGATAAGCAGTTTTGACGTTGACGTCCAACTGAAATTTTGAGACAAGGTACATACACCACTCCTCTATATTTTGGCATTTAAATTTCATACGTACACGGACTTTTATTTTTGAGACCCTGCTCAAATCGGGATAGTCCGTTTTTGAGTAAACGTTGCAGTCAAGTAAACTTACCTTATTTTGTGTTCCAAGAAAATTCTTAAAATTGTTCTTGTGCTTAGATTTTAGGTAGACTTCATTCATTGTTAGCCCAAGAACATTATTATGCGTTCCAAGGAAAAACTTTGTTCTTAAACATCGTCAATCTAAGAAATGTATAGTCCCAAGAAAAGTATACGGCTTGCTTAAACCAACCTTAAGTCTGTTTCTACTTCAAAATATGGGTGACCGTAGAGTTATTCGACGGCATTTCCGAACCCTTTTGATACCAAAGAGACAATTACCAGACAGAGGAAATCCTTCTCCAAAAAAAAGTAAGAATGCTATAAAAAATTTCGCTTCTTCCTTGAAACCATTTTATCTTTTTGCCAATTAGTAAATAATAGGCTACAGACCCACAGGTTACTATAAGATCAGGCGCTTTCACATTTATTTAGTTAGTTTGTATTAGTCTGCGGTTTTTATCTTGTTGCACATTTTCTATGTGTAGGCCCATAGGGAACATGTCGAATGCATCTAAATCATCTACATGACGTCAAGGAAGCAGGCGACAAATTTATGACGTAATTTGCACACTAAAGTTGTTTTTATTTCGTTAAAGAGCATCGTAGTCTCAGTTTATGGTAAACTGCACCAGTCACAATGTGCTTAGACTCATACTTGACTTGTGCTTACCTAAGAATGGTCTTGATATTTTCCAAGGGATGGTATTTTTATAAGTTTCTTACGTAAGAAAAAGTGAAGCATGACTTTGTGCTTACCTGAAGAATTTTCTAGGAACCGAGCGCTAGAGTGTTATATAGACATTAATTAACTTATCAACTCTCGATGTCATCTTTTTTGTCGGATTTTCACTGGATTCGAATCCAATCTGCTGCCAAACGCTCATTGATGAGAAAATCCAAAAATGAATAATCGAGACTATGTATTTTTTTTATACTATCGACTACCGACTTAGTAATGATGATCGAGGCGAGTCTTAAAATTCCAAAGCCAATATCTCGGTTCAAGTGAATCAATTTGACTGAAAGTTTCAACATATTCTAAATATTCTAAAACATGTTTAAATATTATAGCAAGAACATGTCAACTCTTTATCAGTGGCAATAAAAAAAACTAAACAAAAAAGAAATGTAATCTTGAGTTGCCACGCTGATTACATTGACCGGATAACGGTTGGTGTTTTCAAATCAGCCGCACCCCACCCCCCTCCCCCAATTCCAGCAAGGTGTAAATTTTTTTTTACAGATCTGTTCCTGATGATTTTGCAAACAAAAAACCCATTGAAAATAGGGTGTGAGTTGAAGATCAAATGTCAGAAAATCCTATATTTTGAGTCTTATCTTTAAAAAAAATTCTTGCGGTGCTCATAATTCGGGCTTCGCCGGCTTCGCCCTCAAAGTACACCCCCCCCCCCTTTTAGTACATGCACATTGTAATATAAATATGGTATACTATCAAAACTATGTTTGATCAGTGGGATTATCTTGGTGTGATGGGGGTTTGGGATGGCCTAGTAGTCTAGAGTGCCGCGCTTCTACCTCTAGCTGGCCGGTCACCTCTGTCTTGCGGCTGTGGTTTCGAGAAAGGGGCGCCTTCACAACCTCGTGGGTTTTCTCCGGGCACTCCGGTTTCCTGCCACTGTTAAAGACCCCTACGCGCAAGCGAATTATTGACATAAATTAAAACCATATGTTAGTCCCGAAATGACCTAGTTGTGTTGAGTGGACGTTAAACCCCATTCTCTCTCTCTCTCTCTCTCTCTCTCTCTCTTGGTGTGATTTTAAGTTCTTTACAAAATGACATTAAAGAAAGAATCGGGGGCTAAACTAAACAAAAGATAAATTCTCTATGTCATTCCTCTCTTTAAATATATTTTTTATTTGTTGGGCAGTGCACACACACTGCTTGTATATTTTCTTTTTTTAATGGAACAAAGTTAATTAGGCGTGAAGGACAAATAGGATGTGGCCAGAGCGCAAATGTAAAATGTCTCATAAGTCGTCATCGAATTTCATCTACTTTTTATTTTTATGTAACTATATGTATCAATATTTTAAACCTTTTGTATACATGTAGATGGTGACACGCTAAAAATATATATATATATATATATATATTTTATCTTTTTATGTCATGTTAATAGAACATATTTTATCTTTTTTTTTTATCTTTTTATGTAATGAGAGAAATGTAAAATGTAGACACGTAAATAAAAGCATTTTCAAACAAAACATTTGTCATTTGACGGGTAACATCTGACATTTTGACTTTTATCATTACCGGTGTGGGGACTTTGTACATTGTACTTTTTACATATAATCAATGGAAAAGACATTTAGCAGAGCATTTAGTATTGACAGAGATACCATTTCATAATCTTTTGTTGCCACTCGGATTACAATGGCCGGATAACGGTTAGTTATGTCACGTTTGAAGACACATCTTTTTGACGAAAATAAGCACTAAAAGAATCCACATAAAGTTTTAAGTGCATTAGGAACGTTATCAAAGTATTTATTTGCGCTATACAAATTCTGTGTTGATCGATTGATGCATAAATAAACTCAGCCAAATTTAAAACTTGACACTCGGAATTTTTGGGACTAGATTTTTTATATTTGGTTTAAGGCAATTATTGTTATGTTATGTTGTGTACAGACGACCTTGACACCAACAACAAGCAAGAATATGTCTCGCCGATAGTACTTGACATTGATAACGTTCGTGATGTCACAGTACCCCCCCCCCCCAATGTAATCCACAGACATGGAGAACAATCGAAATAAAGTGTTTAGTAACGGTTGTGGCCCTTTCTAGCTAACGTGTCGTACTGCCACACAACGTCAGGTCCTGCAACATGAGAGGTGGATTCTCTTGCTGACGAACACGTCGACCCAGTTCGTCCCAGATGTGTTCAATAGGATTAAGGTCGGGGCTAAGCGACGGCCAATCCAGGAATTAGACACCGAGATTTCTTTAAAAATTCTGGGTAGCAATTGCTGTATGGAGTCGAGCATTGTCTGGTTGAAACGTTAGTCCAGGCCCATATCTCTGCATAAACGGAAGAAGAAGGACAGGTTGCAGAAGCTGACCCCTGTACTGGACAGCATTTAAGTTCCTTTGAACAACAACAAGAGGAGAACGTCCATGAAAAGAGCCCCAATCCATGACGCTACCGCTACCTAACTTCTCTGCTGGCGCATACTTGAGCGTGGTACACTCGGACCCTGCCATCGGCAAATCTCAAAGTGAATCGAGATTCGTCACTAAAGACAACTGAATTCCACTTTCTTTGAGTAAATAGTATGTGTCTTGTGGCCCACACAAGTCGGTTACGGCGATGAAGAGCTGTCAATATTGGTCCATTATAGGGCTTCCGATCTCGAAGACCAACAGCCTGCAAGCGATTTCGAACAGTTTGTGCAGTTACCCTTCCAACAAATATATCTCTACTTGTGGAGGTTGCAAATCAATTTCTAAGATGACGTAATCGTACTGCTTGATCTTCCTCAAGTGACGTCACACGTGGCGCTCCCGCCCTTGGGCGGTCTGCATTTGTTCCAGTTTTAAGCACTCTCATTCTAAGATTAATTATTGTCTTAATAATAATTTATTTATAAGGCGCCTATTACCAATATAAACTGCTCAATGGCGCAGTTAACATTTCGTGGATATCACACATAGAAAAATAAAATAAAATTAAATGGATGATAGAAAAGTAAAATGTTATAAAGCTTATAATAAAATATGACATGTAAGAAACATTTTTGTGAACAGTTAAAGGCTCTTGTAACAGTGACCACAGGCTGACTAGCATAGAGCCTACCTATAGCACGTAGACGTTCTGCATTTGAAAGGCGCGGTATTTTCTAACAAAGATGAAAATGACAATTTTAATTTGTTTTTCCAGTTCAAGTTACGTGTGCGTGTTCAGTTTAAACAAACTTGCATTCACGTGACTTTACAATTTTATGAAATTAAAGACATCTGACTACTTACTATCGTTAGAAACACTTTAAAATTTATATAACTTACCAGGAAAAGAATTAGATGAAATTCATCATTGTCAAGTTTTTAATTTGGCCGAGTATATAACACACTATCAGCAGTATGTTTGATCAGCGAAGATATCAGCGGGATTATGTTGGTGTTATGTCAGTTCAGTGCAGGATGTGGACGTGGATTGAGCTAGAACAAAGCCGTAGATATATGAACCATGTAAGTTGGCCATTTGCTAAATACTTATAGAAATAATGAACAGGAATTTTTATTTTATAAGGTTCACATTTCAGTTATAATCGTTTTCTACTGGGTTGCTACGGTGGCTCAGTGAGTAAGACGTTGGGTTGCTAACCTGGGGGTTTTGTGTTCGATCTCTGCGGGATTTGATATGACGGGCAACCAAGGTCCCGTGTACACATTGGTGTGCACGTAAAATAAACGAAAACGTTAACGTGTGCGAGATATATCATTGAATCAATTAGCGTGGTTTCGATTTCCGCTTGAAAATGATTGCCTGTCCAACCTCGTGGTATTTTTCTCGGTCCTCCGGTTTCTTCCCACTGCTGAATACTCCTCACGCAAGCGAATAATTGAAATAAAATTGAACCATATGTTAGTTTCGAAAATGACCTAGTTTTTGTCGAGTTGTCCTTAAACCAAATTTATCTCGCTCCCCTTTGTTCCAGATAACAATAATTGTTTTGATTTTCTGCACGAATATAGGAAGCATTATTTAATTAACATATATTTGATCAATTATAGTTGAATTTTGTTTATTTGTCCTTTTACATTTATTTTCTTTATTTTAATTCTTTTTCTTTAGAGTTGGTTATTTTTTCCTTAGCCCAGTCGGAGTAGGATGTTAAACCCCAATTCATTTCTTTTGTAGTGTTGATTTTGTTTCTGTAAAGTTATTTTATTCTTTTGTTTCAGATAATAATAATTTTGCTGCTTTTCATTTGTCCATCTCTAATTCATTCTGTCATCGTTACGTCACCGTCGGGTAAAATAGAGGGAAGAATTGTACAGCATCATGGAACAGATGTTTTTCAGTTTCTGGGTGTTCCGTACGCCAAACCACCAACAGGGGACTTGATGCTTGAAAAAACACAACCAGTTGAAGCATGGCAGAATACACTTAATGCGACGGCTTATGGAGCGGCATGTCATCAACGAATCGCATTCTGGGACAAAGGGGCAGCTACAAGAAAAATGAGCCTCGACTGTCTGTTGTTGAATATTTTCGTGCCTAAAAAGATCCCCACCAACTCTTCCAGGGCGGTAATGTTATTTATTCACGGCGGAAGTTACATGCACGGCACCGGAAATACTTTCGACGGATCCCTTCTCGCCATTACTGGTGACGTCATAATAGTCTCGATCAACTATCGACTCGATGTATTTGGGTTTATGTCAACCGGAGATGACGTCATACCGGGTAATTACGGATTATGGGATCAACGCCAAGCCATTTTGTGGGTTAAAGAAAATATCGCATCATTTGGTGGAGACGCGTCTAAGATTACACTATTTGGTGAAAGTGCCGGATCCTACAGTATAGGCATGCACATGATTTCACCACATAACGCGGGGTTATTTCAGCGCGTTATAAGTGAGAGCGGTGTAGCCGTGTCACCTATAGGGTTAACCTACGACCACGTGAGTTACGCGAAATCGGTCAGTTATAGTTTGAACTGCACAAACGCAACGGTTGGATGGAATCCCAGTTATTTCAAGAATTGTTTTAAAAATAGAACAGTCGGTGATATTTTACAAGCTTCGTTAAATGCTGCAGATTTTGGTTTCTTGGCGTACAGAAGGGTTATTGGACCCGTAGTGGATGGAGATTTTCTGGTAGGAACCCCGTCACAATCCCTTCACAGAGACGATGTCAAGTTTAAAAATGTTGATTTAATGGTAGGGACTAACAGTGCCGAGGGGGGCCTGATTTTGGGACCTTTGGGAGCTTATGAAAAAGAATACAAATTTCAATTAGCCAATGGAATTCCAAGAAAGATTTTTCGAGATCATATCGCCACGGCCATAGCTCGAGATTATTATTTCGGTTGGGAATTTGCTTTGGACAAAATTATGGAAGTGTATTCGAAAGATGATATCTCTGATATCGACCAAGCTCGACAAGCCGTGGACATGTATGGTGATTTTATTCTACAAGCCCCTTCCATTCAAACCTTACAATATCATTCTAACATGACCACATCAAAAAACACCTTTGAATATTATTTCACTCACGTTCCAGAACATCGGGAGATGTATGCCTGGTTCCAGGGAGCGAATCACGCTGATGAACTAAAATTTGTGTTTGGTCCAACTCTAAGCTATAAAAATGTGTCAACGTCGGAAATTCAGTTTTCTGAAATCGTAAGAAGATATTGGACTAACTTTGCTAAATATGGGTAAGAATATTAAATTAAATTTTTTCGTCGTCATTTTAGTGTCCATTTTTATTATCCCAGTCAAAGCAGAACACTAGGACGTAAAACTCTATTGCATTTCATTTCATTAATTTCCATGCAAACTGTAACATTGTGAAAGTTAACATTGAGTCAAAAAGCCTGTCATCGTGTCAATTGGCGTGATTTCAGATCTCCTATTATGCGTGACAGTTCGATATTCACATTTGAGCATTTTTCGGCATTTGCCATCCCTTGTAAACGAAATAAATGACATGTTGCCAATTCAAGAGAGTGTCATTTTTAATCTTTCGTCAAATCGTGTGAGGGACTATTTTTAATCGTATGAGGGACTATTTTTAAACGTGCGAGGGACTATTTTTAATCGTGCGAGGGACTATTTTTAATCGTATGAGGGACTATTTTTAATCGTGCGAGGGACTATTTTTAATCGTGCGAGGGACTATTTTTAATCCGTTTAAATCCAATGCGTTATAATTTCTTTTCCCGTTTGATTCAATCGGATTTAAGAGAGATCATAGAAATATTTTATCGCGGAATACAATGGCACTGGCTTGTTTTCACAGTATTCCGGTTTAACTAACAGCGATATGCTGTGGGGGGGTATATTGTACCTCGGTTGTTTGATCCCATCGGAACGGCTAGACATTTCTCTATGCCTGACACTCCGATATTCATCACTGACAAGGGGAAACAACGCTGGATAAATCTGGGTAATTTCCCTGTCGGAAACGCTACTGGCCACACATGTTTTTTTTTGTTTCTCCCGCACTGATCAGTCTAAAAAAGAAAGCACATTTAGTTGATTTAAACTTTTTCTCTGTCCATTCCTATATGGTCTTGTTTCTAGTGAGAGAGAGAAATGGGGTTTAACAACACAACTAGGTCATTTCGGGACTGACATATGTTTTTTAAATTTTATTTCAATAATTCGCTTGCGCGTAGGGGTCTTTAGCCGTAGGAGGAAACCGGAGTGCTCGGGGGTAACCCACGAGGTTGAGAAGGCGCCCCTATCTCCATGCCACATACGCACACACCCGGGCTCGAAACCACAGCCTAGACCACTAGGCCACCCAACCCCCTTGTTTCTTGTGAAGCAGTTGTTACCCATTCCCTGTATATTGTTGGTTCTGAAGCAGCCGAAATCACCTCTGAATTGTTGTCAACGTTTGTTTCTGTTATTTCTTTTCATTGACCCAGTAGGTGAAAGAAAGATAAATGGGATTTATAGTACACTTGACATAAACTAGGTCGTTTCGGTACTAACATATGGTTTCAATTTTATTTCAATAATTCGCTTGCGTGTAGGGGTCTTTAGCAGTCGGAGGAAACCGACGGACTCAGAGAAAATCCAAGAGGTTAGACAGGCGACCCTACTCCTTGTCACGTACAACCGGGGATTCGAAACCACGCCAGTTGACTCAATGATAGGCTTTAGGATACAACACGCACGGACCAACCATTCGCCCCCGCCACCATATGTTCAAGTAGTTGCAGAAAAGTTGGACCTCGAACCCTTTTATCCATGGATTTCCGATTTCTTTTATTTCAGGAATCCTAACAGTGAAAGTGAAAACATTTGGTCGAGTTTTAACACAACAACCAGACACTACATGGATTTAAATATACAACCAACTTCCGGTCAACATCTGTTAAAAGACAGAGTGAATCTATGGTTGAATGAACTACCATATATAGATGTCCTGTCTTCGTCTTCAACAACTTGTAGTATCATGCTAAACATCGTGGTTGTTGGTGCGACATTTTTATTTACATTGTAAATACAGTTACAGACATCTTCTTTGATTGACATATGAACACAAGGTACAATTGTATGGATACACAATTACTGAGTTTGATACTTAGCAACGTTTCGACGTGGATACTCTCGTATTTATCAAGGAGATGATGATGTTACATACATATACACGAAGTGAATCTCTTGATGCAATACGACTAACCTCCACAGATTCCGGTACCCTCCGTAACTCTACATCTAGACTCGGCTGTATGACGGTAATTGATGTGTAACTACGACCATACATTTGCAATGCGGCTAGTCGACTACCGATTACCTTTAACAGGAATACGTGCCGCTTTTACAAAAGAGTCCCAAAATGGCGTCTTTTCTAGATATAATCTGTATGGGGGCAACCATTTTTTAGTTTGTTCATATAATCTCCATAGGGGCAGCCATTTTTTATCCGGGTCCTTTAAAAAAGTTCCAAAATGGCGGGATTCGTCATACAGCCGAGTCTAGATGTAGGGTACCGGAATCTGTCGAGATTGGCCGAGTGGATGCATATACGACAACCTTCCTTAGTGCGGAACAGAAGGACGTTAAAGGAGATAAATCGCTAATATTTTTCGAGAAGGAGGCGTGGTGAGGAAAACTTAAGGAGCTAAATTGCTAATATTTTGTACCTAGAAATAGGCACAAATGGGTCGAAACACATATAATAATGTAATATGAATTTATATAAACTGTTTTACATTCAATCGTTTTTGTTTTTACTGTGAATTGTCCTCAGTTATGCTCGGCGAAATACAGTTCTTGCGTCAGGTTATTCCAGGCAACACCAATAGTATTTATTGCGCATGCTCTCCAAATAGGAATATGTCATCATCATTGAACATACTGTTACAAATCAAACGCATCATGGTACACGATTCGTGTACCAATTGTATAATGTTTTTTTGTCTTAAATATTGGATATCAGAAACCCATCTTTTCCCGGTTAGAACACAACACCATTGCTGATTTAAATTGCAAAAAAATCGTGTTTTCAATGTTTTGAATTACGGACTTAGCTACTTTAATTCCTAGTATATTTTATAAAGATAAAATCCTTATTATATTTTCCTAAAGATACATTATGGGAGATTAGATAGCGGCTTAGCAGTTCTAACTATAATAGTTAAAAACGAGGTAATGTAAAACAATTTTCTGAAAATTTCAGTCAAATGGATCCACTATGAACCGAGAAATGAGCGATCGAAAGTTCCGGTACGACAAAAATCATAGTCTCGATTACCAATTTAATCATTAAATCGTGAACCCTAACTCAACCCTAACCCTAACAAAAGATATCGGTGGACTTATAAACCCTAACCCAACCCTTACCCTAAAAATAGATATCGGTGGACTAATGAACCCTTACCCTAATAATAGATATCGGTGGACTAATGAACCCTTACCCTAATAATAGATATCGGTGGACTAATGAACCCTAACCCGACCGTAACCTTTACAATATATATCGGTGGACTAATGAACCCTAACCCGACCATAACCCTAACAATAGATATGGGTGAACTAATGAGCATTCCCCCGAATACCAAGGGCTGCATGTCTCTTCAGAAGAGCTCTATCTCACACATGAATGGAAGGGGTTCCAGACATTTCGAATCGATGAATCTCGGTGATGGATATTTGAGTTCCAGACAATCTTCGTTATTCCAATTGTTTGGTTCGGTCGGTGTCCATAAATCCGTCATGGACATGGGCGAACCGTCATTCCACATCCACACTCCTTCCACGTCCAGATCACTGCCTCCGATAAAATATCGATTTGCTGAAAAATCAATAACAATGTAAAAAGACAATCTCGAAACCAGAAAACTGTTTGGATAAATTTCTCTGGTGAATCGGGGTAGCCATTTTCCCGGAAGTGACGAATCACATGACTGTCACGTGACATGTATTTTTTTTACGTGCCTAGTATACCCACGCATAAAAAAATAGATCTTTACAAAAACTTGAATTGTACGTTTAGGATCAAAGTTTTGGGCGCGCATGCGTCGTACGGTTTGATCGCTCGCAGATCAGACACAAGAAACTTCGGGGGGATTTTGAATATGTAGGCCATTTGCCAATCACGATATTTTACCGAGATTTCGTCTAATAGTTTGAATGCAGCTATGGCGGGTGTTACCACTGTTTGTCGTATATGTTTTACACGATGAACAGTCCATATACGGATTACACTATTTTGCCTGATTACACTAGTTTGCCTATACCATTTATTTAGGACATCGAATTTTGTCTAATGGTTTGGATTGTTCGTACTTGGTTTTATTATATTTCTACGGTGTCGGACACACGCGTTTACTAAAATGTCCCCTGTACACTGTTAAAAATGGTTGTAATTAAAAACTATAAGCAGTGTTAATTAAGTTTAAAATTTACACCACAGCGAGAGGTTTTTTAAATGTAATGTCCATTCAAGGGTAACCAACAAAAAAAGAGCTACATCTAACAAGTGTAACCGATATTCATGACTACTGAACACCTGAATAGGTGTAATTGTGGGTTTTTTTTATTAGTTATACCACTACCAGTCTTATATTGCATTTACACCAAAGGGTGTAACTATTATTTGGGAATAAATCATAGAACAGCGTTATTTTTACATCGTTTATTGGGTTACAAAAGTGTAATCGATATTCGTGAGTACTGAACACAAGGATAGGTGTAACTGTATACGCTAAAGAGTGTTTGGGGTGAGCTACCCCTCTACAAGCGTTTTATTGCATTTACACCAAGAGGTGTAATTATTTAGAAAAGAACTCCTCCGAATAAGGTGTCAGTTTTATACCGTATCTTGCGTTACAAAGTATCTGAGTTTTTGTTTGTTAAATATAGCGTTAAATGCCCTAGTAACACAACTATAACTCATTTTAGAGTGTTTACTCATAACGAGTAAAGTATAGATTATTTTAGCTTGTATAGACGTGTAAATGTTTCAAAATATTACCAAGTACAATATCTTAATTAATTATTCTTAATTCAGGTGAGGTGCTTAAATAAATAAACCACATTATTAAGCTAAGTTGTAAGGATATGCGTATTGATTAATCCTCATGATTTATATTCTTTATAAATTGATACAGATTGTCTAATTGTCCAACAGCAGTTGACCTTGAACCAGTCTGATATGTTTTAATGTCGTTGTAAACGGAAGCGAAGTAGCCGGCGGTCTGTATGTTATCTGGGTCGGGCTAAAGGCCCTATACTAATTACCATAGTCACCGCTAGCCAATTTCAAGTTTTCTTCTGAACTTGGAAGTCGTTGGCTTGAAATGAATATCCAACCAAACAAATTACACCCGCTTTGGTGTAATAATTAAAATGGAAGTGTACATGTAATTTATAAAACATCCTTAAGGTGTAATGCTCAATCTACACCAACGGGTGTAACATTACAATTGTCTGAGTGCATCAGGAAGGTTACACTACCGGAAGTGGCAACTAGTTTCCACCTGATTTGGCGTAATGTTCTACACTAGTTGGGTGTTATCGGTTTACACCACTAAAGGCTAGAAGTAACCCATAATTAGGTTGCAACTAGTTGCCACCCGAATTGGTGAAAACTACCTTATTGTTTTTAACTGTGTAGTAGCACACACAGCTTGTTTTGGGAAAGGCTCTAGCGGAAAGACATGAATAAAGAAATTATTTCTATAACCCACCGCTCAAGTTCATATCCGCAAGTCGCATGTTCTTCACACCAATTTCCCATTTCCGCATCAACATCAACCTTCCGCCATCTTGTTCACACGTGGTAGTGGCTGTTGACCAATCAACACTTGTCTTGTATTCTCTCCAACAGAATCCATCTTGTAAGAAAGTAGTGTAAGCTTGTTTGGTACATTTTTCTGTAATATAAAAACTCCACATTCGATAGTCCACTGGTTTAACGCATGCGCCTTATAACAGCAGGTCTGTTATTAAGTCACGTGAATTGGATTCGATTCCTCGCGTGTACGTGACACGGAATAGGGTCGACTGTCTTTCCGCCTCAGTATATATTAAATCTATAACCCTAATTCACCAGCTAAGTAACTGTTCGGCGCCATTTTCACCCCCCCCCCCGCTTCTCCGGGTAGTAATAATAATAATAATAATAATCGCGTCATTTTACAAGGGTAGAAAATTAGGCCTGAGGCCTTTTTCCAATTTGGCCCTTGGCACAGATCGTGCGAATGATTTAGATCATTACTGCAGGAAGAAATCGAAGAACTCGGGGGAAACCTGTCTGATCGCACGGGAGACCGAATATCCCTCTCACTTACAACGACAAAGTTCTAGCACTGAGCTGGGATTGAACCCTCGTTGCATTGGTAAGAAGCCGCCTCTCTATCGCCACTGCTATCCGACCAGCTAAGTCGGGGATCACGTGGCTAAGTTGGTAAGGTACTGGCTAGCCTGAAGGTCGAGTGTTCGATCCCTGCATTGACCGAGAAAGTCAATCCAGTGATGCAGAAAGAAGGGCCTGCCAAGGACTGCTGTCTAATCGTACGAATAGGACGAAAAACCGAGGTCCCGTGTACAAATTGTCGTGAACGTAAAAGATCCCCTGGCAGTTGGAATTCGATATGAAAGTAGGCTGTAGCAGGGTGCCCAGGCAAACTTTTCCTCATGGAAATGCCCGTCTACCATTATCCCAGGCTAGGTGCATAACAAACAGTAGGATATTAAAACCCCATTTCATTTCGTTTCCCCGGCTAGTCGAATAGTTTAATATGCGCGCTTCAGATGACAAGTGATTTGGTTTTGCCAACCCAACCTGTATCTGGGTCGAAAAAGTTTTTTCCTACTGCTTGAGACCATTACTCCAGCAAATTATTGAAAATAAAATTGGTTAGTCTCGAAATAACATTGCTAAGGTGACCATTAATTGAAATTCATTATTGGTTTTAAATGTTTAAATTTGTTCACGCTTGACACACGCACGGGTTTCGCGTGACACCCGAATCTAAGGCCATTAAAATCACGGGGTTCTCGGTTTTAAAATTAGTTCCACTTGCAGACAGTTTAACGAGCCATGTGATGCCACGTCTGCACGAAGACAATTGCAACAGGTGAATCCCAGACTGATGTAGTCCGGTTGCTGAATGTTCCCCTGAGTTTCATCTCTTATAGCCTTTGGGATAGGGATCGACAGCGAGGCTCAATTTCAACACGTGACCGCCCACGCTCAGGTAAACCACGAGTGGCCACAGCTGCCGCGAATTGTCACATTTGCAAAAACGGTTCACAACAGGG
Source organism: Patella pellucida (assembly GCA_917208275.1). Classification (NCBI taxonomy): domain Eukaryota; kingdom Metazoa; phylum Mollusca; class Gastropoda; family Patellidae; genus Patella; species Patella pellucida. The sequence continues at coordinate 5,801,732 of OU795041.1, forward strand.
CACGTTACTGCAACAACATCAATTCCTGGGCGGCGTAGGATCTCTAGTTGTTGTGTTAAAACATATGGTTACGTAATTAATTGTTAATGTTTTATCTGTAGTGTCACATATGCCTTTGTTCGCCAGGAATCATTTGATGGAATTTGATGGCCGAATGGTTAGCACGTGCGTGCTGTATCAAAAAGCCCGTCATTGAGTCAACTGGCGTGGTTTCCAATCGCGGGTTGTACGCGACAAGAAGTAGGGTCGCCTGTTCAACCTCGTGGGTTTTTCTGGGTCCTCCGGATTTCTCCCACTGCTAAAGACCCCTACGCGCAAGCGAATTATTGAAATAAAGTTAAACCATATGTTAGTACCAAAATGACCTAGTTTGTGTCGAGTGGACGTTAAACGCCATTCTCTCTCTCCCTCTGGAATTCATACCTGTGTATTCTAGTTCAATTACTAAAAGCCATTGAAACAATGAATTGTACAAGACGAAGTCACTGAGATGATACTAACCCTGGTTTGGACAGGGACCACTAGGTAAAGCATGGATCCCCAGGGTGGATAAAAGAATAATTGGTCACCAGAACTTGTCTGCGATATCATCTTCGGTGGAAGCGGCGGTTAAACACCGAGAACAAACCCCATGCTACCAGAAAGTAAAATATATAAACTAAATCAATTTGCTTACCTATGAGTTGGGTAGTTATATGGAAAGATGATACTTGTGTGGAACCAATTGTTTCTGTAGCCGAAGAATCAATTAAGTAACACTTCCGTCGGTATTTCGACAAAATGTCACATTTTGAGCTCTGGGAACAGAAGCTAGCACATTCTAAAATACCTCTTACATTTATAACGTCCGTGAAATTCATCTGCTTCTTGGAATTCAGACTAACTTTAGTAAAATACGTGGTTTCTGTGGACATTATCAGCATTATGGCCATCGATAACACAGCAAGAGTCAACATGGTCGTTCCGGAACGGGATATCGGTAAATTAAAAGTCGTGGTCCAGATTTAGTCCAACGGAAGAAATGTTGGGGACAGCTAATAAAGTAAAATCCGTTCGGTCAGTCGGTCCTTTGTTCGGATTAAAGGTTGATAAGGGACTAGGTACCGAAATCACCAAATCACTGATATAAATGTAATGAAATGGATTCTACTGCCCTATTGTTCTGTTTCGACGGGGCTAATGATGACAGGCATACGTCACACAGTGTGCAACGAGAGATATTGTGTTCATGCAGCAGCGCAGTGGGCTACTCTTATATCGAATGCCAACTGCCAAGGGTTCGTTAACGTAGAATCACTTATAGAAAACGACTCCGGTGCCGCTACGAAAGAAACATGAACAACACAGTTTTAACATTGAGTTGTGCAAATATTGGAGACTGAAGCACGAAATCGGATAGACGTCGATTAAGGCACCGCTACTAAAACACGAGTTATGAGCCTCTATCCATGAAACATCCTCAAGACAAATTCAGGGTTGTGTGGAACTTTGAAGACTGCTACTATGACAGGAGTGGATTAAGGTACTGCTACTAACACACGTGCAGATCACGAGTTATAATGAACTCTACGCAAGAAACATCCTCGAGGTTGATCCTAAACACAAATTCAAGATTGTGTTGAATGTTGGAGACAGCTTCTACCCGATGATGATAGGAGTGGATTAAGGTACTGTTACTAACACACGTGTAAATCTCGAGTTATGAACTCTACACAAGAAACATCCCACATCTTCAAGGTTGTGTTGAATGTTGGAGACAGCTAATACTCGAAATTATCTGTTATATGGTAAATGATATAGCTGATTGGTAGAATTCGATGTATAATACTGTGACGAATGTTGGAGATAGCTACTACTCGAGATTATCCGTTATTACCCGTAACTATCTGTTATATGGTAAACGATGTAGCTGATTGGTAGAATTCGATTTATAATATTTTAAAACTGAGACGAAGTTGGTTCAAACCTGCTCACTCTAAACAGCAGGAAACATCCCCAAGGTTGTGTGGAATGTTTGAGACAGCTGCTACTCGAAATTATCAGTTATATGGTAAATGATGTAACTGAATGGTGGAATTCGATTTATAATATTCTAAAACTGAGACGAAGTTGGTGGATACCTGCTCGTTCTAAACAGCATCTTCACAATACGTTATTGTCAATAAACGCTGCTAAATTCATTTCATTGCTTCCGTAGTTTTTCAAGCTCCTCAGATTACCCTGTCAAGTGATGATTTTTTTTTGCAATTGATTCCGGCTTTTGGTCGGGTTTTGTTTTGTTTTGTTCGAGAATATTAATTAGTTGACGTAGAAAATCACGAAATCGATAAAATACACAAGGCTATCGAATCAAGCCACGAGATAATACAATGATCATGAAATTAATGAAACTTTAATGCAATAGTAACTTAGTAGCGAGAAGGTGTGACTTGGGGCGGGCGCTCTGGCGTGTTTGGGGGGGGGGGTGGAGTGGAGAAAAATCTAATTAAATTACAGATCTATTTTTAGGTTCGTTTTTTATACTTTCGATGGCCTACACTACCTGTAGATCTAACAAGTTATAGTGGGAGTTCATGTTCTATGACGTCAGGTACCAAACAAGCGACTTGACCCGATAACGTCAGTTATTCGATTAACCAATTAGCGACATCCATGTATTTTTTTATCTACTTTTGCTTTGTTTTTATTTCTATAGCTACCAATGTCCTCACACTTCCGCGCGCAAAAAGGACAGACCATTCGATTGGCTGACCACTCATTTCAAGTGTAGTAAAGACAAGTAAAAACGAAATTTTGAACTATAAAAAAGAAACGAAATTGGATCTGTGTCAAGGAGAAATTGGGCATTCAATCAAAGAGTGAGATTAAAATTAATTTTTTGTGTACTTTGAAAAACTAACAATTAATTATAAGTCGGTGCGATAAATAAAAACATAAAACAATTATGAATGAAAGTTTATAACAATACGACGTCTTCTTCGGACCTAAAGAGCAGGGCTAGAGATCTCCAGACCCTAAGTTAGACTCGTGCATCTTGTTACATAATTCTGTTAGCCTTGTGATCGTCTTTTCTTCTCCTTTCACGTTGTGTACTTTTACTGGTTCCTTATTTCTTAAGACGTTCATCTTCTCAGTTAAAACAAATGCCAGAGTTCGCTTTTTCCTTTTATGTAGCATATATAGGTATACATACAAAGTACAGATTACAATTACAGTTACTACTAGCAAAACCCTTCCCAAACCTAGCTAGCCTAGCGGCTAGCTAGTAAGATGGAACCCGTCTGGAAGTCTAATCGGAGTCTGAACTAAAACTTTACAAAGGCTATTTTATAAAGAAACTGTTATACACGCGTAACAGTGCGTGTTCATTAGCCTTGACTGACATAACTAACAAGGCGATTGGTTAAATTAACAACTGGCCTGATTCCTATCACGTGTAAATTGTTGAAAGTAGAACCAGGTATCATTATGAGCTATTAGTAGTATTAGTGTTTTTTCATACCACAACACATCACTCAAACTCTAAGTTGAATTAAGTGTGTGTGAACGTACGAAATTGTCAAACCCATAGTTAATATAATATAATTGAATTTCATCTTAAACGTTAATCTTAGAAGCACAAAGTCTACTAATAGTATTACAAGTTGAGCAGCAAATCGGATCCTAATCCAGTGAATATCGAGAGTTGATTATGGTCTGGATACGTTAATTAATGTCTGATTAATTATTTGGATGACATTGAAGGACCAAAGAAAGACCTACAATAGGAAGATTTAGCTCTTGTATGATGCTTATTAAAGGTACAATAACACTCTTGGGGCTTGAAAGGTCCAGAAAAAAAATTAGCCTTATTCTAACTACAAGATGTTTAAGTGTCCTACCTGTTGTGTACATTATCCATTACAACCTATCTTACTTGTCCAGAGGGTTCGAAAATATGTTTAAATCTAAATTGCATTTGAAAGTGCTTACGTAAGGCTTTTCAAACCATGTTACGGCATGTAGTTGAATTTTTCCAATTTTTTAAAATTAGGTGTGGTAAGATGAAATTTGTATCATTTTTAAATTGAAATATTGTAAAATAGTACAAATTGTTGACCAGAATAAAGATTGGAACATATTATTCAGTTACAACAAGAGTGGTATTGGGGCTTTAAAAGGGAGAATTTCATATTTTTAAAATGTATCAAGGATATCTTTAAACAGTCATACCTTGTTAAAGAAAATCCTATAATTCAAATATAATTTTCAACTTCAAACGTTTGAAGGTAGCTATTAACACGGAGGATAGAAAAACAAGGGAGGTAATTGTGTTATTATTTCCAGTGTGAATGATTTTATAAGTGTGATTATGATACCTATGATCGTAATATAATGAGTTGACAACCTATTAAGCAAAAGACATAGAAATAATTATGTTATGATTTTCTTAGAAAATATGAAATTCTCGCTTTAAAGTGCAATTAATTTTAGAATAGATGAGGCAAACAATGCGTGAAATAGTAATTAGCCGATCGTATCGTGATCGATTTGACTAACTACCATACCAAAAGTGACAGACTGGGTTAAAAATAATCATCAATTTTTTCCTCACAATACGCATTAAAGATGGGTTCCCATATAAATATTTATCGGGTGGTTATTTCCAATAAAAGTATGTCAATTTTGGTATATATGGAAAGTAGAACAATCCAATCTTACGAGAAAAATACTGGATCCCCTGAAGAACTTGGCAAAAATGTCAGGGTATCCCAAATTGACAACCCAACGATTAGTGAAACATCCATGCGTGACGTCAAGGGATGCGCGCGCAGGTTGTATGATGTCATTGTAAGAGGGAGCACTAAATGTAACAGTCCAGATATAAATGCAGCGATACATCATGTTTTATATATTCAACGAATTCTCCCTCGGCTTGCTTCCCTTCCGTGACGTTCAATAACGTCAAAAACATTGACTCTAAAAATAGATCTTTTACAGTTTATGGTGTTTCCTGTGGACAGCTGTGTTTTGAGAACGATTTAGAGCAAAATTGTGGTTGATTAATCAGTTTGTTTATGTTCTTAGTCCAACTGTATCACCGAATAACCTGGTTCGTACACGGAAATGTATCTTTAAGTCAATACCTTGAAAAACTTCGAAATAAAGTACACATTGTGGTGTTTGTTAACATTGACGTTTTGAGAAATGATTTAAGTTTGTTTTTATTGTACGTCAGGATTAATTGGTTGTTGGAGTGATTGATGATAACAATAAAAAAAATTACTCAATCTTTATCAGGCGATGTGATGCTGTATAAGCCCCCATCACACCAAACTAAACCTCACTGCGTTCTGAAATTGTTGCGAGAGAGAGAGATAAATGGGGTTTAACGTCCGCTCGATACAAACTAGGTCATTTCGAGACTAACATATGTTTTATTTTATTTCAATAAACTTAGTAACGAGAAGGGGTGACTTGGGGCGGGCGCTCTGGCGTGTTTGGGGAGGGGTGGAGTGGAGGAAAATAAAAAAAACCCCACAGATCTATATTTAGATTCGCTTTTTATACTTTCAATGGCCTACACTACACGTAGATCTAACACGTTATAGTGGCAGTTCACGTTCTATGACGTCAGGTACCAAACAAGCGACTTGACCCGATAACGTCAGTTACTCGATTAACCAATTAGCGACATCCATGCTAATGTCCTCACGGTTCCGCGTGCAAAAAGGACAGACCATTTGATTGGCTGACCACTCATTTTAAGTGTAGTAAAGACAAGTAAAAACGAAAGTTTGAACTGTAAAAAAGAAACGAAATTGGATCTGTGTCAAGGAGAAATTTGAAATATTGTAAAATAGTACAAATTGTTGACCAGAATAAAGATTGGAACATATTATTCAGTTACAACAAGAGTGGTATTGGGGCTTTAAAAGGGAGAATTTCATATTTTTAAAATGTATCGAGGATATCTTTAAACTGTCATACCTTGTTAAAGAAAATCCTACAATTCAAATATCATTTTCAACTTCAAACGTTTGAAGGTAGCTATTAACATGGAGGATAGAAAAACAAGGGAGGTAGTTGTGTTATTATTTCCAGTGTGAATGATTTTATAAGTGTGATAATGATACCTATGATCGTAATATAATGAGTTGACACCCTATTAAGCAAAAGACATAGAAATAATTGTGTTATGATTTTCTAAGAAAATATGAATTTCTCGCTTTAAAGTGCAAATAATTTTAGAAAAGAGCAGGAAAACAATGCAGTAAATCGTAATTAGCAGATCGTATCGTGATCGATTTGACTAACTACCATACCAAAAGTAGCAGACTGAATTAAATCTAATCATCATGTCTTCTCCTCACAATACGCTTTAAAGATGGGTTCCCAGATAAATATTTATCTGGTGGTTATTTCCAATAATAGTACGTCAGTTTTGGTAAAGTAGAAACATCCAATATTACGAGAAAAATACTGGATCCCCTTTCAAACTTGGCAAAAATGTAAGGGTATCCCAATCTCGCAACGATTATTGAAACACCCATGCGTGACGTCAAGGGATGCGCGCGCAGATTGTATGATGTCATTGTAAGAGGGAGCGCTCAATGAAACAGTCCAGGTATAAATGCAGCGATACATCGTCTTTTATATGTTCAACGAATTCTCCCTTGGCTTGCTTCCCGTTCGTGACGTTCAATCCCGTCACAAACATGGAGTCTAAAAAAAAGAATTTGTTTTACAGCTTATGGGGTTTCCCGTGGACAGCAGTGTTTGAGGGTGATTAAGAGCAAAATTATGATTGATTTATTAGTTTGAGTATGTATTTAGTCCAATTATATCACCAAATCACCTGGTTCGTACACGGCAATGTATCTTTTAAGTCAATACCTTGCAAAACTTCGAAATAAAATACACATTGTGGTGTTTGTTAACATTGACGTTTTGAGAAATGATTTAAGTTTGTTTTTATTGTACGTCAGGATTAATTGGTTGTTCGAGTGATGGATGATAACAATATAAAAAAATTACTCAATATTTATCAGACGATGTGATTCTATATAAGCCCCCATCACACCAAACTAGACCTCACTGCGTTCTGGAATTGTTGCGAGAGAGAGAGAGAGAGAGAGAGAGAGAGAGAAATGGGGTTTAACGTCCAATCGACACAAACTAGGGATATCGAAATCATTCGCACGATCTGTGCCAAGGGCCAAATTTGAAAAAGGCCTCAGGCCTAATTTGCTACCCTTGTAAAATGACGTGATTATTATTATTATTATTATTATTATTATCGAGACTAACATATAGTTTAATTTTATTTCAACAATCCGCTTGCACGTAGGGGTTTTTAAACAGTGGATGAAAACCGGCAGCACCCGGAGGAAACCCAAAAAGATTGGACAGGCGATCCTACTCCTTCTCATGCACAACCGGGGATTCGAAACAAGTCGATATATAAGCCCCAATCACACCAAACTAATCCCCACTGCGATCTGAAATTGTTGCGAAACGGACGCCAACTGTGTGCGAACGAAGTGTGCGTAGTAATACCTGTTTACGATCTGTTTAAGAATTTTATGGACGGGTTCGGACTAATGCACTATAAAACTTTCAGCCTGTTCAAAATTGTCCCCGTTCTGCAATGAGACCCAGTAAGTACTTAAAACGTAGTCTCTATCATCCAGAAAAATGTTCTACATATATTAGTCTGCACGCGTTGTCAACATTTGAGAAAAATTGGCTAGTTTCATTATCATAAGGGAGGTAACTCCTCTTAAAACAAGATGTTTACGCCCATGATTCATGAAATGAATTTAAGAAAGTCATTTCAAAAAATCCATTTGATTGCATACCAGTTCAATATCCAACACTCATTTTTTTATTGTAAAATTTCTCCCTTCAAATAACGTCAACTATTGAAAACTGTCCCCGACCATCCGTATGTTGAAGACTAGGGGGTTATGGGTGACCGAGATTTCTTAAAACGAAGTGGAAGTACCTGAATGTGATTTCGGAACGTCTCTCTTATTAGGAACGTAATTGCGATGCGTCTCTCCTACTCGGAACGCAATTGCGGTACTTCTATCCCCAATTTATTCTATAAATTTGTCAACCACAGAAACAATTACTTAAAACGAGTTTGAAGTGCTATGAACGTTATTTCGGAACGTCTGTCCTACTAGGAACGTAATTGCGGTACGTCTTTCCTCTGTTATTCTATAAATTCGTCAACCACAGAAACAATTGGTGTCACAAAAGTATCTTCTCTTCATACAAATACCCAACTCGTAGATAATCAAATTGGATAATTATTAATAAAGTAATATTTTCTGGTAGTTGGAGTGGAATGAATGAATGAAATGGGGTTTAACGTCCTACTGTTATGCACTTAACCTGAGCAAATTGAAGACGGGCATACGCCATACAGTGTGCTATGAGGGGGTTTGGGTGAAGAGGGAGTTGAGTTTCATGGATTTGATTATAAACAAGCCATTTTGAATTTCGTGATTTTTGGCGGGAACGGTTGGAGTGACGTGGTTCCCGCCTTTTTTTAAAATTAGCATACTCCTTAGCATACCCGTCAGGCCAAATGTTCATGCTTCTTTCCGGAAGTGAACACCCTTTCACATATCCGCCCCACTACTTCGTGTATTTTGCTGAACAAAACATATTATAAATAACAGTAAAAATATACGATTGAATGTAAATAAGTTTATTTACATTCATATTACATTATTATATGCGTTGCGACCGATTTGTGTCCATTTCTAGGTGTGAAAGAGAGAGAGAAATGGGGTTTAACGTCCACTCAACACACCTAGGTCATTTCGGATCTAACATATGGTTTAATTTTATTTCAATAATTCGCTTGCTCGTGGGGGTCTTTAGCAGTGGGAGGAAACCGGAGTGCCCGGAGGAAACCCACGAGGTTGAAGGTGTGAACGAATAGAGATTTAGCTCCTTTAATCCAGGCTAATATACAGGCCCTACTTAGATTAAAATATTTAAGTCAAAATACTCCAATAATCCACGCCCAGTAGAAAAGAACATGTTAAAGTCTCTAACTCGAGGGGGTTGCGATGGCCTATTGTTCTAGAGTGCCGCGCTTCGACCGCTAGCTGGCCGGCCACCTCTGGCTTGCGGCTGTAGTTTCGAGCTCTGGTGTGAGCGCATGTTTCCTCTGGGCACTCCGGTTTCCTCCCACTGCTAAAGACCCCTACGCACAAGCGAATTATTGAAATAAAAGTAAACGATGTGTTAATCCCGAAATGACCTATTTGTGTTGAGTGGACGTTAAACACCATTTCTCTCTCTCTATCTCACTCTATCTCTAACTCGATATTTTACAAATTAAAAACACAAATTAGAATTCAATAATGACTGGTGTAGTTAACATTTGTAAAACTATGGGATTTTAATATCCAATATTTAAGACACAGTGAATACTTAACAATCAGTAAACGAGTCGTGTACCCTATGGTTTTGGGTGTCATTTTGTAATGAACAAATACAAACATATCCACAATAATCTGTATAATATATGGGGGTTGGGATGGCCTAGTAGTCTAGAGTGCCGCGCTTCGACCTCTAGCTGGCCGGCCACCGCTGGCTTGCGGCTGTGGTTTCGAGCCCTGGTGTGAGCGTATGTGGCATGGAGATAGGGACGCCTTCTTAACCTCGTGGGTTTCCTCCGGGCACTCCGGTTTCCTCCCACTGCTAAAGACCCCTACGCGCAAGCGAATTATTGAAATAAAATTAAAAACCATATGTTAGTCCCGAAATGACCTAGTTGTGTTGAGTGGACGTTAAACCCCATTTCTCTCTCTCTCTCTCTCTGTATAAAATATATCTCCAAAAATACGATCACAACCGTAAAGTTGCACTTCTTTGTTTCACAGTAAACGACAAAAAGATAAAAGGTATGCCGACACAAACTGCTTCCACCACTGGTTTAATAACATTCTAAGTCGCTCATCTGAGAGTTCTTCAGAACAATGTCAGGTAATATCGGCTGTTAAACTATTGCTTTATAATATACAAGCGATTAAAGATGGTGACACGCGCCAGGCAGCGTAAACTTACTCTTCCGGACATACGTTACCACTGTTTGTCGTGTATTTTGTACATGGTGAACAGTCCATTTGCTGATTGGAATTCGATATAAGAGTAGGCCGTAGCGCCGCTGCCCGGGCAAAATTTCCCTCATAGCACACTGTTGGCGTATGCCCGTCTTCAATTGGCCCAGGTTAGGTGCTTAAGCGTAGGACGTTAAACCCCATTTCATTCATTCATTCCATTTGCTGATTACATTATTTTGCCTTTACCGGTTTTTTAGGACTTCGAATTTTGTCTAATGGTTTGGATTGTTCGTACTTGGTTTTTGGTTTTATTTTATTAAATCTGTCTGTGATTCTCATCGTTTCCCATTCTCTGCCCCGTGTATTGTTAAACTATTGCTTTATATTATACAGGCGGTCCAAGATGGTGACACGATACTTTGTCTGTGGTCCTCATATTGTCCCATTCTCTGCCCCGTGTATTGTTTTATACAGACCGTATGGTCTAAGATGGTAAACATAATACTCCAATAAGTACATATTCGACGGTTTAGTGTAATGAAAGGAGATTGCATAGTCACTCATATTGTTCTGAAAAAAAAAAGAAAACGACAATGAGATGGGGTAATTCATTAAACATTAAAAGTGACGGGGAGAGAGAAGGAGAGAGAGAGAGAGAGAGAGTGACAAACATATGAAATGAAAATTTTGCGTCAGTAATCTTGGGTTGTCTCTAGGTCTCCTGTTTTCCTCTCGAAGTTTAATCCCTCTACGCGAATTGCCGACATTAGATTGAGACCATCGGTTAGTCCCATAAATAAGGCAAGGTGCAATTTGGTTGAACGTCCTACTACTCTGCGTCAACCGGGCTAATGAAGACGGAAATACGAGATACAACTAGCTATGAGTGGTATTTTACCCAGAAAGGCGTTTCGACTTACTCTTAGTTGAATTTAAGTTGCCAAGGGTACCTTTACATGCACGCCAACGTGTACACGACACCTCAATTTTGGCGTCCATCCAGTTGGACGCTGTTCTTGTGAACCACTCTGTTGGGGAAGGGGAGACCAGACTGGACATACTAAACTAATGCTGTCTGTCTACCATTAGCTCCGCTTGAGAACAGACACTAAACTAGTTGACCGACATTTTAAGGCCTAAATCAAGAATTTTGATAAGAATTTATTCCACGTTTTGATAAGATAATTGAATAGGTTTATTTAGTCATTGTGTGTATGTCATACGTAGTAGATTCGCATTACAAAAATAGTATAGTAAACTAATTTTTGGATATGTCGGCCATTAAGGGAAGATGTCTTTTCTTGAAGTAGATATAGTTCTCTGTGCGCAGAATGCCATATGCGCAGTCCCCAAGGCCTATCTTCGCCACCCCAAGGATCGAGTCCCGGACCAAAGTGATCCACTTATACATAAGTTAATTATTTGTTAATAGAGAGAGAGCAAGAGAGAGAGAGAGAGAGGGAGAGAGAAAGAGAGAGATGGGGTTTAACGTCCACTCGACACACACTAGGTGATTTCGGAACTGACATATGGTTTAATTTTATTTTAATAATTGGCTGGTGATAAGGGGCCTTTAGCAGTGGGAGGAAACCAGAGGACTCGGAAAAAACCCACAGGCAATCCTACTCCTTGTCACGTACAACCGGGGATTCGAAACCACGCCAGTTGACTCAATGACAGGCTTTATGATACAGCGCGCGCGTGCTAACCACTCGACCATCCGATCCCTCGTTTTCTAATAGCCTGTAACACATTTGCCTACCAACTCTCACCATCCATCCCGTGTACAGATTGGCGTGCACGTAAAAGATCCCTTGGCAGTTGAAATTCGATACAAGAGTATGCCGTAGCGCCGCTTCCCGGGAAAAATTTCCCTCAAAGCACACTGTATGGCGTATGCCCGTAACCCATTAGCCGGCCCAGGCTAGGTGCAGAAGAGTAAGACGTTAAACCTCATTTCTCAACACCCACCCTGAACTAACATAGAAATAAAACAAAAAAAAAAGAACCCAACATGGTTGAATTGATGTTTTTTTTTGTGTTTTTACCTTTTTTGAACCATATTTGTCATATTCATAATACCATGTAGGGAAGCCCTTTACTAACATTGTTGCTGGATCGAAGCAATGGAAACGGCTTCTACCTTGGTCGTCATGAGAACTTCCGGTTAGGACACCAAGTTTTTCCATACATCTTCCAAAATCCACATCTTCGTATTTTCCCTTCTTTACACACAATTTGTTGCTGGATTTACCAAATCTTCTTAAAGCTTCTTTACTTATAACATAGCCAGCACCGCCGCTATGATATCCTTGTTTGAGGTAGGGTGTGAACCAATGTCCATAATAAACTGGGAAGCTGGAATTCTTCGACGATAAAAAGTATCGAAGATTTTCTACAATGACGTAAGTGTCGTCATCGGCTTTCATGAACCAATCAGCGTCATTAAAATGGTTTTGATAAATATACGTGAACGCCATCATTGTTTTCTCGGTAAGATGTTTACGACCTTCAGAAACATTTAATCCAATGGCCGGAAAGTTTGCATCAGTCTTGGAACTGAAGAAAAGGATCTTGTTGCATCTCTTGCCCCACGTTTCCTTCACTGACTTACATTTTTTATATAAAGTTTTCGGTGACGTCATTACCCAGCATAAAACACGAACCTTTTTTTCAAGTCTTAAGGCATCATTCACCTCTACTGAAAATACAAGAGTTATATCCCTTTAATTATAGCGACGGACTAAGACTAGTAATTATTTGCCTATTTTTCATGATGGGAGTTATTAATAGACAATTTTTCCCTTAATTTGTTCCCCTCTTCCTGCGTTTTAGGTTGACTTTATGGTCTAGAATCGAAGGGATAAAATTTGCAATCTTATAGCAGTTTTTTGGGTAATACTGGTGATATTACAGCGGGGGGATGGGGATGTAAAATGTCTTTCTGCGGAGAAATGAAATGTATCGGAAGTGAGATTTTCACCCCAGTCAACTTCAAATACACGTAGCAAAAAAACTAAACCAACACCCCCTACAAGTTTATGGTGGGGAGATTGCCAAATGTGGTCCCCATTGTGCCTAAGAAGATTGGAACCAACGGAATGTTGAGCAAAAAGCTACAGCCTGTGATGTTACACCCATTTAACATTGAAGTCAATGGGCAAATAATTACTAGTCTGACACCCGAGAGAAATACAAGAGTTATTTTCCTTTAATCATATAGAGAGAAATGGGGTTTAATGCTTTCTCGACACAAACTAGTTTCATTTCAGGACTAACATATGGTTTAATTTTATTTATAAAATTCGCTTGCGCGAAGTGGTATTTAGCATTGGGGGGAAACCGGAGGACCCGCAGAACATCCACGAGGTTGGACGTGGACAGGCGACCCTACTCCTTGTCACGTGACCCAGAGGATCCCCACGAAGCAGCAAAGGCAACTAAGGATTCGAAACCACGCCAGCCCATAATTATAGACAGAAGCTTATAATTGCGTTCTCTAATATTAAAATCTCAAGGACATCTTAATAAACAGAAAATTAGACCAGCCCTAAGCCTTACACAAAGCAAACACTATATCAAACCCTAGCCCTAACCCTTAGTAGATAAAATATACTAGATGTAAGAATCCCTGACCCTAACCCGGGGCTAGTGGAACTAACACATTCTTTAGATGATCAAATCCTTATAGTTGGAAACATATTGGCGTGGCTCTACACCGAGAGCCTCAAATTTATTCTTTTTTCTTCAGAAACAAAAATACCAGAATATCACAAGCGAAGGAAGACCATCACCCTTTTTAAATCTAATGTATTATATGTATTTTTGTAAAACTAGGAGGAGGATCACGTGACTAAGTTGGTAAGACGCTGGCTCGCTAGCCTGGAGGTCGGGTGTTCGATCCCTGCATTGGCCGAGAAAGTTCATCCAGATTTTCCGGCGTGGTTTTCCCTAGTCAGTGATGTATGTATGCCACAAAGTTATGGACATTTTAATTATAGAAATGGCAAGTAATTTTCGAGTCGGATTATGACCTGGAGTACACAGTGATTACTGAATAATCGTTGTCTGATCCTGAACAAATATACACCAGTTTCGCCCCTTTTCTATGGTGACCGTGAACGTCCCATTTTATCACAAAACTTCATGATGTTAAACCAAGATAGTATATTTGGCACGACGAACATTCAAGTAACAAAATAAAAACGGTGCTAATGTTCACTTGAAGTTTTGAAGACAGCAGTCGGTCATCAGTGAAAATACGAATTGCGTGGAAAATACCGTTTTTTCACACATTTCCAAGATATTTCAGCAGTCTAGTTGGTTGCGTTCCTATCAGTTTTTTTCTCCTTCTGACTTCTACTTTAAGGGATACCCTTCACAACCACAACAAGCAATTCTATGCCAGACATGCAAAGGGGCGGCTACAAACGTTTTAAGATGGCGTAGTTTTTAACATTCGTAAAATGACCACTTTAAGATCTCTCACAGATACTTCCACGCGAATCATTCAATTCCAAAAACTGCCGGATTTGAAGTCGATCACTAGGCCTATCATACCTGGCCAATATCAAAAATTTAAAGGCACAACATTTCGGGTAGGAGAGGTTTGAAATAAGGGTTAAAATTGGTCGGAATAGGTAATATTTTCCCCCAAAACAACAATTTTCAGTTATACCGAAAGTTGTCCGTTCAAACATTTTTCACTCCATCCTGTAAATTCTGTCGCCTATATAGGGGTCACCATACACCAAGTATGGTTGAAAATGCTGCCCCCCCCCTAAGGTGTTTTCAATTGTTGCAGCTATGGCGGGTGTGGCATGCCAGCAGGGTAAGCTTACTCTTCCGGACACCTGTTACCACTGTTTGTCGTGTATTTTGTATTCAGTCCATATGCTGATTACACTATTTTGCCATATTACACTATTTTGCCTATACCATTTTTTAGGACTTCGAATTTTGTCTGATGGTTTGGATTGTTCGTACTTGGTTTTATTTTATTTATGGTCCTTGCGTGGACGCGTTCTTCGTGGTGACATCAACTTAAAATACAGAAAATATTCCGCACGTGCATTTCAATACACGAGACCAATGTTTCATCAAAAGGTATGGGCGGATGGGATGCCCCCCCCCCCCTAATCGATGAAAATGTTGAATATCCTTGCATTTGAGGTCATTGCCTATCAATTCTACCTGTTTTGTGTGAGTTAGGAGAAGTGAGAAGACCACCGCGGAGTGGAAGAATGTTGATTTGATTTAATGGAGTCGAGCGCTTATTTCAGATATTGACGCATGTAATATGCTGGGCTTTTAATTCTTTGAGACCTGGCCGGAGGGGCGGGGAGCAGCCCCTGTCGCAAGGAAGTCCCCCTCACTATACCACTGATAATGTATAATTGACACATGCTAAACGAAAATACAATGTTTGTGTGAAGTCGGATAAAACGCAAGGAGGTCAAAGGAGAGAGAGAATGGGGTTTAACGTTCATTAAACACAAATCATGTCATTTCGGAACTAACATATGGCTCGTTTCAATATGAAACCGGACGATACGGAGAAAACAGGTGGACAGGTGGCCCTACTCCTTGTCACGTACCAATGGGGAATCAAAACCACCCAACCTGAATCAATGACAGACCTTATGATACAAACTCCCACGTGTTAAACCATTTGACCACAATAAGGACAAAATAATATTTAAAATCGAATTCTTTTTTGTCATGTGTAATACGTTTTGCTTATTAATATTAAATTTTGAAGTATGAGCTACGAGTATTTGAAAGGAAATCGGTTTGACCAGATGTCACACTAGCATTAAGAGAACAGCGCCTTTATTGAACGCCGTGTGGGGGATCACGGTGGCTTAAGCCAGGCTGACACTTGCACGATTCCGTGGCACACATTGGCACGACTCGAGTCGGCACGACACCGCCCGATTTGCGCAAACTCGTCGTGCCAATGCGGGAAGTGCGTAAACAATGCACAAACAACTGCGCAAACTATGCGTTAACTCGTCGTGCCAATGCGGGAAGTGCGTAAACAATGCGCAAACTATGCGTAAACTCGTCGTGCCAGTTTGTGTCAATGTGGACACTGATGGGCATGACAAAATCGTGGCCAAAAGTCATTGCAAGTGTCAGCAAGTGTCAGCAAGTGTCAGTCTGGCTTAAGTGGAGTAATCGTGGTGATAATATCACGTTTTATTAAACATTGAGGTGTAGCAATCGTGTTGATTGTATCGAAACGTATCTGTCGGTACCAAATCGTGTACTATATCAATAGAAATGAAATGAAATGGGATTTAAAATTCCACTGTTCTGCTCCGACTGGGCTAATGAAGACGGGCAGTATAATTAAATGATATGAAAGGGGGTTCAAAGTCCTACTGCTTTGCTTCGCACTGGGCTAATGACGACGAACATACGCCATACAGTGTGCTATGAGGAATATTTCGCCCAGGCAGCGGCACTACGGCACACTCTTATATCGAATTGCAACTATCAAGAGATTTTTTGCGTGTACGCCAATGTGTAAACGGGACCTCGGTTTTCCGTCCCATCCGAACGATTACGTCCGAAAATCGAAATGTACTTTCCCGGACAATGCAGCGATCGAGCACGCGATCTCCAGACTAGCGAGCAAGCCTCTTATCCACTTAGTCACCGTAAACTACTAGTGTGTTTAGAAAATTCGATAACACTTCTGGTGCTACGTTGAGAGACCTGTGGACTAGATTACCTATGGATGTAGAAGTTTCTGGTTTGGCCTCAACGCTGTTATTAAACTCCGGGTCTTGATACACTGATAACCATCTTTGCTGAAAAACAAACAAATATGTATTGAATTGTGAAACCCTAGCAAAATCATAAATACAACAAAGAGAGAGAGACACGGAGTTTAACGTCGACTCGACACAAACTATGATGTTTTAATTTTATTTTAATAATTCGCTTGCGCGTAGGAGTCTTTATCAGTAGGAGAAAATCGGAGGGCCCAGTGAAAAACCACGAGGTTGGACAGGCGGCCCTACTCCTTGCCACGTACAACCGGGGATTCGAAACCAAGCCAATTGAGCCAATGGCACGCTTAATGATACAGCGCGCATACGCTAACCATTCAGTCACCCCCCCCCCCATTGATGTCCACGTCAATGTGCATTAGAGACCTCGGTTATTCGTCCCACCCGACGACTAAAGACGCATACATTTTATTCCAAAAACAACTTACCGTTTTAATGCTGAGAATCTGTCCATCCTGTATACTGTGTGATATATACATGAATAATACGCATATTCCAACACATACTCCCAGAATAATTTTAAAATTCTTCAACGGTACCAACATAGTTTCTGTAACGTTATCCGACAATTGATAAAAAAATCGGCTGGATTTTTCAATTAATCAAAATCATCCCCTTGCTTCATGCCACGTTGTTAAATCCTTTTAAACTTTCGCTGCATTTAATCAGGTATACATGAACACATCTATTATTAATAAATAATTTTTATTAAATTTCTTCACATCCTCTGTGGCCTCCTTCGTATATTTCTAGCAAATTGAAACGTTGTAATAACAGTACTACTATGTGTTTCTCGATGGTCCAATCACTTCTAAAGATAATACCTTGCAGTTTTGGTGCCCATTGTAAAATTGCGTTTCTTACAAGCACACAGAAACCGAAGTGAGTCAGACGCCTAAATAACATATATTGCAAATATAAAGTAAAATGGATTTTTTGTGACCCCCCCCCCCTAAAAACGTAAGCTATTGTTGCTTTCTATACGTGAATAAAGTTATTATACTGGATCTTTGTGTTTTTCTCGATAATCCAATCACTTCTAAAGATAATACCTTGCGGCTTTAGTGTCCATTGTAAAACTACACAGAAACTGAAGTGAGCCAGACGCCGAAGTAACATATATTGCAAATCTAAAGTAAAATAGATTTTGTATTAAAAAAGGAAGTTATTGTTGCTTTGAATACGTTATAATACCCGATATTTCATTATATACAGCAACAGCTTTTTATTATTTCATCGTCTTATGTTTTCCGATATCGACTTCTTATAATAATAATAATAATTTGTGATGTTAAATTTGATATTATAGTCAGAATTCATGTTTTATATTTATAATAATAATAATAATAATAATTTATTTATTTATTTATTTATTTTTATTTTTTTTTATAGAGCGCCTATAATCCAACACTTAGATTGCTCTATGGCGCTATTACATTATGGTAATAGTATAAAATATAAAACATCTCAATAATAAGAACATTGCACAATTAGAATAAAATATGGTATGCAATAATAAAAAGTAAACTTTGAAAAAGCTTAAGCATTTAACAATTAAAATGGCTTTTAAAACAGGCAGGGAAGGGGAATCTTTAATTTCAGATGGTAACTTATTCCATAGTTTAAAAGCAGCAAAACTATAAGACCTTTCCCCAAATGAGGATTTTGCATGATAGGGCATTAGCAAGTTTTTGTTTTGTGATCTAAGTGTGCGTGTAGGATATATGGGGTCATTAGTTGTTTAAGGTAGTCAGGTGAGTCTTCAATATTAATGACAGCGTATGTTAGAGAGAGTATTTTAAATTCAATTCTGCTAGTAACTGGCAGCCAATGCAGTTGGTGATATGTTCACAAAGTTTAGTTCTAGTTATAACTCGGGCGGCTTTGTTTTGTATTTTTTGTAATCTGTTTAGCTGAAGAGAAGGCAAGTTAAACAATAAAGAATTACAATAATCAAGGCGGGAGGTTACAAGTGAGTTGACAAGCATTTTAGAAGTATCGGTATTAATAAAGTTTCTTTTGCGACCTATATTATATAGTTGAAAATTGGCGGATTTACTCATATTTGACACATGTTCTTTCATGTCAAAATTTTTCCCAAATTAAAAACCGAGGTTCCGTAAACTGTTACTTGGATGTATGGCAGCCCACCCACCCACTTTAACACATTTTGTAATAATTGATGAGAGTCTATGATCGGTTCCTATTTTCAATAATTCAGTTTTATCATCGTTTAGTTTTAAAAAGTTGTTTTTCACCCAGTTTTTTTACATTACCAATACACTTCTCCAACTTAATGATTTGTTTACTTTCGTTGTCGGGTGTTACAGCCACATACAGTTGTGTGTCGTCTGTGTATATATGATAGTCTAAATTGTGATCCCTAAGAAGTTTACCAAGTGGGAAAGTATAAGCCGTAAATAATAACGGACCGAGTACTGATCCTTGCGGAATTCCATATTTTATGTCTACTGGTTTTGATGACTGCTTATTTATGACAACGCACTGTGTTCGTGAAGTGAGATATGATTCAAACCATTTCAGGGCATAGCCAGTAATTCCAAAATAATCTGTTAAACGTGTAAGTAGAAGTGTTTGGTCGATGGTATCAAAAGCAGCACTTAGGTCAAGAAGAACAAGAAAAACCACATTTTTATTATCTAGATTAATTAAAATATCATTTTGCACTCGGAGTAAAGCCGTTTCTGTATGCGGATTGAAAGGGTTCGTCCAGATGCTGAATTTTTAAATGATCTTTAAATCTAACAGACACTGCTTTTTCCACAAGTTTAGATAAAAATGATAGGTTAGATACTGGCCGATAATTTTTGAAGATGTTCTACTAGAGCTTCTTTCAGAACATCAGGGAAGGTACCAGTTGATAATGATGTATTCACAATATGAGTAAGAACAGGACACAGTTCGTCGATGCACAGATTCAGAAGCGGTGATGGAAGCGGATCTACCTCGCATGTCGAAGACGATGATTTGGCAACAAGTTGCTTGATTTCTTTCTCTGATGTCGGGGAAAATTCTGACATAACTTGAGAAGGTGGTGATATAATAGATAGACATGTTGTCTCGGAGTTATTGTCTGTTTCAAGTTCAGTCCTAATATTATCAACCGTGTCACTAAAATATTTAGAAAACTCTTCAGCAAGGTCAGCATCATGGGTGTGATCTGGTAGTATTTGTTGATTATGCGGTTTCAGGATACTATTGACCATGTTTTGAAGTACTTTTTGGTTATCCTTATTAACATTGATTTGTTCTAAAATATAGTTTTTTTTTACTCTACCAATCAAATTATTTGTTTTGTTCCGCGCTTGAGTATACAGCTGTCTATTTATCTCAAGATTAGAATTTCGCCAAAGCCTTTCCATGGGCCGTCTATGGATTTTACTCTGTCGAATTTCATCAGTAAACCATTTCCGATTTGGTCGAATAGTAAATTTGGCTTTTTTAAAGGGAGCATGGTCATCCAGAAAATTTCCTAGAGTGTCATTATAAAGATTAATTTGTTGATCAATATTTGCTCAGTCGAGTTCCTTTAATATTTTAGAGTTAATAATATCAGATCGAAAATCTTCAAAGTTAATGTTACGTAGTTTTCTATATGTAATTGTCTGTTGTTTAGGTACTGGTTTATCTTGAGCTTAGTACATATGCTAAAGTGGTCTGAGACCAGGTCATCACAAAGATGGACACATCTTCCATAGTGTCGTCTGAAACCCTAGTTATCACCACATCAAGTAAATGACCTTTTCTGTGCGTACTGCCAGTATTATGCTATTTAAGATTAAATGAATCTAAAATATCATAACATCTATTTGATATGCTACGTACACTTGACATCATCGAGATGTAGATGTAAATCCCCAACAAGTAGTAAACAAGAAGATGAGTCACGTGCATTTTGCATACTGATAGTTTATTGGCCAATCACGCTATTTTACCAAGATTTCGCCTAATAGATTGGATGCAGCTATGGCGGGTGTGGCATACTCTTCCGGACACCTGTTACCACTGTTTGTCGTGTATTTTGTACACGGGGGGCAGTCCATTTACTGATTACACTATTTTGCTTGAATATACTATTTTGCCTATAACGTTTTTTAGGACTTCGAATTCCGTCTTACGGTTTTGATTGTTCGTACTTGGTTTTTATTTTATTTATACAGTAGATCAGTTAATTCACTGAGAAAAACATCAAGACTGGATGAAGGTGGACGGTATAAACAAACAATCCTAAGGACTTCATTAGAACATTTTACATGTATGTCAAGGTGCTAAAAAGACGTGAAAGGACCAAGGGACTGATTTTTTGATGTTTCTAGTGCCGATTTATGAAAAACAGCTAGTCCGCCTCCTTTACGACCTATTCGATTTTCAGTAACTGCGGAATAGTTTGATGGCAAAAATTTGTGTAGAGTAACCGTATCATTTGGTTTAAGCCATGTTTCAACGGCTACAAATATGTCCAAATCATCATCTAGCAAATATTCCTGAAGTTCATCAGTTTTATTCCTAATTGACTGACAATTTTAAACACAGAGATTTAATTAATTTAGTACATTACCAGACTTGTCATTGCTTATTATGTCAATAGATCTGAGGTTATTATGGTTAACGTTCGCTAGCCTGGAGGTTGAGTGTTCGATCCCTGCATTGGCCGAGAAAGTTCATCTCGTTTTTCCGGCGAGATTTCACCTGATGCAGAAGGAGGGCCTGGCAAGGACAGCTGCCTAGTCGTTCGGATGGGACGAAAAACCGAGGTCCCGTGTACAAATTGGAGTGCACGTAAAAGATACCTTGGCAGTTGGAATTCGATATAAGAGTAGGCCGTAGCGCCGCTGCCCGGGCAAAATTTCCCTCACAGCATACTGTATGGCGTATGCCCGTCTTCAATTAGCCCAGGTTAGGTGCTTAAGCGTAGGACGTTAAACCCCATTTCATTCATTCATTATTATGGTTAACACCCCTGTCTTTTCTTGTTGGTAGGTTTATTAGTTACCCTTATTTGAGGTTTTATAACTTCAAACGAAGTACAAATATTTTCTTTGGTGTTTACTATAAGATCTGAAAACTGTTCAATGTTGTTTTTCATCCTGTGATCTAAACACTGTTTTTTTTTATTCAAGCTGATTAGTTTTTCTCTACAATAGGTTATCATGATTATTACTCACTTCATGAACTCACCACACTTTATAAGTGCATTATGGCAGGTTTATTGAATTTAAAAGTAAACATGCTTATAAATCTATATGACGATAAATCTCTTTGACCTTTGGCGTATAGTCTATGCCCTGTACCACAACAGGCCCGGGACTGTACAGCGCAGTGGACGCTTACGGCTGGCCCCGGGTCCATTCACTTGATTTGATGATTGTTTATTTTTTTGCAATGTCTATTTTCTGTCTTGTTCGCAGGCTTATCTTGTATATTTTTGTTTTGCGTGTAGTGTAGTCCTCCTGCACTTACTATTCGATATATACAGGGGAATTTGGGGTTATTCTTCTACAAAGTTTTCTTTAAACCTGTACCGGTTTTTTTTCCAGGGTATGTTTTTTTTTAATTTTAAAAGTATACATACTTATAAATCTATAACGATAAACTCTTTGATATATATGGATTTTTCTCCCAGGGTAAGGGTTTGTCTGTGTAGGTTAAAGCATGAGGCTGTGATTATGCTGCGGAAAGAAAGACTGAAGAAAAAACCCCGAGAAAAGGAAAATCGAGGCCGGTAGCCCGAGGTTTTTCTTCGAGGACTTTATCTTGCTTATAAAACGGTCTATGTTTAGAAGTACATAAAATGAGAATATCCTAGAATTACTTATTGATGCATGAAAACAGCGAAAATTTTATAAAGGGCTATGTTTCGAAAGGGCTATGTGTGAGAAGGCTCTGTGAATTCGCGGCCTGATGTCAGATACCAGACATAGTAACAGTGTCGTGTGGAGTCTTGGTGGCGTACTGAATCAAGTCCCTGGTTGTATACCCCCCCCCCAACCAAGACTCAAGTGTAGGACCTAGGGGGTGGCCAAATGTTTAACACATGTGCGTTGTATCATGCGGTGTGTCATTGGGTCAGCTGGCGTGGTTTCGATTCACCGGTTGTACGTGAAATAAAAATGAACCCTGTGTTAGTCCCGATATGAACCCTCTCTCTCTCTGTCTCTCTCTCTCCCTCCCTCTCTCTCCCTGTTGTATCATACGGTTTGTCATTGGGTCAGCCGGCGTGGTTTCGATTCCCAGGTTGTACGTGAAATAAAATTGAACCCTGTGTTAGTCCCGATATGAACCCTCTCTCTCTCTCGCTCGCTCTCTCTCTCTCTTTCTCTCTCCCTCTCTCTCTTCCTGTGTTGTATCATTCGGTTTGTCATTGGGTCAGCCGGCGTGGTTACGATTCCCCGACTGTACGTGAAATAAAACTGAACCCTGTGTTAGTCCCGATATGACCTCTATCTCTTTCTTTCTCTCTCTCTCTCTCTCTCTCTCCCTCTCTCTCTCTCTGTGCGTTGTATCATAAGGTCCGTCATTAAGTCAGCTGGCGTAGTTTCGATTCCCCGACTGTACGTGAAATAAAATTGAACCCTGTGTTAGTCCCGATATGACCGCTCTCTCTATCTCTCTCTCTCCCCCCCCCTCTCTCTCTCTCTCTCTCTCTCTCTCTCTCTCACACACCTATAAATATAATAGTTTAAGTCTGTGTGTCAAGCCGTAATATGAAATAATGGACATTTGTACCAAGTATTTGTCAATAACGATTAATGTTTGTCGTATAAAATTAAATAGAATGGGGTTTACCTTTCTACTGTTCTGCTCCTACTGGGCTAGTGACGACGGAAATCAGTAGGGGGGGTGGCGAGAAGAGGGAAAGAGCGAGAGCGAATAAGAGAGAGAGAGAGAGAGAGAGAGAGAGAGAGGGAGAGAGAGAGATGGGGTTTTAATTTCCACTCGATACAAACTAGGCCATTTGGGAATAACACATGGTTCAATTGTATTTCAATATTTCGATTTGCGCGGAGGGGGTCTTTAGCAGTGGGAGGAAACCGAAAAACCTCGCGAGGTTAGACCGGCGACCCTACTCCTTGTCAGGTACATCCGTGGAATCAAAACCACGCCAGTTGACTCAATGACATACCTTATGATACAGCGCACACGTGCTAACCATTCGGCCATTTCGTTCGTTCGTTTCTGGAGTTTAACGTCCACTTCCACATTGTAGACAAGTTTCGTCCACTAACCTCCCACCTCTAACCCTTGGTATTCCCAAGTGTTCTACACCATTATACCCTGGGTAAATCCACAGGGTTTCCATTATAGACCAGAGGGAGAAAAACGGGAGTTGACTTTTCTAGAAGCATTTATCCTCAGGAATCCGAAAATAGTGGGTGGTCAGTCAGATGAGGGAGCGTTCAGGAGTTATCGGGGTCAAAAGGTCACCAGAGGTTAAAGGAGAAGGGGGCTATTATCCGACAGGTGGCAAAAAGTGGAAGTTGAATTTTCTAGAAGCATTTTTCCCCAAAAATTCAAAAATGGTGGGTGATCAGTCAGGTGAGGGACCGTTCAGGAGTTATCGGGGCCAAAAGGTCACCAGAGGGTAAAGGAGGCTGGCTTATGAATATAGCTTTTTGCCCGCCTTGAAAATAAAATAAGTTTTACCCCTAATCCTAGTAATCCTTATTTCTTGCTTCTAGAAAAGTCAACCCCCGCTTTTTGCCCACCTTTCGGATTATACCCCCCACACCTACTACATCCGGTCTACTAGGAGTTACCGAGGATGACTTCTTATAGCAGTGTCAGTCCAAAGTGGTTCAATTCCGTATAAAATAAATCAATACCTACTTATCTCCCTTTGAATTTAATAAACAGCTAATTATTAAATCAATGACATTAAAATAATTGATATACAAAGAGACATTCTGTGCTTTGATTTTAATAAGTTAATAATATTGTGACGTGTTAATACAGCGTGGAGTATTCCGTGGAGAAAATTTTGGATGTTTATATCTGAATATTGCTGTTAGCTAAACTTTCCTCAAAGATTATGTGGATAACTCTAAAAAAAAGTTTGGACACTACCCACTAAAGATGCATTCAAGTCTCGAGGATATTACGAATGTTGGTGTTATAATACTGCTCGGCTGATATAGTGAACGTTGGATCTAGCCGATAACCCGTTTGCTCTTTGGGGCTTTTTAATCCACCAACCGCCAGTAACTTGTAAACAAGAAACAGACAATAAGCCACAAGGCCTTACAAAACAAGAAACACACAATAAGCCACGGTGGCTTATAAAACAAGAAACAGACAATAAGCCAAGGTGCCTCGCAAAACAAGAAACAGGCAATAAGCCACGGTGTTTTATAAAACAAGATACAACCGGATTAAAATACAGATATATATTTCGTTTCGTTTTTAATGTTGTCGATATCCAACACTACATTTAGATCTGACAAGTTATAGTGGAAGTTCACGTCAGGGGTCAAACGAGCGGCTTTTGACCCTTTGACGTCAGATATTAAATGATCAATCAGCTTTGACGTTAATAGTGGTTTACCCACAGTTCCGTGCATCAAAAGGCCAAGAACTCGCCGTAACAAACCGTTTCATAGGCTAATCCACGATATCCGCCCGAACACGTCCATGATAACAACTCTTCCAGATCCTACTGTAGAGAAGACAAGTAAAACGAAATTTTGAACTTTAAAAACGAAACGAAATAGTGCATGTGTTTTAATCAGATTGGACAAGATAGAGACAAAATAAGATACATGAAATAAAACACGGAGGCTTACTAACAACTCTTCCAGATCCTAGTGTAGAAAAGCCAAGTAATTTGAACTAAAAAACGAAACGAAATAGTACATGTGTTTTAATCAGACTGAACAAAATAAGATACAGAAAATAAAACACAAAGGTCCTTAGCAATACCAGGTCACTCAGCAGAGCGCCGCTATCAAGACCGGACATTAGCAATACCACTGCCACCATGTGCAAGAAGGAGATAAATCATTTTATATTCATCATCGGCCTCTCTCTAGGAACATGTTTAAGTATCATATATTTCTCACAGACCACGACGAGTATCATACCCCGGATGACACCTTATCGGGTAAGTCTCAAGCGCCGCCACCATGTACAACGTCCATTAATTATAAACCAATGACCCTCTGGATGTTGTTTGTCGTTGCCCGTTCACTTATGCTCCGTCAGACCGGGGTGGTATCCTTAGTGCGCTGCTGCGCCCGTACGACGACCAGAAAATGCACAAGGTCGCCGGCAAACGTGAAGACAACGAGAAATTGTCCCCCCAAAATTACAAACATGAAATAAGCTGCGTTCTCACAGCTTTCCAGGTTAGATCGCAGAACCCTGGCGCTTGTTTGGAACGTGCTCAAAACGGCGTGACTCGGCGATCATTGGTCTCATGTAACCTAACTTAGGTAGACGGCCTGTATCCCCCCCAACACAAAATATCGGAAATGCGTGAGTAAAGCAACTTTAAAGATGGTTTGCCAAACCAAATCCCTTTCTATGCCGACTTGAATACCGATCAAAAATGTCGCAGAAAGCAGAATTGCACCAGACAAAATGTTTTAATCCAGTACAAATTCGCGACATCCAATTTAAAGAAAAGTAAAAGTGGTGTTTCATTAGATTGCAGGCACTTTATTTGGCCAACCAGCGATAATAGTATTATTCTTTATGGCAGTTGGGATTTGATATAATTCCCTTACAGTACAATGTATGGCGAATGTCCATCTCCGACAGGCCAGTTGGGATAGAACAGTAGGACGTTAAAACCGATTTCATTTCATTTCATTTCTAAAGCAATGTGTTTAAAGTGGATCTATGCTGAGGTTCTGTGTATAATTGGCGTGAGCATTAAACCCCATTTCATTCACTCATTCCCTAATTGTATCTTCTTCTTCTTCTTTTTGGTGTTTAACGTCTGCTTCCACTTAAGTGATATCACAGACAAGACATAGGAGAGCCGAAGCTGCTTCCTGATTTTTAGAATATGATTTTGCAATCTTTCCATTTTGGCCTTAGGCCATGGATTAGGTTTTAGTGGGAAGTTCTTCCCTTTATTTAATTGTATCAGGCCTGTAGGACGTTAAAACCCATTTCATTTCATTTCTAAAGCATTGTGTTTAAATCGATTCATATTATGAACTTTTACTTCCAGTTGAGTGTACAATCAACACCACGTGCAGCTGTTGTAAATAACAAGATCAATGACAGAGAAGCGGAGACCATAGCTAAATTTATAGGGCGAACTGTTCAGCCTATAGGTTCGTAGTGTAATACCCGTTCTATTTATCAATGGGGGATTGGGATGGCCTAGTGGTCTGTGGTTTCGAGCCCTAGTGTGATCGTATGTGACATGGGGATAGGGGCGCCTTCTCAACCTCGTGGGTTTACTCCAGGCACTACGGTTTCCTCCCACTGCTAAAGACCCCTACGAGCAAGCGAATTATTGAAATAAAAAATGAAAACCATACGTTAGTCCCAAAATGACATAGTTTGTGTCGAGTGGACGTTAAGCCCCATTCTCTCTCTGTGCCTCTCTCTGTCTCTCTCTCTCTTTTCTCTCTCTCTCTATTTATCAATTCCAACTAAGCCAAAAATTATCCACTTAAAGATACATTATGGGAGATTAGATAACGAGCTGGCAGTTTTCACTATAATAGTTAACAAGTAGATCAAAACTAGATAATTTAAAGGGAATTTGCTGAAATTGATACACTCAGAACCGAGAATGTGGCAATTGAATTTCTGGCCTAGTCGCGATCATCATTACAAAAGTCAGTACGGTAATAAAAAAATATTCTTTGTTTTCCATTTCATGATTTTATTATCGAAAAGCATTGGGCAGAGGATTGGATTCTAATCCAGTATATATCGCAGGCTAGTGATGACATCGAAAGTTGATTATAGTCTGGATAGATTAATGTATGTTCAATTGATTTTGATCAAAATAAAACTGTAGTTTTCATTTAATGTTTTTAGTGGACTACCCTCCTGGAGAAAGTTTAGAACACCCATAAAACAATTATCAAATGTTATGTAAACTAGTCCATTTGAGAAAGTTTAGAACACCCATAAAACAATTATCAATATTATGTAAACTAGTCCATTTGAGAAAGTTTAGAACACCCATAAAACAATTATCAATATTATGTAAACTAGTCGATATCGGTTTTATCTTTTAAAAAAAATCTCTCATAATAAGCCCAGTCGCTACAAAACAGTTGAACTTGAAAATAAAAACCAAGTACGGACAATCCAAAACCCATTCTATTTTTCCCATCGCCAGATCAGCTGTCGATTGGAATGTTCATGCGAAAAGAGGCAAGGAATATGCCCGCGGAGTCAAAATGGGACTGGTATAAATTTGATATTTTCCTAAAACAGCAAATGACGTATCGTTACTTTAAATAATTCAACTTTTCAACTTAACGCAAACTAAAAATCGACTTTAATATACAGAGCGGCGAGAATACAGCCGTCTAAACCTTTTGTCGGGTACGCAGATGTCGTCAACGATTTATTATAATCTTCTATTCACATTCCAATACATTTTCACACAGCATGTGTATTAAAGGAATTTGTGAATTAATAAAGAGCATTCAAAGACTTAAATACGGCCACTAGATTTAAATGCTGCATAATCAATTCGTTGGCGCCATTGATTTCCGGGATGAATGACTTCTGAGATGTGTACGCCATAAACAATATAAATACACATACTCTAATAGCTCATGGTACTTTTGTATGTACTTATATGTCCAGAGCTAAACTCTTTTAAAATCATTAGTCTCGAAATGACCTAGTTTGTGTCGAGTGGACGTTAAACCCATTTCTCTCTCTCTCTCTTTCTCTCTCTCTCTCTCGCTCTCTCCCTCTCTCTCACACACCTATACATATATTAGTTTAAGTCTGTGTGACATCTGTGTCAAGCCGTTATTTTCTCTCTATCTCTCTCCCTCCCCCCTCTCTCTCTCTCTCTTTAAAAAAATCATCTAATTGATTGTCATTGAACATTTTTTGATTGGTGACACATTAGTCACCGGTTCCGAAATACGTTAAAATGCCACGCCCCTTTTGAAGCGCAGCACGTAACGTTCGCGTTTATTCAATTTATTAGTGATGTCATCAATACTTCCATATCTTTCATTAGTATTACAATTGATATACCACCTGCTCCTCATTCACCTTTCGTGTTCTTGGTGGGGGGGGGGGGGGGGCAAATGGTTAACGCGTGCGCTTAGAATAACAATTTCATTGAGTCAAGTACTGTGGTCTCGAATCCCCGCTTGTACGTGGCAAGGAATAGGGTCGCCTATCCAGCCTCGTGGGTTTTCTCCGGATTGTTCAGGTTTAATTCCCACTGTTAAGGACCCTTGTTTTAAACCAGAAATAACCTGTTTTTTGTCAAGTGGACGCTTAACCCCACCTCTCTCGGATGGACGTTACGTTAAACCCCCCCCCCCCTCTGTCTCTCTCCGCCCATTTACAAGTACCTGTTCAAAAGCTCTAAAATGAAAATGTTCTTTGATATCGAAATTAACCGACCTGGTTTTGGACAATAGTGCGGGTGGGGTGGGACAGTCAAACCAATCCACGTGTGGTTGCATGTACGCATATATCGTCATATCTAGCGACATTTGTAGTAACCGGTCGCAGCCAGTGGCACAAAGATCAACCAAGTCTACGCCCATTAACACTAAGTCATGACTAAATATTAGTGCCACCTGAAGATTTCGTCAATAGGCTAGCGGTTTAAGCCCATATTTTTTCCAATACCCCTACCTATGGTAGAACAAAGGCTTTTTGGTATGGTTGGAAAGGTTATTCTTTCGACATTATGAAATCGGTTCTTGGGCAATTTTCAAAACGGGCTATAATAGTTATTTCTCCTGGTTTCCATAGCTACTGTAAAAAAATCATAGATATCAACTGTATGCGTAAAATCCAACTATTTAATCATTAAAAACATCGGATAAGCCGTATTTTGTGTTTTTCTTTAGCACACTATGTGATTTAAATTTATAAATCGCAAATAACACACGCAATATTATTAGGACCAGTAATTGACCCCCTGGCGCTACTGATCTTGTAATTGTTGTTCTTGTAAGTTGCGCTTTTCGAAAAAAAAGTCCCAGCCTCGGTCAATACATGCATGTACGATTGACATATAACTAGGCATGGTGGTTCCTTGGACAATTGCGCCTCGATTGACTGATTTCGCGTTTCGATATGACGTCACAACTCCAAGATGACGTCATACTCAGTTTCTGGCCCATAGTACGCTACTATTTGATTATTATATGTTCGCACAAACACAACGGGGCCGTGGTTAAATTTATTTTGTAATATATGCTCTGCTAATTAAATTCAGTACATGTGATATTTTTAAAGTAACGGTGCGCGATTTGAATATCAATTTTCCCATGGCCTAATCCACGCTAATGGGTACTAACATTGATTATGTGATTGTTGGAACGCACATTATGCATAATGCCGAGTAAGATTGGTTGGAGCGCCAAAAACGACATGATTGGTATGGTGCCTCATTGCGGAGGGGTGTCCATAATACCGAGATTGGTGGATTGCCCTCGACGACATCATATGGACGCACATAATAATATAATTGGCGGGGCGCCCACAATGAGATTGGTTAGATACCCCCGAATGAATTAATCGCCCAAAGCAGCGTGTATGGTGCCTCACCCCGGAGGGGCGCACACAATGCCGAGATTGGTGGGTCGCCCAAGACGACACTATGAGCGCCCATAATATAATTAGCGGGGCACCCACAATGCTTAGGTGCCGATTGAGAACTTTTCGGTATTATAGGCATGTTAAAGTCGTATTCTTTCCTTCAAATTTGTATACGGTTCATATGAAATTCATACTGAAATTGTACGTCATTATTTCCAAAATTTTCTGGGCAGGCATGTCCACGATACCGTTCGCCGTGGACGGTTAAGTGTAGGTACATTGGCGCCCCCAGAAGCCCCATCGGCTAGCTACGGTCCAGGTTAACCAACATAATATCAAACAAGAAGGTGTTTAAGTCGTACTAAAATTTTGGATAACAGCTAATATGTTTCGGTCGCATAATATCTCCACATGCGTGGATAAGGCGCTGGTTCGCTAGCCTTGGGATCGGGTGTTCGATCCCTGCATTGGCCGAGAAAGTTCATCTCGATTTTCCGGCGTGATTTCCCCTTGTCAGTGATGCAGAAGGAGGGTCTGACAAGGACAGTTTCCTAGTCGTTTGGATGGGACGAAAAACCGAGGTCCCGTGTACGAATTGAAGTGCACGTAAAAGATCCCTGGCAGTTTGAATTCGATATAATAGTAGGCCGTCTTCTCGCCCTCGTCTTCACGCCCTCGACTTTGAAAAATCTCGTCTTCTCGCGCCCTCGCCTTTGAGCTTATCTCGTCCTCTCGTGTTCTCGTTCCCTCGCTTCGTAACAATCTCGACTTCTCGTCTTCTCGTGTTCTCGCCTCGGAAGTGAAGTTTATACGCATGTCCACTGACTACCGTATCGACATTTGTATTTTGAAATGGATTATAATAAACGGAAATGTTTGAAGTTTTAGGCAATTAAATAGTCTAAAATAATTTTAATCTCTTCTTGCACAGATATTTTTGTATTCTGGAATCGATTTAAGGCTTCACTCAAATCTTTCTTCGCTCTCCAACTTCAACAACGTTCATCGGATATTTTGATGCGTGGTTTTGTCAGTACTTTAGGATGGGGTGTCTGACAAGGGACAACGTATAGTCGTTCGAATGGGATTAAAAATAACGAGGATAAATAGTTAAAGGGGAAGGCCAACGATTTTAAACAAGTTTTCCATAAATGTTTTAAAAATATATATTTATAAATAATCCCTTCTGTAACACACAGTCAAAAAGGTTTTGTAAGTGATAAATTAATTTTTATTTAAACCGTAAGTGACATAGTTGGTTCAACACGCTCACTGGGCTCTATAGTAAGCATATAGATTTGGCATAAGTTCAGTACTGTATTGTGTCTACGCGTCGTCCTTTGGCCAAAAATCTGATCAAATGCCCATGTTTATAAGAATATTATAAACACGATTTTTTAACGTTTAGTACACATAGCCGTCGCGTAAATCCACTCATAGTGAACAGCACGCTGTGTTTAAAAATCGCTTGTCTTCCCCTTTAACTCTAGTCGTTCGGATGGGACGAAAAACCGAGGTCCCGTGTACAAATTGGAGTGCACGTAAAAGATCCCTTGGCAGTTGGAATTCGATATAAGAGTAGGCCGTAGCGCCGCTGCCCGGGCAAAATTTCCCTCATAGCACACTGTTGGCGTATGCCCGTCTTCAATTGGCCCAGGTTAGGTGCTTAAGCGTAGGACGTTAAACCCCATTTCATTCATTCATTCATTCCCCTTTAACTCCAGTTGTCTTACTCCTTAGGGGGATGGCCTAGTGGTCTATAGTGCCGCGCCTCGACCTCTAGCTGGCCGGTCACCTCTGCCTAGCGGCTGTGACTTCGAGCCCCGGTGTGAGCGTATGTGGCATTGAGATAGGGGCGCCTTCTCAACCTCGGTGCCCGTCTTCAATTAGCCCAGGTTAGGTGCTTAAGCGTAGGACGTTAAAACCCATTCCATTCATTCATTCATTCAACCTCGGTGGTTTCCTCCGGGCAATCCAGTTTCCTCCCACTGCTAAAGACCCCTACGTGCAAGCGAATTATTGAAATAAAAAAAAAAATCATATGTTAGTCCCGAAATGACCTAGTTGTGTTTAGTGGAACGGAAACAATTCAATGTAAATCAGTGTATATACAATCAGATTATATTATTATATGCGTTGCGACCCATTAGGGGCAATTTCCAGGTCCCAAATATTAGGCATTTAAGTAACAAATAATGTCACAAACTCGGTCTAATGCATCCGAATCCCGTGACAGGGAGTAGGGTCGCCTGTCCGACCCCGTGGGTTTTCTCCGGGTCCTCCGGTGTCTTCCAACTGCTAAAGACCCCTACGCGCATGCGAATTATTTGGAAATAAAATTAAACCATATGTTAGTCCCGAAATTACCTAGTTTGTGTCAAGTGGACGTTAAACCCCATTTTTTTCTCTCTCTCTCTCTTTCCCCCCACACATGTTACTGTTCCTTTCTCCTCCCCGATCTGCTGACAACACTGCGTCAGAAATAAGGGAGATAACTCTGATTAATTTCTTTTCAGCCGGGGCCAATGAAGCTCTGAAACTGGAAAAGGAAGTTCGAGTTTTATGCTGGATAATGACGTCACCGAAAAACTTAAATTTTAAATGTAAGGCAGTGAAGGACACGTGGGGCAAGAGATGCAACAAGATCCTTTACTTCAGTTCCAAGACCGATGCCAACTTTCCCGCCATTGGATTAAATGTTTCTGAAGGTCGTAAACACCTTACCGAAAAAACAATGATGGCGTTCACGTATATTTATCAAAACCATTTTAATGACGCTGATTGGTTCATGAAAGCCGATGACGACACTTACGTCATTGTGGAAAATCTTCGATACTTTTTATCGTCGAAGAATTCCAGCCTGCCGGTATATTATGGACATTGGTTCAAACCCTACCTCAAACAAGGATATTATAGCGGCGGTGCTGGCTATGTTATAAGTAAAGAAGCGCTGAGAAGATTCGGTAAATTCAGCAACAAATCGTGTGTAAAGAAGGGAAAATACGAAGATTTGGACTTTGGAGCATGTATGGAAACGCTTCAAGTTAAAACCGGAAGTTCGCATGACGATCATGACAGAAGTAGATTTCATTTTGCTAACCCGGATTACATGTTGCACCGGATTTTCCCGTCGTGGTATTTACGATACGACAAATATGGTGGTAAAAAGGTAAATACAAAAAGAAATCATTGATTTCAGGATTTGGGGTTTATTTTCGGTTTTTATTAATCTGATTAAAATACAGATCTATATTTCGTTTCGTTTTTTATACTTTCGATGGCCTACACTACATGAAGATCTGGCCTGTTGTTTAGGAAAGGCGCGTCAGAGGTCACACAAGAGGCTTCTTACCCTATAATGTCAGGCATTTGATTAACCAATTAGCAGTGGTGTTCCTAATTGTGTACCCAAAGTTCCGTGCACCCCACCCCTGAAGCTCGCCGTAACAGACCGTTTCATTAGATAATCCCTAGCATCATGCAGAACACGTCAATGATAAAAAACTCTTTGAGAGTCTAGTGTAGTAAAGACAAGTAAAATTTTGAACTATAAGAAACGAAACGAAACGAAATAGGATCTGTGTTTTAATCATATCTGGTTTTTATTTCTGTGTTTATTGTTCAGGTTGGATAGTGGATACTCTTGTAGCTATATGTTTTACAGGCAATGAGTTTTAGTTAAAAGTGTAACACAGTGGCTCAGAGAGTAAGGTGATGGCGCACTAACCTGATCGTCCGCGTTTTTGTCTGATATCGTAAACAATCCGTGATGGGGGGGGGGGCGGCAAATGATTTTACGCCTTGTTTCAGATGATAGGTCCGTCATTGAGTGAAGTGGTGTGGTTTCGAACCCAAGCTGTTACGTGACAGGTAGCGTGGTCGCCTGTCCTAATTCTTTGGTTTTCTCTCTGCATCTTCAGACCCCTACCTGTAAGCAGAGTATTGAAGTTGAATTTTACCATATGTTAACGTGTGGTCGACATGTGTACATGCTTGAGCGGTATAAAATAATGCGTGACTGTAGCAAATAATCAATCTGATTAAAACACAGATCCTAGTTCGTTTCGTTTTTTTATAGTTAAAAATTCCGTTTTTACTTGTCTTTACTACACTAGGATCTGGAGTGGAAGAGTTATTAGTTTTGGTGTTAGGATCTATAAAGAGTATTTGATATTAGGAGTATTTTGTGTATATCTGATATTTTTGATATTTTTTTATGATATTATTTTTTATGATATTCGTTTTACTTGTCTTTACTACACTCGAATCTGTAACAGTTATTAGTTTTGGTATTCGGAGTATTTTGTGTAAATCTGATATTTTTGATATATTTTATGATAATCTTTTAGAGGCATATAGTAACTTGGTGGAACAATAGAGAGAGAGAGAGAAATGGGGTTTAACGTCCACTCGACACAGACTAGGTCATTTTGGGACTAAAGGGTAGAACAATAAACTATAACACATACTTATGGAAGAACAATTACTGATTTATTTAGGCGTTCGAAGAGTATTCTCTCAACGTTTACTCTACTTGCTTGATATTATAGGATCTTTGACATAGATCTTTTTTTTATATATATCTGATACGTTTAATATTTTCTTTTTATGTCATGATTTAAAAATTGATGACGTAGAGTA
This sequence comes from Patella pellucida, assembly GCA_917208275.1. Taxonomy (NCBI): domain Eukaryota; kingdom Metazoa; phylum Mollusca; class Gastropoda; family Patellidae; genus Patella; species Patella pellucida. Next base: position 5,836,974 of record OU795041.1, read on the forward strand.
TGTTTTTGTATATTTTCAGAATACGATGAGTGACTATCCCGTCTCGTACCACTATATGACACCTAAAGCTATGTTCACAATGGAATATTATGTCTATCATTTGAAACCGTACGGGATACCCAACAGATTAAAGCTGAACTGAATTACGGTATACCTAACAAATTAAAGCTGGACTGACCTACGGGATACCTAACAAATTAAAGCTGGACTGACCTACGGGATACCTAACAAATTAAAGCTGAACTGACTTTCGGTATCCCCAACAAATTAAAGCTGGACTGAATACGATGAGTGACTACCCCGTCGCCTTCCACTATATGACACCTAAAGCTATGTTCACGATGGAATATTATGTCTATCATTTGAAACCGTACGGGATACCCAACAAATTAAAGCTGGACTGACTTACGATATACCTAACAAATTAAAGCTGGACTGACCTACGGGATACCTAACAAATTAAAGCTGAACTGACTTTCGGTATCCCCAACAAATTAAAGCTGGACTGAACACGATGAGAGACTACCCCGTCGCCTTCCACTATATGACACCTAAAGCTATGTTCACAATGGAATATTATGTCTATCATTTGAAACCGTACGGGATACCCAACAGATTAAAGCTGGACTGACTTACGATATACCTAACAAATTAAAGCTGAATTGACTTACGGTATACCTTACAAATTAAAGCTGAACTGACTTACGGGATACCTAACAAATTAAAGCTGAACCGACTTACGGTATCCACAACAAATAAAAGCTGGACCGATGTAACGTATCCCTAACAAATTAAAGCTAAACTGACTTACGGTATCCTCAACCACAACAAATTAAAGCTGGACTGACTTACAGTATTCCCAACAAATTAAAACTGGACTGACTAACGGTACGGAATACCCACCAAATTAAAGCCGAACTGAATTACGGTACGGAATACCCACCAAATTAAAGCTGAACTGAATTACGGTATACCTAACAAGTTAAAGCTGGAATGACCTACGGGATACCCAACAAATTAAAGCTAGGCTGACTTACAGTATTCCCAACAAATTAAAACTGGACTGACTTACGGTACGGAATACCCACCAAATTGAAGCTGAACTGACTTACGGTATCCCCAACAAATTAAAGCTGAACTGACTTACGATACACCCAGCAAATTAAAGCTGAACTGACTTATGGTATCCCCAACAAATTAAAGCTGAATTACGCGATCCCCAACTAATTAATGCTGAACTGACTTACGGTATCCGCAACAAATAAAAGCTGGACTGATGTAACGTATCCCCAACAAATTAAAGCTGAACTGACTCACGGTATCCTCAACCACAACAAATTAAAGCTGAACTGACATACAGTATGCCCAACTTACGGTACCCCCAACAAATTAAACCTGAACTGATTTACGGTATTCCTTCCAAACTAAAGCTGAACTGGCTGAAAGGATATCCACCAAATTTAAGCTAAACTGACTTACGATATCCCCATCAAATTAAAGTTGAACCTACTCACGGTATCCCCAACAAAGAATACCTTTTGTTTTTATCTCTGCTGGAGTTGAATGTTGTCAAATAGAACAGAAACCATTTTGTAAAAAGATGATTGTGTGAACAAGTTCTGGTATAATTTAATAAAATATTTGAAGAATGCTGGCCTTTTATTGGCTGTATATATGCGCTAAAATTTGTATCAGGATTTGAATTCTTAACCAATAAAATAACAGGATCCTTAGTTTAAGCTCTTATGACTATGACCCCTAATCGTACCAGGATTTGAATTCTTAACCAATGGAAATACAGGATCCTCAGAATATCTTAGAATAGGTACTTGTGACTATCCGGGCAAATTTGAAATCATCGCATTCTATATGGGGAATGTCGGTCTGTAATACTGGATCCGCCAAAGCCCAGCTTGTGCATGGGCCTGAAGGTCCCAGGCCAAGGGCCTCGCGGTTCATGCCAAAAAGAGAGAAAAAAAACCCAAATTCCAGATGAATGTTTCACGGTAATCGATCTAGCAGCGTATGTGATCAGACATTATGTATATAATTGTTCTTTGCCTTTACAGACCGTTTAATTGTTAGCATGCCATATTTAAAGGAGCTAAATCGCTAACATTTGGGACCTAGAAATTCACAAAAGTGGGTCGCAACACATATAACACTGTAATATGAATGTATATAAACTGATTTACATTCAATGGTTTCCGTTTTTACTCCAATTTCAAGTCAGTTATGTTCGGCGAAATAAGCCATGCAGTCTCAATCTGGTTCAAATTTCTATAACGTCTGGTTATTCCAGTCAACATACGCCGTATGGTATGGTGCAATATGTCTAGCCTCGCTCCTCAAGCCTCTTGTATATAAACTGATTTACATTCAATGGTTTCCGTTTTTACTCCAATTTCAAGTCAGTTATGTTCGGCGAAATAAGCCATGCAGTCTCAATCTAGTTCAAATTTCTATAACGTCTGGTTATTCCAGTCAACATACGCCGTATGGTATGGTGCAATATGTCTAGCCTCGCTCCTCAAGCCTCTTGTATATAAACTGATTTACATTCAATGGTTTCCGTTTTTACTCCAATTTCAAGTCAGTTATGTTCGGCGAAATAAGCCATGCAGTCTCAATTTAGTTCAAATTTCTATAACGTCTGGTTATTCCAGTCAATATACGCCGTATGGTATGGTGCAATATGTCTAGCCTAGCTCCTCAAGCCTCTTATTTTAACTGGGGCTGAAGCGCATTATGGTACACGATTCGTGTACGAATTTTAAAAAAAATATCTAAAATATCGGATATCAAAAGCTCATATTTTCCCGGTAAGTTTACATCATCAATGTTGATTTAAATTGGCCAATAATTCGTGTTTTCGATGTTAAAGATTTTGGAGGATTTTCGTCGTGTTAGGCGCCCCGCGTTTCTAGTCAGGACCAGGGCTCCGACCCGGTTAAGCTGGGCTTTGAGACCCGTTGGTACAGAACAATAGGGCCTTTAACCACATTTCATTTTCACTTTGTATCAATCGATAACACGATTCCAGTAAGGGCCAGGGCTCCGTCCCGGTTAAGCTCGACTTTGAGATCCGTCGGTCCAGAACAGTAGGGCGTTTAACCCCATTTCATGTTCACGTTAAATAGATCGATAAAAAGTATTTATTTTAGGTTTGGCTTCCCAAGGGCAACTATATAGAGATCATTACGTCATCCACAAAACATATCAATCATCATCTCCCTCCCACTGCTAAAGATCCCCCACGCGCAAGCGAATCATTGAAATATAAATTAAACCATAATATATTAGTCCCGAAGTGAGCTAGTTGTGTTGAGTAGACGTTAAACCCCATTTCTCTCTCTCTCCCAAGGAACATTTATATAGAGATCATTACGTCACCCACAAAGCGTGACAAACGGTTTAGTCTCACTTTCCCCACATTTTAATGTTTTGATAAAGGATTTAGAGGTAAGTAGACCGTGGGTGTAGGGCTATAGTCTGTTTTAATTAATTATACTGTAACTGGTGTAAACTTCTGACTCTAATTATTGTTAATGGTGAACACTTCCCACCATCAGTAGATTGGGGAAATAGGTGAAATCTGTTTACTAATAAATTTACATTGTGAGCTGTTTTGATGTAATAATTAATTTGTAATAAAACCAATTAAACTACTGATATTTAATCACAGCTTATCAGTTTATTTATATAGCTCCTCTGAATTACAAATGGTTATTCCAAAATGGCGAATGCTCTGGTTAACTTTAAATACATTGCTAATACTAAAAGTGGTCAGAATTTAGTGTTGGATGGTTTTAAATTCAGAGTTAAGTCTAGACGTTATACTATCATATACTGGGAATATTTCAAAAAGTAATGTACATCCTCTTCCTCAACATTATCACACTTCAGAGGAGGACACGATAGCAGTCCTGGAGGTTGTAAAGAAGATGAAGGCCAGAGTCAGAGCTGACTGCAGAGCTATACAATTTATATATCTATTTTTATTTAGTTAATATATGTATCTGTTCAATATATATCTGTACTTATTATATATCAAACTTTATAAATATTTATACTATAAAAAGGTATTTATTTACTATGTTGAAGTGTCACAAACTTGATTACAGACTGTACTTTAAATCCCCTTAAGTTAATATATGCATATATAATTTATATATCTATTTTTATTTAGTTAATATATGTATCTGTTCATTATATATCTGTACGTATTATTTATCAAACTTTATAAATATTTATACTAAAAACTAAAAAGGTATTTATTTACTATGTTGAAGTGTCACAAACTTATTACAGACTATACGTTAAATCCCCTTAAACCCCCTTTGTTGTTTAATCAGTCATGGCCTAGTGGACTTTGACTCTAAACAATAAATGTGGGGAAAGTGAGACGTCCCCTGACAAACATGTGAATCGATTTCCATCTGTATTGAATGTACACATTCTAAAGATTCTATAACATCTAAAGTTTCCATCGATGTACCCAGTCAAGAGAACCTATACTACAGAAAAGGTTTTTCAAATTATTTTTTAAATATCTATGTAACATATCTGTTGGGGTGGCCCATTAAAAAAAATGAATACAACATTTAATCTTAATCTTAACCGTGATACAGGGATATTCTTGCCTAACGCGTATGACCAATTAATTAAATAATTATGACGTTTTAAAATGAGTGTATATTCGTGCTGTGTTTCATCCTTGGACTATTTAAATAATTAATTAAACAACCGCATACTTAAAACTCTCCTTAATAAGTGTATTTTGGTGTTGTGTTTCATCCTTGGACTACTTAAATGATTAATTGAGAAGAACAGCAACTTAAACTCTCCTTAATAGTGTATATTTGCTGTGTTTCATCTTTAGACTATTTTTCATATTTAACTACTCTGCTAAATTCATGGTTATAAGCTTTTTTACTTTTGTTTTTTTGTTGTTATTTATTAAATCTATACTCTCTATTGCATACCCAATTATCCTTCTATCATAAATTAGTGTTAGTGTGATCATGTTAGTTATCTGTTGTGTATACACTATTGCCTTTTGTTATTGTCTTTAAACTATTTTAATCCCCTTTGATCTAATTGTTGTTAGGTATGGTTTCCATTCTAATTGTTAAGACATCCTCACTGGCTATGGACTATAAGTTAATTAACTCTCTATCTGCTCATTGTATATTCTTAATATGTGTTGGTGTAGGCCTTTGATCATGTGTTGTTAAGTATGGCTTCGGTTTTGTTGTTGTATTTTGTCTATATATATTTGCCTCATACCTGTTTTACTGTATTAGCTTGATAACGCAGAGAGAATACTCTACGAAACGTCGCCTTAAAATACACTAGTAGCTGTTTTCCATAAGTATGTGTTTTGTTGTTACAACATTTAAAGTGGAAGAATTCCAACATGATTATATCATAACTACGGTGGCTGATTAAGGACACTCAAAAAAAATTAAATATCTCAAGCGCGCGAGATAATAAGTCGAGCGCTCGAGATACTAAGTCGAGCGCTCGAGATAGTTAAGTCGGGCGCTCGAGATAGTTAAGTCGAGCGCTCGAGATAATTAAGTCGAGTGCTCGAGATACTAAGTCGAGCGCTCGAGATAATACAATCGACAACGTATCAATCGATATATTAAGCTGTATAATTTTGTGCATTAGTCGATGATAAACTTTGCAGAATAAAGATTCATTTGTTCGTTTTTACTGCCCATCCAAAGCTGCAGCGAAGAAGCGGACCCCCTCCCCTCCACACACACAGACACACACACCACACACTCCACTCAATGCTCATCACCACCTCTAAACATTTCCCGTTATATCTACACCCTCCCAAGTGGGGAGTATATCGCAATCAATAATTGTATATATCGAGGTTACTTAGTTTTGCTAGGAGAAATTGACATTTCCTCTTATCTGGAAGCAAGGTTATTTATTTCACGATATGTAGGAACTGATCATTGCCTTATTTCGGGGCCGGCGGTAGCAATTCTTGATTGGGGGGGGGGGGGGGGCGTCCATTCTAGGACCTTATAGGTGAGGGTTCAGGGGTCGCAACCCCCACCCTTACTCCGTCGGGCCTGCATTTACCCTGGCGCAAGTGGTGCGATCGTCGGGCTTCCACGCCCCTCCCACGGCCTTCCGTTCCCCACACTTTGTTCCAGCTGGGGATTCATCATCTCCACTTCCACGAACGCCCGAGATAATACAACCGAACACTTCTAAACTGATGTTTGACCTGTATGATGCTGTGCATTATTCCATGATAAACTTGCAGAATAAAGATTCATTGTTCGTTTTTACTGCCCATCCAAAGCTGCCGGGACGGAGCGGATCCCCCCCCCCCCCCCATGCTCATCATCACCACTAACTATTTCCCGTTATATTTACCCCCTTACCAAGTTGAGCGTATATTGTTATTATAAGATAAGATAAGATAAGATAAGATAAGATAAGATAAGATAAGATAAGATTTTATTGCATAGATACACCCATTAAGGGCAGCATACAACATACATAAACAATGTTTCAACGTTATAAGTAATAAGGTAAAATGATATCTATTGTTACGAATCAATAATTGTATGTATCGTGGTTATAGAGTTTTGCTAGGAGAGATTAGAATTTCCCCAGGTTTGATCCAATATTATTCATTTCATAATATGTCGGATCTGATCATTGTATAATTTACCCTGACGCAAGTTGTGCGATCATGTCGGGCTTCTACACCTACCCACCCCTCCACCATCGCCCGCCCCTCTCCACACCTTGTTTTAGCTGGGTATGCTTATTAAATTCAGAGTCCTTGCAGGGGGAGAAAACCTAATGACATGGGGTAAAACAACAAGATTGAGAAGGAATATGTATCATCAAGTCACACACGCTCACAACAGGAACACCCAGAACTACAATCCCGAAGCAGCTGACCAGATATAGCTTGAAGCGCGACATCTCAATACTATCCCAGATTAATTACAAACTTGGAAGGGGATACCCCCACTCCATCCAAAATACATCAGCACTAATAGATATACATGTATATCCCCTTCCAAATTAATGAGATGCCTTATCAATCGTATGGTTTACCTCGTCTCCTTATTTTCCTGCCACAGCGAGGAACCCGAATTTAATAAGATAAAGGTTTCCTGGATGGTGGAACAAGGTGTGGAGAACGGCGGGGCGGGGCTGTGCGGAGTGGGAGAGGGGTACTAGTAGAAGCCCGCCACGATCACCCCACTTGCGCCAAGGTAAATTAGGCAATGATCAGTTCCCACATATATTATTATGAAATAAATAACCTTGGATCAGACTTGAGCTTCTAGCTAAGAGGAAATGTCAATCTCTATTTGTACGTTTTTACAGCCCACCCAAAGCTATAGTGATGGAGCGCTCCCCCCCCCCGTCCCCGCCGCCACCCACACGCATACCCACACCCACACACACTCCACCCAATGGTCATCACCACCTCTAAACATTTCCCCTTATATTTACCCCTTTCGCAATCAATAATTTATCTTATTAAATTCGGGGTCCTTGCTGTGGCAAGAAAATAAGAAGAAGGGGTAAAACCATACGATTCATAAGACATCTCAATCTCTAGATATGTATTGATGCTGATGTATATTGGATGAAGTTGGGGTATCCGGCCCGTCAAAGTTAAGGTTTGATAGTATTGAGGAGATGTCACGCTTCAAGCTATATCTGGCCAGCTACCTCGACATTGTAGTTCTGGGTAAGGTTCCTGTTGTGAGCGTATGTGACTTGATGATACATATTCCTTCTCAATCTTGTGGTTTTAACCCATGTCATTGTGTCATTAGGTTTTCTCCCCCTGCAAGGACTCTGAATTTAATCAGAATACCCCCTAGAACAAGGTGTGGAGAGGGGCGGGGTGATGGTGGAGGGGTGGGGTGGTTAGGTGTAGAAGCCCGACACGATCGCACAACTTGTGCCAGGGTGAATTAGAAAATGATCAGTTCCTACATATTATGAAATAAATAATCTTGGACCAAACCTGAGGAAATTTCGATCTCTCCCATAGCAAAACTCTGTAACCCCGATATATACATTTTTTGATTCGTATAATAACATGCGATATACTCCCAACTTGGAAGAAAAGGTAAAAGGTGGGTGGGGGGGAATATAACGGGAAATAGTTAGTGGTGCTGATTAGCAGGGGGGGGGGGGGGCGTATCTAATGTACATATGTAATGGAGAAGACTTTTATAAGTTGTGAAACTTGTGTCTTATCCAGTTGTTTATTGAACAATAAAATATGTTTAAATCATTGATTGCGATATACTCCCAAATTGGAAGGGTGTAAATATAACGGGAAATGTTAAGAGGTGGTGATGAGCATTGAGTGGAGTGTGTGGTGTGTGTGTCTGTGTGTGTGGGGGGGGGGGGGGGGGCCGCTTCTTCACGACAGCTTTGGATGGGCAGTAAAACGAACAAATGAATCTTTATTCTGCAAAGTTTATCATCGAATAATGCACAAAATTATACAGCTTAATACATCGATTGAATGAATGAAATGGGGTTTAACGTCGGCATACGCCATACAGTGTGCCATGAGGATAATTTCGCCCAGGACCTCGGTTTTTCGTCCTATCCAAACGACTAGGCAGGTCTTCTTGTCAGGCTACACCGATTGAGACGTTGTCGATTGTATTATCTCGAGCGCTCGACTTAGTATCTCGAGCACTCGACTTAATTATCTCGAGCGCTCGACTTAACTATCTCGAGCGCTCGACTTAACTATTTCGAGCGCTCGACTTAACTATCTCGATTGCTCGAGATATTTTTTTTTTGCATGTCCTTAATCAGCCACCGTACATAACAATTCCCAACCTCTGATAAGATATTTATCTGGAAGGGTTTATAAACCTAGATAACAATCGAATGGACATTGTCTGCGATATCACTTCGGTGGAAGCGGACGTAAAATAAAGCTATTTCACACACTCGAATGGACAATCAGTTCCGGACAAGGACGTAAAGAGCGGAGGTCATTGGCGCCTTGGTACGAGACGAGACGGGACGAGGGGACGGGGGCGTTTTGGAGTTGGCTCCCTCAATACGAGTTAGTTATGGGTGTCTTTAACATTACGATGTCTGTACAGCAGAGAATAAAAGTATTAATAGATGTTAAACTAGTAGTATCGTCATCTGGACCTGATATAAAGACCCAATACTGTAACAGGCGTGGTATCGATTCCCTGCTTGTATGTGACAAGGAGTAGGGACGACTGTCAACCCCCGGGTAGTCTCCGGTGCCCGCCCCCCCATCGTCTAAAAAGCACTTCGCGCAAGCGTAGTTTTGATGTAATATTGTACCATATGTAATCCGAAAATGACCTAGTTTCTGTCGAGTGGACGTTAAACCCAAATTTCTATCGCTTCGCCCGGAAATCGAACTTCGTTTCTCTTCTTACATTATTTGTAGACATTTTGATTGAGTTGTATCTTTCTGGAAACCGTTTCTGACAGGCTGTTACAGATGGCGCAATTCACGGAACACGGATCCTAGGATTGGGATCTATGCTGTCATGGTCCATATGTTTCACACTTTATTTGACTGTTACTATATATTTTATTTTCGAATTGGGCAAATTTTGTGATATCTAGGAGGTCTATAACCTTGGTGCTCCCTATCCTGAAACCATCACTAAAAAGAAATATTAAGACAATTACCTCCCTTGTTTCTCCAATGCCTCCATGACATAGGCTATGGTCAAACGTTCCCTATCCTGCAAACCATCACTGAAATTAATTGACATGTTGTCTTCCCGTTTAACAAGGCGCTCACGGTCATTAAACAGAATAGAATGTGTGACACTGTTTTGTGTCACATTAGTACATTACGTTGTGAATAGAATTACAAAGTTCAAACCGCAGCAAAATTAATTTTATATGTTAAGGTGTTTTGCGTCTGGCGTCAAACTGTAGCCCACTACCGGTAATCCTGGTTGTAAATAGCTCTCAATTTGCAAGTTATTGAAGTCAAGCGGCTTGAATTGTGTTTGACTGCGGTATTTACGACACCACAAGACCTACATGAACGCCAACAACAGAAAACATGGTAAGTATTAAAGATACACTCCCGTGTACGAACCAGGTGATCTGGATGATATAATTGGACTAAAATCATACTCAAACTAATCAATCAATCACAATTTTGCTCTAAATCGCCCTCAAAACCCTGCTGTCCACAAAAACATGAATGCCAACAGCAGAAAACATGGTAAGTATTAAAGATACATTCCCGTGTACGAACCAGGTGATTTGGTGATATAATTGGACTAAAAACATACTCAAACTAATTAATCAATCACAATTTTGCTTTAAATCGCTCTGAAACCCCTGCTGTCCACAGGAAACACCAGAAGCTGTAAAAAAATCTATTTTAAGAGTCCATGTATGTGACGTGTTGACGGGAAGCAACTCGAGAGAGAATTCGTTGAATATATAAAAGACGATGTATTGTTCCATCTTACAATGACCCCATACAACCTGCGCGCTCATCCCTTGACCTGACTCATGGGTGTTTCACTAACCGTCGGGTTGTCAATTTGGGATACCGTGACATGTTTGCCAAGTGCTTGCCCCATGGGTGTTTTTCAGGGGATCCAGTATTTTTCTCGTAAGATTGCATGTTTCTACTTTCCATATATAATAATAATAATAATATGTTCATTTACTGTAAAACATGAAATTATTGCGAGCATGAAATTATTGCGACAATTGCGATCGAGGCCCTCTCGCATTAATTTCATGTTCGCAATATTTTCGTGAAAATTTGTTAAAATGTCGGCCATATTGAATTATCCCCCCTTCATTACTCTTCACAAGAAAGAGTCCCAATAAGTTAAAATTTGTTAAAATGTCGGCCATATTGAATCATCCCCCTTTCTAGTCCAAGAGCCAGTGACGAAAAAACTGCCTCATAAGTAATAGATGGTTTGACCATATTAATTGGCAGCTATTGATAGGGCAAATTCAAAACACCCAGTCTTACGAGGTTTCAGTGGGGCATTTGGCTGGGAGGGGCAGACAAAAAGGGCCAAAAAGGGCCAAAATTTGCCTCATAAGTAATAGGATCAGAATTATTTCCAAAATGTTGCCATACAGTTTATGAATATTAAAAATATAAATCTGACCTTAAAAAGTGGGGCCATGCCTTTTTCAGACCGCATTAAAAGGTGCCGACGGGGGCCAAAATTTGCCTCATAAGTAATATAGTTGAAATTGGCGCCAAATGTTAGCTATGCACGAGGCGATTCTAAAAATATCAAATCTGACTGGTTTTAGTGGGGCACATCCTTAATCTGACCACTTAAAAACTGCCCAAAGTGCCACGCCCACAAAAAAGGTCAAAATTTGCATCATAAGTAATAGGATCAGAAACAGTTTTGAAATGTTTTGGTGCTATATCTGAATCTTGAAATGCAAAATCTGACCAGAACAAATGGGGCCACACCCCTTTCTGACTGCCCTGAAAAGTGTGGACGGGGGCCCAAAAATGCCTCATAAGTGATAAGATTGAAATTGGTGCCAAATGTTAGGTATTTATGAGACGGTTCTAAACATATCAAATCTGACTGGTTCCGTTAGGGCAAACCCCTAATCTGACCACTTAAATGTGCCTAATCTGCCACGCCCACAAAAAGGGTCAAAATTTGCCTCATAAGTAATATGACTGAAAATGGTGCCAAATGTTAGCTATGTATTGGACAGTTCTAAAAATATCAAATCTGATGGGTTTCCGCGGGGCAAACTCCTTATCTGACCACTTAATTGTCACCACCCGCCCCAATTTTGAATTCACATGCTTGCTTTCACTTCAAAGTTAAATCTACAAACTGACTAGCTTGACATCCCCACTATTAATTTGCAGTTTTCAACAACACAGTATAAGTTCAATACAACACGACTGACCTCCCATGTGATATGAATCTCCATTAATGGAGCCAAGTCTTGAACTCAATATCAGCCACAGTCTTCGACATAACAAACACGACTCAATGGCCAATTTAAATAAACATCACTGTTGATATCTTACCGTGAAAAGTTGGGCTTCTGATATCCAATATGCAAGACAAAATGAAAATGTTTAAATTAGCACTCAAATTGTGTGCCAGAATGTTGTTGAGCGCCATTTGTATGAAGCGACTCGACAAATAAAGCTAAACATATACATGTACCATGTAGGAAAATACTACCAATGTAGACTGGAATAACCATATGCCAAAGACTGCCATTCAATTTGGAATCTTCGCCGAACATAACTGATTAGAAAATTACAGTAAAAGCAGAAACGGTTGAATGTAAATCAGTTTATATACATTCATATAACATTTTATAATAAGTGTTGCGACCCATGTGTGTCCATTCTGGGTACCAAAAATAGCGATTCATCTCCTTTAAACATAGTATTACATTATTCATGGTCATTTCGGAACTGACGTATGGTTTAATTTTATTTCAATAATTCGCTTGCACGTAGGGGTCTTTAGCAGTAGGAAGAAACCGCAGACCCCAGAGAAAACCCACGAGGTTGGCGGGCGACCATACTCCTTGTCCCATAGAACCGGGGAATCGAAACCACGCTAGTTGACTCAATGAGAGACCTTATGCTAGAACGCATACGCGCTAACCCCTCGGCCTCCCTCCACCACAACAGAATAACTGGATAATCAGTACATTACAATTCTGTTGGAAGTATATACCAGTTTTTCGGGGGATGGCAGTTAATAATGTATTTGGTGATTTCACTATTTGCCATTTTTAAAGGAAGATAGTAAATTACTTTGGAACAGAGAAATCAACATTAATATCATCAAATACCAAAGGAAATATCATTTATAACAATAGAATGAATGTTAAAGAGGCAATTAAAGAGGTGTTCTCAGAATTTCATCGATAAAAGCAAACACTCGGGACATAGAATACGCATAACGTAAGGAAATACTAAATGTACCAAAGTCCACCTTATCATCAAAATTAACAATGCAGGGTATGATTCAAGGAGCGGTTTCTGAAATCGACTTTTACTCATTTATTAGGAGGGCCTGACCAGAGACAAAGAAAAGCAGAAAAGTAATTTTTTAAATCGTTATGGGCACTGTGTTAGTTACAACGGCATTGGAGAACTGGAGACGAATTAACATACAGTTCACAGGAAGAACAGTATGGATCCACATGGAATACAGCAGATATCATTCGTTACCTGTACTGCCTGGGACAATAACGACAAATTGTATCAATTACAAGTACCAGTACTGCAACACCTAACAATGATAACCAACTTCCTTTTTGTAGGACAGTGATTTACTCCAATCCTTTTAAATCTGGAACCATATAGGAAGAAGCCTAGAATGACTATCCGTGGATTTATCCCAGAAGATCTATTATTCCTAGTAGCTGTGCAGATGACAAACTATTGGATTTTATTTGGATGATTTGCATACTGCCTCTTTGAAATGTCAAGTTTATTCTTCAGTTGATATCAGCCAAACTATGCCAGATGGATTCTCTGGTTACATGAAAATATGATAAAAATAGATGAAACACATCCTGGAATATATGACTTATTCCAAAGAGGTGCCCCTCCCGTACGTAGGACAGACAGTTCATGTAGACGTTACCAATCCCTTTTCAGGTATTAATATCATCATTTATAACTTCCATATTAGTTAGACATAGATGGTGCATGTCTGATTATACGAGGGCAACTATAGCTGGAGATTGAACATTTAGGCATTACCAGACCTAAATATGTAACTTCTGAATTGAGACAAGCTAATATTCAGAACACAGCCCATTGGATCAAAATTATTGAATTGTAAACATGTCTAACCCATTCAAGAATAATGCGGCACAAGATAGATAAACATTAATGAACAGATTTCCTTTTAAACTTTTATGAAAATGGCAACATGTCTCGTGACTAATTTATTGCAGACCCCTCCCGGTTTGATAAACCCATTAAACGGCCAAAACCAAGCACATTTGCTTGTGGCATACCTACATGAATGACAAAAGATCGGCTATATCGTAGCCTACAGTTGAAAATAGAAAGCGATATGAAGGGTCGATTACTTTATCGAATTCTACTACGTCAGTCCTGGAATGAACATGAAATAATGTAATACTATGTTTAAAGGAGATGAATCGCCATTCTTTGGTACCTAGAAATGGACACACATGGGTCGCAACAATTATAATAATGTAATATGAATGTATATAAACTGATTTACATTCAATTGTTTCTGCTATTACTGTAATTTTCTAATCAGTTATGTTCGGCGAAGATTCCAAATTGAATGGCAGTCTTTGGCATATGGTTATTCCAGTCTACACTGGTAGTAGTTTCCTACATGGTACATGTATATGTTTAGCTTTATTTATCGACTCGCTTCATACAAATGGCGTTCAACAGCATTCTTGCACACGATTTGTGTGCTAATTTAAACATTTTCATTTCGTCTTAAATATTGGATATCAGAAGCCCAACTTTTCACGGTAAGATATCAACAGTGATGTTTATTTAAATTGGCCATTGAGTCGTGTTTGTTATGTTGAAGAATGTGGCTGATATTGAGTTCAAGACTTGGCTCCTTTAAAGCTCCAATACCACTCTTGTTGTAACTGAAAAACATGTCCCAATCTTTCATTCTGGTAAACAAATTGTACTATTTTACAATATTCCAATTAATAAATGGTACAAATTACATCTTAACACAACTAATTTTAAAAATTGGAAAAATTCATCTACAAGCCGTAACATTGTTTGAAAAGCTTTACGTAAACACTTTCAAATGCAACTTCGATTTAAACATGTTTTCGAACCCTCTGGACCAGTAGGATAGGTTGTAATGGATGTTTACATAACAGGTAGGACACTTAAACATCTAGTAGTTAGAAAAAGGCTATTTTCTTTCTGGACCTGTCAAGCCAGCAAGAGTGTTATTGTCCCTTTAATGGAGAATCATATCACATGGGAGGTCAGTCGTGTTGTATTGAACTTCTACTGTGTTGTTGAAAACTGCAAATTAATAGTGGGGATGTCAAGCTAGTCAGTTTGTAGATTTAACTTTGAAGTGAAAGCAAGCATGTGAATACACAATTGGGGCGGGTGGTGACAATTAAGTGGTCAGATAAGGAGTTTGCCCCGCGGAAACCCATCAGATTTGATATTTTTAGAACCGACCAATACATAGCTAACATTTGGCACCATTTTCAGTCATATTACTTATGAGGCAAATTTTGACCCTTTTTGTGGGCGTGGCAGATTAGGCACATTTAAGTGGTCAGATTAGGGGTTTGCCCCAACGGAACCAGTCAGACTTGATATTTTTAGAACCGTCTCATAAATACCTAACATTTGGCACCAATTTCAATCTTATTACTTATGAGGCATTTTTGGGCCCCCGTCCACACTTTTCAGGGCAGTCAGAAAGGGGTGTGGCCCCATTTGTTCTGGTCAGATTTTGCATTTCAAGATTCAGATATAGCACCAAAACATTTCAAAACTGTTTCTGATCCTATTACTTATGATGCAAATTTTGACCTTTTTTGTGGGCGTGGCACTTTGGGCAGTTTTTAAGTGGTCAGATTAAGGATGTGCCCCACTAAAACCAGTCAGATTTGATATTTTTAGAATCGCCTCGTGCATAGCTAACATTTGGCACCAATTTCAACTATATTACTTATGAGGCAAATTTTGGCCCCCGTTGGCACCTTTTAATGCGGTCAGAAAAGGGCATGGCCCCACTTTTTACGGTCAGATTTATATTTTTTATATTCATAAACTGTATGGCAACATTTTGGAAATAATTCTGATCCTATTACTTATGAGGCAAATTTTGGCCCTTTTTGGCCCTTTTTATCTGCCCCTCCCAGCCAAATGCCCCACTGAAACCTCGTAAGACTGGGTGTTTTGACTTTGCCCTATCAATAGCTGCCAATTAATATGGTCAAACCATCTATTACTTATGAGGCAGTTTTTTCGTCACTGGCTCTTGGTCTATTCATTACTCTTCACAAGAAAGAGTCCCAATAAGTACCAATGTCCTGCGTCGTAAAAGAAAATAAAAATAAAGATTTTAATGCCATGTGTTTTATAGTCGTTCGTCAGCTTGGAGTTAATAATCAAGGGATTAGATTTAACAATAATTATTTAAAAATGAAGTTTGATAACAGGTATTTCATTTTCTTTGATCTGTTGAATACAGACTCGAAGCCATAATCCTCAATAGTTGTTTATTTACTGTTACTAATGATCACCAATCAACCGATGTTGATTCGCAATAATTTTTTCCCCACTATAGAAATTCGCAATAATTACATTTCGCAATTATGTTTCACCTACCCAACTCGCAATAATTTCATGTCGCAATAATTTAGTGTTTTACAGTATATAGCGCCAAATCCACAAAATCGTGCTCGTAGCGCTTACAACTATACAAAAGTATTTTGGCTCTACGTTTTTGTCCATTTCTGGAGTGAATTTTGAAAATATGAGTCTTTAATCGAGATTTGAAGATTGATAAAGAACTGGGAGTGAATTCCATCTTTCAGCGACAGCAAACACTTTTTGTCCGAAGGTAGCAAGTTTTCACTTTGGTACCACTAGCTGATTGAGATTGTTTGAAAGTAACTGTCTTTTTGGAATATACCGTTGAATTAATTTGCAGAGGTAATCAGGAGACTCTCCACTGTCACACTAGGCAGAGTACTTTAAAGTCTATCCGGGCACTGACTGGTAACCAATGAATGGTTTTGAGAACTGGTGTTATTTGACAATTATATGGAGATCTTGTGACCATTCTTGCTGTAAGACTATGGATTTGCTGAAGACGATTTAGTTGAGTTTGGGGTAGGCCAGTGAGCAGACTATTACAATAGTCTAGTCGCGGTAGAATTAATGATCGGGCTGTATACCAAAATTGCCATACTTCTATTGGAAATAACCTATGGAAGACCAAATGGGACAATATTCACGGTTCTTGTTTCTACATTCCAGTTGATCGGTGATCAGGGGCCCCCCACATGTTCCAGGCCCCAGGGGCCCCACCATGGTTAATCCGGCGTTGAGGGCCGTGTGTAGCATTTTAAAAGTGCGGGTTGGAGTATTGGATTACCAAGTTATTGAGCGCCCAGTGGCTTTATATTTATTTTATCTGGTCGATTTTTTCACGGGCGCCATACTTATGGGGCGGCAGATTTTGTAGAGGGACATTCCCCCCCCCATCCGTGCCTGTGGCGGTGCCCCATAGCCCCAACTTAATTAATATAAGAGCCAGGGCAAACGGTCCAGGTACCATGCAGCTGGTTCGGTCGAATAGGTCGCTAGCTGAATAGGTCGCCAAATTGGGTTCGATCTAGCGCCCTCTGGTGTAATAATGTTGATGTAGACCAAATGGGACAATATTCATGATTCTTGTTTCTACATTCCAGTTTGAACATTTTAACTTCAAGACTTTTTAAAACGTAGAAAATATTTTCATAAGAGTTCAAATTCCAGATTTTGGTTTTAGATACTTTCAGAAACCAATGAATTGATTTCTTTGTCGTGTAGAATAAAGAAATTATTTTTTAATTTTAATATTTAATGATATATAGAAGTTATCGATAAAACGCCGAAAATGAAACATAAAGTCATATTTTTTTGTTTAAAATGATGATTTTGTGCATGAAATGCTGACATAAGAATGTAGAAACAAGAATCATTAGTTTAGAATGCTGAGTTCATGTCTAAAATGTTCAAACTGGAATGTAGAAACAAGAATCATGAATATTGTCCCATTTGGTCTTCCATAATAACCACCCGATAAATATTTATCTGGAAACCCGTCTTTAAGGCCCGTTACACCCCTCCCCCATTCTACCCCAAACCGAAAGTACATGTCGGCACATGTTATTTTGTTTCCAGTCTGGTAAATTTAGATACGCAATTTGAGTAGTCACGATAACAATCGTCATTTAATTATAAATGGAACGATGGAAGCGTTGTAATAAACTATTGTATTCTTCCTAATGAACTGGAAGCTTTGTGAAGTTTAACCAGTCGTGAATTATTTCTGCGTGGTATTTTGTCTCAAAGAAACTGTATAGAATTGATCTGTTTATTGATAGGCAATACTGTCATCATTTATTGTAACCTATAAAATAAAACCAAGTACGAACAATCCAAACCATCAGACATAATTCGAAGCCCTAAACAACGTTATAGGCCAAATAGTGTATTCAAGCAAAATAGTGTTTTCAAGCAAAATAGTGTTTTCAAGCAAAATAGTGTTTTCAAGCAAAATAGTGTTTTCAAGCAAAATAGTTTAATCAGCAAATGGACTTCACAGAAGTTTTTTTGTTGATTAAAGACTATAATACAAAGTATGGAGTCTACTTCTCACCAGGAAAAGTTTCCAGTGAATAATTGGGAGTCTACTTCGTGTCAGGAAAGGTTTCCAGTGAATAATTTGGCTATACTGAGAAGGAATCATTCTTATTTAGTTCGTGAATTAACACCAAAGACTCTATTTAATAATAAGTTTGGGATGGTTCTAACTGATACAGAAAAAGATGAGATTGACAACTTGGAGGGTAGAAGGGAAAAGATGGAGAAAATGATGGAAATTATTTACAATAAAACTGAAGATGATGTCTACATAAAGTTTATGGATTGCTTGAAGGAAAGCAAATACGACAATGTTATAGCAAAGATACAATCGACGAATGTAAGTAGTAACAGTAAAAATTAATAATATTAAATGAAACGAATGGTGTGGTTTAACGTCCTACTGTTCTGCTCCGAACTGGGATAATGAAGACGTGCATACGTCATGCATTGTATTATGGGGGAATTTTGCCCGGACAGCGGCACCATGGCCTACTCTTATATCAAATTCCAACTATCAATGGATATTTTACGCGCACGCCAATGTTTACACGCGACCTCGGTTTTCCGTTCCATCCGAACGACTTGTCAGGCCCGCCGTTCTTCATCACTGGCAAGGGGAAACCACGTTTGAAAATATCTATGAACTTTCCCGGCCAATGCAGGGATCGAACATCCGACTTCCAGGCTAACAAGCCAGCGTCTTACCCACTTAGCCACCGTGATCCCCCAGTTTCCCCCATAATAATGATGATGTATATTTGTAATACGTCGATCCATACACAACAAACGCGTATTCAGTAAATGAATAATTAAATAAATATTTTTAGTCAAAATTCTATTTCAAGTTCGAATTTGAAATGTTGACATTTTCTTTTTGAGATGAATATGTAAATAACTACCTTCAATTACCAATTAAAACGATCATACGTCAGGCAGTGTGCTATGAGGGAGTTCTTTTACGGGTACGACAGTCAACTTCAATTAACATAGGAAATAAACACAAATACTTTTAAGTATGGAACACATTTACTATTTTAATTAAAGCGACAGTTCGTTGAGGATTCTCTCGGCGTATTCAACGAAATTTCGCTTTTATTAAAATAGTAATTGTGTTCCATATTATGTGTTTGTGTTTATTATATTTCATATATTAAATATTTGCTTAATTTATTTTGATATTTTTTACAATTGTTATGCAAAATATCTGTTTATACGTTTTCCCTTGCCTGGCTCTCTGTCCTGCACCACTGACAAAGGGAAAACCAAGCAGGGATATTCAAATGAACTTTCTCGACCAACACTAGGAAAAAAAAAAGGACCCCCTCCCGCCCCGTCTTACCCCTCGCCACCCAATGTCCGTATGCCTGTTTTGTGTTTTCCTTCTTTCTTAATAACTTTTCGTGGGTTTTTTGTGTTATTTGGTTTGTTATTTTGGTGCTTGTTTTAGGTTTTGTCACCATGTCGAGGACACCATGACATCGAGATGCTGAAAGATGACGTGAAAACATTGAAACGTGATGTGGTCAAACTACAGAAACAACAGCAGCAGCAGGAGCAGCAGATGGAACCCAAACTCACAAACGGGGAAGTATTTTGTGGTGTAAACCAGAAAGTTAAACCCTCATTCTAGGAAAATGTCGTGGGTTTTATATACGGATATTGTGAAAAATTACCGCACCATTCACAATAACATACCAACTCAAAACCCACCAATGCCCTGTTCGGCATTCAACTCTATGTGGGCCTACTGTCAATTAATGTGTAATTAAGTCGCCTTCAACACTCTCTGTGGTCATCTTAATATCGGGATTTGTCCTAAGGTTTACAACCCGTTTTTTGCCGACTACTTTAATATCTTATGTCTTAAAATAAAAGACCCATCGTTGTTTTATTTTCAAATATTTTACTCGGGTCAGAAATTTAATCAAAAATATGAACTGCTGAATCTTTTTTATATTATTAAATTTATAGGACTGTAAATATTCAATTTTAGGAGCGAAAATCTGAACTGCTGATTTTTTAATAAAAAATATTTTATATGTTAAATATTTATTGAATTTATCTTGATATTTTTTACAATTGTTATGCAAAATATCTGTAATATATGGTGGTAGTCAGCAACACTATCTGCGGTCACCTTAATATCGGGATTTGTCCTACGGCTTAGGACCCGTTTTTTCAGACTTCTTTAAATATCTTATGTCTTAAAATAGAAGACCCATCATTGTTTTATTTACAAATATTTTACTCGGGTCAGAAATTTAATCAAAAAAATGAACTCCTGAATCTTTTTTTATTAATATTAAATTTCTAGGACAGTAAATATTCAATTCCGCCCAATCTTAAGGAACGAAAGTGTGAACTGCTGAATCTTTTTTATTTTTTTATTATTAATATTGTAAATATTTAATTCCGCCTAATCTTAAGGAGCGAAAATATCAACTGCTGAATTTATTTTTAATATCTTATATCTTATATCTTTGCTCAATTTATTTTGATATTTTTTACAATTGTTATGCAAAATTTCTGTGATATATGGTGGCACGAGTCAGCAAGTCAGTTGGTTATTAAAAAAGTAAGAGCTCATCTGCTTATTGCATGTCATTTTTGTTAGCTTCAAATGTTATATCAATTATTATTTAGATATTGATTATAAACCTTACAATCCGTCCACCATTTACCTAAAATTTCGTCCACCATAAATATTACATTCTGAGCACAATATATATTAGAATCCGTCCACCATATACCTTACAATCCGTTCACCATATATATTACATTCCGTCCACCATATACCTTACAATCCGTTCACCATATACCTTACATTCCGTCCACCATATAATACATTCCGTCCACCATATATATTACATTCCGTCCACCATATACCTTACAATCCGTCCACCATATATATATTACAATCCGTTCACCATATACCTTAATTACATTCCGTCCACCATATATATTACATTCCGTCCACCATATACCTTACATTCCGTCCACCATATATATTACATTCCGTCCACCATATATGTTACATTCCGTCCACCATATATATTACATTCCGTCCACCATATACCTTACATTCCGTCTACCATATACCTTACATTCCGTCCACCATATACCTTACATTCCGTCCACCATATATATTACATTCCGTCCACCATATATATTACATTCCGTCCACCATATACCTTACATTCCGTCCACCATATATATTACATTCCGTCCAACATATGTATTACATTCCGTCCACTATATACCTTACATTCCGTCCACCATATAAATTACATTCCGTCCACCATATACCTTACATTCCGTCCACCATATATATTACATTCCGTCCACCATATATATTACATTCCGTCCACCATATACCTTACATTCCGTCCACCATATACCTTACATTCCGTCCACCATATATATTACATTCCGTCCACCATATACCTTACATTCCGTCCACCATATTTACATTCCGTCCACAATATATATTACATTTCGTCCACAATATACCTTACATTCCGTCCACCATATTTACATTCCGTCCACAATATATATTACATTCCGTCCACCATATACCTTACATTCCGTCCACCATATTTACATTCCGTCCACAATATATATTACATTCCGTCCACAATATACCTTACATTTCGTCCACCATATATATTACATTCCGACAACCATATATATTACATTCCGTCCACCATATATATTGCGTTCCGTCCACCATATATATTACATTCCGTCCTCCATATATATTACATTCCGTCCACCATATATATTACATTCCGTCCTCCATATATATTACATTCCGTCCACCATATATATTACATTCCGTCCACCATATATAATACATCCCGTCTACCATATACCTTACCATCCGTCCACCATATTTTTATTTCACAACGTAAACGTAATTTTAAGAAAGAAATCTCAATTCCATCATTTAAAAATCTGTCTCAAATATTATACATCATTTAAATATTTACATTTTTTTAGATTGAATTTGTGTTATTACTAAGATTTTGCTTTTATTATGAAATTTATTTTTTAAGAAAATTTCAACAAATTAAATAGTTTCAGTATAATTCACTATTAATTCTAATAAAGAATTCTTTTTTCGATCGTTTAAAACTTTTTTTTTTAAATATCGCATATCATTGAAATATTTACATTTTTTCAAATTGAATTTTGGTTATTACTAAGGTTTTGCTTTTGTTATGAAATTAAATTGTCTTAAATATTGCATATCATTAAAATATTTACATTTTTTTAAATTGGATTTTTGATATATTTTTAGTACAATTCACTATGTAATTTTAATCTTTAAATGTGATACATTGTTTAAAATAGTCACTGTTTTTATCATCTGCTCAATGTTATTTATAACAATTATTAACTAATTTTATTTTATTATTCGCTTATTACAATAAAATATTAAAAAGTTCAGCTTTACTATTTCAGTCTACGTAAAAGATGGCTTCTGTTTAGTATATTATCTGCCATCCTCCTCGCAGTGTTCCGTTTGATTAGAGCTAATCCTACTAGTCCCTGCTGGACTGAGTGGGTATTATTGTCACTAATTATGACTGGTCAGTGGTCCTATTACGGATCAATCACTGACTTCGTTACAAAGGTATTACCTTTAAAACAGGACTTTTAATTAGGGAAACTGTGTTTACATAACGTTACGTCATGGCTGCACGTTTTTTTATGCTATATTAACAAGCGCATAGCAGGATATTGCAGCAAAACTAATTGCGTGACAAACGAGGCTATCGGTATTGACGTAAAGTAAACACTACTGTATGGTAACGAACAGATTTTCAATGTTTTTAATACCTTAAATTTTTGTCCAAAATATTAAGGAAGACCCAAGATTAACCGACGGACTGTCATGTTACTGTACGTAAGTGGTAGATTTGATTGAACGAGAAGAATAGACACACTTCCTTAAAAGTTCAAGAATTCGAAGCCAATCCAGCAATGGCCAGAGAGGGATCTCTCGGGCCGTTGCTTCAGGAATATGATTATCTGCCACAGTCATGCATTCACTAAATATGGTTAATAAAAAAACGGCATCTTCGCAATCTCGTCAATTAATGACGTCGTCTGACAAATTACAATTACTGGTACAGATACCATAATCTGATGACCACCCTTGATCATTTTCCCTATTTTGTCTTACGCAATATATAAGCAGGGGTTTACTGACAGTAAGTTCGTCTTGGAATAGAGTTCCTCCCGATTTATGTCTATTTCATGTTCTCAGGCCCGAAGCCAGAAACCAAAATTTAGCCGACATAGGGGGGCGAGGAAGATAAACTTCCGACGACAAAAAATCAATGAACGAAGGTCATCGCCGACTGCCGTAAGCAGGAGGAGGGGGGGGGGGCACGAAAATTAGAAGCTGAGAGAGTGAATTTACGCCTCTATGACATGCAGGTGGCGAATGTGTCGGAAAATTAAGAGTTTCCAGCCGACATTAACTATCTATCGGCCGAATTTGAGAGGATATGTCGTACTAAAACACTCTCCCGGCGAAAGACGAGATAGCTAACCAGCGATTTTTTCCGACGCAGACAGAAATATTCCGACAGGAACGGCCATGGGGGGGGGGGGCTCGACCCTAGCCCCCCCACTAGCGACGGGCCTGCATGTTCTTAATAAAGGTCTTATCATTATGCTGATTTTCTGTTATCTGTAGTGTTACTGTCGAGGATGCGAAGATTTTTTACTTCGCACACCTTTCTCCTTGTCTCACAAATACCGCGGTGCCAATGTTAACGTGCCATTTTTGTGATTCATTTTAAAGCCGCACATCTTCACTTGGTGGCTTTAATTTTAGTAGAGTGAGAAGGGGGTTACGCGAGTGTGTGTTAGATCCCAAGATCTGCCACTGAGTGGAGCAGCGTGATTTCGAGTAGGGTTGCTGCTTGTCCAACCCGGTGGATTTTTTCCAGTGTTAACCCCCGACTAAAGACCCTTACGCGCAAGTGAATAATTTACAAAATATTGAATCATATGTACGTCTCGAAATGACCTAGTTTACGTTGAGTAGACGTTCACCCCCCCCCTCTCTCTCTCTCTCACTCCCTCCCTTTCTTTTTTATAGAGTAGATAAGAGTAAGAGTCATAGATAGATCTAAAGTAGCTTGGATTCCCTACAGGTATTGACTAACTGCGTTCGTCAAAACATTGTCTGTGTTTATCTCATTAAATAAAATGAACTTGTGCGATCAATTTACAAAAAAAATTATCTATTGTTTCAATGGTTAATGAAGTATAGTACTTGCGAAAACCCAATGCATACATAATGACGATCTGTATTCGTCGTCAAGGGAACGTGTTCTTGGAAATCAACCATCTCTGGTATATGCTATTTCGCTTGGTGATGCATATCAAATGAAAATGAAATGAAATGGGGTTTCACGTCCTTTGGTTTTGCTCCGAACTGGACAAATGAAGACGGACATACGCTATGCAGTGTGCTATGAGGAAAATTTTGCTGGACAGCGGCACTATGGCCTACTCTAATATCGAATTCCAACAGTCAAGGAATATTTTACGTGACGCCAATGTCTACACGGGACCTCAGGTTTTTCGTCCCATCCGAACGACTAGACATCTGTCCTTGGTGATGACCTTAAATACATGACCGTTATCTTTCGAGCAACATACGTAAAGCAAGCCTCCTTTGCATTCTTAGAAAACAACCATTTATAGTATACACAATGCCTCTCGGCACGTTTAACCATTTGTGACGTAATTCGTATGCGGGTCCATTTTAGATGGGGGGGGGGGGGGGTCTTTTTACCATTTTTGGGGGTGTTTGTACTGTAGCGGTCTTAAGTGCGTAAACGGGATATTTTGTGTGGCTTTCCTAAATGTTTCACTCACTACCAAATACGTTTTCGTAACTTTATTAAAGATACATAGTGGGAGATGAGATAAAAGAGATGGCAGTTCTCACTATAATGGTAAAAAAAAATTTCTGAATATTTCAGTCGAATGGAGTCACGAGGAGCCGAGATTTAAGCGATCGAAATTTCCGACTAGCTCGATCATCATTACTAAAATCGGTACGATAAAAGCATAGTCTCGATTATCCAGTATTTTGATTTCTTTATCAATGAGCGTTAAGCAGCATATATGATTCTAAACCAGTCAATATCGAAGGCTAGCGTTGACATCGATAGCTCATTATGGTCTGGATTGGTTAATTAATGCCTAGCTACTAATTTAGATAAAATGTTAGGCCTAAATAAAGACCTGTAGTAGGTACGTTTAGCTCTTGCATAATGCCTGTTTAATAAATAATATCATTATGTTAATTGAGACAGTAGCGGCGGATAATCAGTGAATGAAATAAACGAATTGGGGTATAACATCCTACTGTTCTGCTCCAACTGGGCCAACGGAGAAGGGCGAGAGAGCGAGAGCGAGGTTTAACGTCCACTCGACACAAACTAGGACATTTCGGAAATACAATGAAGATGGACAGTGTCATTTCAGGGTGCTGCTAAGTGTTTGACTCAACGTTATGATCACGTTAAATTTACGTTGTGTGTTGATTGGGTATTTTGTGTTCAGCGTTCCGCTTTTCTTTTCCAACTGGGCTAACGGAGACGGCAGACAATCGATAAAATACCCATGGGGATATTGAACAGTCGCTGTGTAGAAAGTATCCGTACATGCTATGAAAGACAAAAGACAATCAATAATAGCGTAACAAACATATCTATAGTGTTATTCAACAGTGGCTGGGTAGACATTCTCGATACACGTTGTTATTGATTTGGATTTTGAGATACGCCGGATTCAACTTGGATCATTTGATGCCGTCTTCTGAAGCAAGAACAACGGCAATGGCTCTCTGGAAAAGCCGAGGTAATATTCCCAACGAACATATGAAAATTATCAAGCGTAATTTCGTTTTTCTTATCGACGAAATAACGCCCAGATATTTGTTGGATCATTTATTGCAAGCCGAGGTGTTTGATCTAGATGATGTCCGGAGAGTGAGAGCAGCAGAAGAAAAAGATCGCGCCGCAGCCGCTCGTCTACTGTTAGAGATAGTCCGCGGTTCCGGTTCTGAAGCATTCGTTAAATTCAAAGATTGTTTAAGAAACAGCGGGTACAGAAACGTTGTTAGAAGATTTGAGTCTGACAGTGTAAGTATTATCGTGTTTAAAACAGCTTTTCCGCCGGTCCGTCGGTCTGTTAGATTACGAATTTTTTGGACTCGTATTGGTCAAAAACCCAACTAAACTGGTTGATCTGCTGGACAGTGGTGGTTCATTTCAGATGAATTTCGTCCGTGAAATTTGACGCGTGACCCTTCAGTATAGGGTCTAGTGTGCCGCCATCCCCTGTCCCCTAAAACAATTTGGGATTAGGGTTTCCACCAGACGGAAGGAACTATGAAATTGCTGAATTTGCTTTATTGGCGTATTATGATAAAAATTTTGAAGGGAGGAATTTATGAGAGAAAAGAAAAGTTCGAAATCGGGTTAGAGTGCGACTTGTTTGAATTTGTAAGATTATTATGCCAGTTGCTTTCTTATGGTAGTTATCTTCGGGTGTCGGTATGCGGTCGGTTTCTAGGTTGGGCGGCCCATAACCTCGTCGTGTTCGGCCAACAAATCTCGTCGTGGGCGCCCAACTGATCGCACTCATTATGTGCGGCCCGACAAACATTATATTGTCATTATATAGTGCCCCACCAATCATGTCATTCTGGTCGCCCCTCCGGGATAAGGTACCCCACAGATCACGCCGCGTTCTTGGCGGCCCAATCAATCAAGTTGTAGTGTTAATCGTGGGTTTCGTTATGAGTGCCTAACCATGGGGGGGGGGGCGCCTCATATATTACATGATTGGCAAAGCGCCCATAAAACCAGGTGACACTGGTTGGGGGCGCCCCGCCAATCACGTCATGGGCGCCCAACCAATGTCACCCGGTTTTATGGGTCGCCCATACTGACATGGCTACGTTAGTCATTGTATTCGTATTGCGACCAATGAGAAGGTTGCTTTTGGGCGCCGATCTGTTCCGTTAAGAAAACAAGTGAATGCACAAGTTGTTTTTTTGCTATATCCAAGACCAGTGCAACATATTGTTGCATTTCTTTGACTCTTGGTGGATCAATTAGCCTCATATGTTTAGGCACCAATAAGCCCATAGAAAAAAACGGGCGAAACCCTAAGGACATGTTCTTATTGGTTTTATAGCCTTACTGCACCAGTAAAACATACTATTATAGCAACCCTGTATAAACAACTGATTACCACCCTTGTTCTTGTAGGTTATACCTGAACATATTGCCCAGTTTTATTTCTTGAAGTCAGCTGTTGATGTTCTGGATGAGACGTTTGAGTATCTGATTCCTAGAGTTGTACAAGTAGAGACCGATATGGAGGATGGAAGACACAGGATAGGGAGGTTGGAAAGAGAAATGGAAGAGGTCAAATCTGATATCAATGAGTTGAGAGCATAAAGGAAGATATCTGATATTACAACACTTTGTCTTTTTTGTATTTTCTGCCTATTACATGACCTTTTTTATATTTACTGACTTTACGAACAATAAACATACATTATGCAAGAGCTAAATATGCCTATTGCAGGTCTTTCGTTGGAAATGTTATCTTCATTGTTAATTAGACATTTATTAACATGAACAGACCGAATAGAGCAGGGACCCAAAGGGTAACCTAGCTGAAAAGTATACCAATTCTCTCATATATGGTATCAATGTATGTATATCTGGCAGGGCCGTATTAAGCGCCCCGAATAATTCTCCATCCCCTCCACAAAAAAATGTGACAGTCTTTCAATTATAAAATGGTACACTTGATTATGATCAATATCAGTAACCCGGGCATTATGTTGGCGCCTCACCACCCTGCTGCACCCCAGCTTTTAAAATCCTACATACGGCCCTGATATCTGGTATCATCTAGTATCACGGGAACAGTGCCTGCAAAGCTAGCCTAGTGTAAGGTTGTTTTATTCTGTTTGTAATTTGACCTCGGTTTCGGATCAGTCGGAGTCTTATAAACTAATTACTGTCTGTTTTTAAAATTTGGAAATAAAATTAATTTATATAATAATATACTTACTTTATCCTGGTCGTACTAAAGTCACTTCACTAAATACTATTAGAGGGTGGTTATAGAAGAGTTATCTCCCTTACACCGGGCCGCACAAGTGAAATGAAATTCAATGGGGTTTAAAGTCTTACTGTTATGCGCCTAACCCGGGCTATTGGAAGACGGGCATATGCCATACAGTGTGCTATGAGGGACATTTTGACCTTTGGTTTTCGTCCCATCCGCACGACTAGACAGCTGTCATTGTCAGACCCTCCGTTCTGCAACACTGAGTTTTTGGCTGCGGCAGATTACCGGTAAGGGGCGGGCCTTCAGTGGTACATGATCTGACCTAAAAAAGGCCCCCATCAAAGGCAAATCCAGCCCCTCACCCTAGAAAAATATAGAAAATAAAATAGCCCTCAGCAAAATGTCCCACAAAGTGTCAAATAGATAGAAGTAAATGAAATAGGATTTAACGGCGAGTCAAGTGATAACGGGAACACATAGATACAGCTTGAACATTTTTAGATCGAACGGTGACTGGAGAGAGGACTGGGGTTTAGTGTTAACTCGACACAAACTATGTCATTTCGGGACTAACATATGGTTCAATTATATTTCGATAATTCGCTTTCGCGTAGGGGTCTTTAGGTAACCAGAGGAACAGGCGAAAACTAACGATGTTTGACAGGCGACCCTTCTACTTGACACATATAACGGGGAATCGAAACCATGCCATTTGACTCAAAGGCAGACCTTATCATACAACGCACACGCGTTAACCATCCGCCCCAGCCCCCCCACCCATTAATAAAATGATATTTTACAAAATATTTCTAGCTTTCGTTTGATCACCGTCTCTATGGAATTACATCCATGTATTGTTATAAAAACAATGTTTCTATGCATAGATCCATGTATTTGTAATACGAACATTTTTGATAGTAAAAATGTGACATAATTTAGAACCAAATAGAAAGAAAGTAGAGAAAATGAAAATTCTGAAAAACGGGGAGAATAAAACTGGAACACAAAATTTTTGAAGCAAAAAAAAGAAAAAAAAAAAATGATTTAGGGACACAATAAGGGGGTTCCTATACAAGTAAATGTACCTGTGGAAGATGCATATATCAAGTTTTCTCTTTTTATTCTGGTTTTTTTTTTCAAAATTTTATTTCAAAAATATATTACACCTTGATCGCAGGCTCTAGTTCTAAGATTACATATCATGTCCTAGGCGTGAGTCTGCCAAGTCTGTATGGTTTAACCTGCACTAAAAGTGACAAAAAATGGATATTAAAAAATCAATGGGAATTATTTGTGGTCTGTATCCATATTTTGTATCCAGAGTTATGTCCCTTTGTGTTCCTGTTCAGGTGATAACAATGATTTTACAGGTAACAGGTGCTTGTAATGGCTGAAAAAGATGGTGCCAAATATAACAGACGAATTGACCGATCTCTCGATAAACTTTCACCCCATTTAACAATGGAGAATAAGAAAGCAATTTCGAACATGCGACATATGACGGAAAATTTACGTCACCGTTTCGATCGGTTGAACAACGACTTGGATGAGCGGTACGTAAGTTTGATTGTTGTGCAAGTCATTAGTCAGTCAGTAGCCTATAATAATTGTATTGTTTGCATTATTAGACACCCTAGAATTGCTTAGAGTTTGTCAGTAGCCTATAGATGATTTTATTTACGGAACATATACCGTACCGGACAACGGTAGCCCAAATCACGTGTGTCAGTGATAGGCTAATGTTTACAGTCAGTAGGTTAGAAAGTATGCCAGTGATTCTGATGTATGACTCATTGCCATTGGTTGAAATGAAATGGGGTTTAACGTCCTACGCTTAAGCACCTAACCTGGGCCAATTGAAGACGGGCATACGCCATACAGTGTGCTATGAGGGAAATTTTTGCCCGGGCAGCGGCGCTACGGCCTACTCTTATATCAAATTCAACTGCCAAGGGTTCTTTTACGTGCACTCCAATGTGTACACGGGATCTCGGTTTTTCGTCCCATCCGAAGGACTAGGCAGCTGTCCTTGTCAGGCCCTCCATCTGCATCACTGACAAGGGGAAATCACGCCGGAAAATCGAGATGAACTTTCTCGGCCTATGCAGGGATCGAACACTCGACCTCCAGGCTAGCGAACCAGCGCCTTATCCACTTAGCCACCGTGATCCCCTGCCATTGGTTGAACTGTCAACACTGTTTTCATAGAGTGGCCTGTCATGCACAAAACTTCGAAATACGTTAATTTTAGTGATGGGTTATACATCATATGATATGTACGTGATAGATAGTTGATGCACTAAAATTAACATAAAATTGGTGTTTTTAAAAATTTGGTCAGAGAAATCCCATGCAAAGCAATGGTGGCTCCTTGTAAGTTTTCTCACCTCTTTCCCACAATGCACATTGTTTTCCAAATGGGCGATTCATGTATTGATTGAACTGTCACAACACTTCATGGCCTCATCTGTCCATTATCTTACTGGTATTAAAATCAGAAACAAAATAAACTGGAAACAAATTGTGTAGGCCTACAAGGCTGCAGGATGTTGATATAATTAATGAAATGTCATCATGATATCATTTTTCATATATTTTAGTGAAAAAGCCCTGGAGGTTGAGAAGACGTTGAGGAAAAATGCCGAAGATAAACTAAAGAGTCAGCTGGTGAACATGTATCAGAATGCGGAGGTTAATACAGAACTACGAACAAGATTACCCAGAGCTAATAAATCAGATCCATTAAACAAGAACACTGAGAATCCAGATCGGAAGGAAGCTGATGTACAGACGAATCTGGTTGATGGAGCGCATCCCAACATGGACGACAAACCAAGGTACATGTAATATAACTGCTGATAATATAAGTGGTCAAAATTTCCTTGTAACAGGTTGTAAGGTATTCATAAGAAAACACAAGACAAGGTTGGATATAACTACTTCTCTATTAATCAATAACTACTTTTCAAGTTACTGGTAATGATAAATATCCATCTAGTCAGCCTATTTATACATATATTGGCCTATACCAACTGAGGTTGTATGGTGTATGTTCCTCTTCATTAGCCCAGGTGGAATGTGCTCAGCTTCATTAGCCCGGATGATGTGTGGTCCTCTTCATTAGTTCAAATGGTGTGGGCTCCTTATCATTAGCCCAGGTGCAATGTGCTCGACTGCTCCGCTTCATTAGCCCAGGTTGTGGGTGCTACATTCATTAGCCCAGTTGGTGCGTGCTTCTTATCATTAACCCAGATCAATCATGCTCTTCTTCATTAGCCCAGTTGGTGCATGCTCTTCTTCATTAGCCCAGGTGGTACGTGCTCCTTATCATTAGCCCAGATTGTGCATGCTCTTCTTCATTAGCCTAGTTGGTGCATGCTCCTTATGATTAGCCCACATGGTGGGTGCTACCTTCATTAGCCCGGGTGGTGCATGCTCGTTATTATTAGCCAAGGTGATGCATGCTTCTCTTCGTTAGCCCGGGTAGTGCATGCTCCTTATCTTTAGCCCAAGTGGTGTAGGCACCTCTTCATTAGCCCAGGTGGTGCATGCTCCTCTTGATTAACCCAGATGGGGGATGGATGCCCGAATGGTTAGAATGGACGTGCTGTATCATAAGGTCTGTCATTGAGTCAAATAGCATGGTTTCTATTCCCTGGTTGTACATGACAAGGAGTTTGGTCGCCTGTTCAACCTGTTGGGTTTTCTCCGGGTCCCCCTGTTTCCTCCCACTGCTAAGACACCTTTTTTTTCTAAATCAAACTGAACCATATATTAGTCCAGAAATGACCTAGTTTGTGTCGAATGGACGGAAGACACTATTTTATTATTAATCCTCTGCTTTCTGTTTATAGTGTGGATAAGTTTAATGGAAAACTAAAGAAAAAAACAAGAAGACGAAGAAGACTAAGTGAGTTAATTATTCTAGATATTTTAGTCGAGGTTGGAAAATAACTAATCATGAATGAAATGAATGAATGAAATGGGGTTTAACGTCCTACTATTATGTACCTTCATTAGTGAATGAAGAATGTCTTCTATTTTGATGGGGGAAAAAAAAACCTATCAATTTAACTGTATTCACTTGTGTTCAGATTAAAATTCCAAAAAGGTGACAAAAAACTTTATTGGTTTATAACACTTCAAAGTCTTTGGAATAGAATTTAACAAGCGAGCAGAAGGACAGCTGTCTAGCCATTTGGATGGGATGGAAAACTGAGATCCAATGTACATATTGGCATGCACGTAAAAGATCCCTTGGCAGATGGTATTCGATATCAGAGTAGGCCATAGCACCGCTGCCCGGGCAAAATTTCCCTCATCATAGCACACCGTATGGTGTATGCCCTTCTTCTATTAGCCCAGGTTAGTTAGAATCTATTTCCCAAGACCTTAAAAAGAGTTATAAGGGGGGTTGGGTGGCCAAATGGTTAGCACGTGCTGTGTCATAAAGCCTGTCATTGAGTCAACTGGCATGGTCCAACCTCGTGGGTTTTCTCTAGGTCCTCTGGTTTCCTCCCACTGCTAAAGACCCCTACGAGCAAGCGAATTATTGAAATAAAAATTGAAAACCATAGGCCTATGTTGGTCTCGAAATGACCTAGTTTGTGTCGAGTGGACGTTAAACCCCATTTCTCTCTCTCTCTGGAATACCAAACAACAAACTTGCTCGCTGTTCATTATTCGCCAATATTCGTTGTTGGGGTAGAAAAACAGACTGTTAGAATCTATTTCCCAAGATTTCGAAGAATTGTAAACCAATTAGACTTATTAAAACATACTCGCGCCCCAGTCAGAAAAGTAGGATGTTAAACATCATTCCATTATTTCGTTTCGATTTCTTTTTTCATTTTTTTCGTTATTCACTTCCCAGTCGGGAAAGTAGGATGTTAAACCCCATTTAATTTTCTTTTTGATTTGTTTTTTCAGATTTTGAATATCCGTATGATAAATATGTTCAGCGTGGTGATCAGTATTATTCGTCATCTGATATGTCCGATGAAGATGCAGACGACACGAAGGCAAGAAAACAACCCCGTAACCACCCCTCACGTCGATACTCAGACAGCAATTACCCACAAATCAATCCAATTCCTTTACCCACACATCCATTTCAGCTTAATGGCTACAACCAACACTGGTCGAAAGAGCCCCTGTTGCAAAATTCACCGGCTTACCAGCAACATTTGCTGTCTTACCAACAAGATTCTCTTCGTCCAAATATGGCATCCTCCCATCCAAATATACCGTCTGCTGATCAAACAGTGCCTTCCGCTAATCATCATCTCTACAACAATCCTGATGCACAACCAGCTGCTGCCTTGTCCAAAACAGACCAAGATTTAATGAAACATCCACTTCAATCGTTACCAGTGGCTCAGTCGACACCCTTCCACCATTATTCCCATAGTTACGATTCAGGTTTCGTGCCTAGTTACGGCTACGCCCATCCCAGCACCGCGTCTCTAACCAGTCATCAGACGCGAAGATTCTCGGATGGAAATTTAAGTAGAGATTACCTCAACGTCCCACGACCATTTTCACCAACGTACACCAATCAGAGTGGAGGCTTCACTCCCAATGGTTATGAAACAGCACACTCCGAATTGAAACCTCCCTCGGGGCGCAAATCCCCGTTAATTCCTTTCTCAAATTATGTTTCTCAGGAAAATAGTCCAGCCTCGTATCACACAGCGTTATCGGAGAGTTGTCCCGTACCGGGTAAAATCCCGGAGCTATCGCCGTCGCTGATGCAACAGAATCCAGCAGTGTCACGTACCAGGGGAAATTATGATGATGTTCGTGGTTACCATGACTACCTTTCCGTTGAACCGGGAGTAGTTGTCAGGAACGAGGAGTTGAAGCTGAATCCTGAAGATGAGGCATGGCGATGGAAGTTGGAACAAACGGCCAAAGACCATGAATCATCATTCTGTAAGTTTTTAAAATAATTATGATAAAATCTCCATAAAGAAAATTAACCTGGAGGTCGAGTGTTCGATCCCTGCATTGGCCGAGAAAGTTCATTTCAATTTTCCAGCGTGGTTTCTCCTTGTCAGTGATACAGAACGAAGAGTCTGACAAGGACAGCTGCCTAGTCTTGATCAGATGAAAAAACCAAGGTCCCGTGTACACATTGGCGTGTACGTAAAAGATCCCTTGGCAGTTTGAATTCGATATAAGAGTAGGCTGTAGTGCCGCTGCCCCCGGGCAAAAATTTAGCTCATAGTACACTGTATGGTGTTTGCCCGTCTTCAATTAGCCCAGGTTAGGTGCAGAAGAGTAGGATGTTAAACGCTAAACCCTATTTCATTTCATTTCCATAAAGAAAAACAAACTCTATGAATCATAAAAATACACAAAATTCTGTAAAATAAATTTTCAAATACCGTATCAAGTATTCATGAATTGTTTCAACAATGGCATTAAGTTATAATTGAACTTGGTAATGACTAGAGAAGCCTAGTGGAAACGTCGCCCAGTAATAAGAAGTAATTGTATTCCATAGAATTGTAACCTGTATATAAGTATTAATCAGTATTTTCATGTATCAATTATTAATTAATTAGTATGCTCCTGATATATCAATTATTTAATAAGGTCAACTAAAAACAGGGCTTACACTGTCGGTCGCCAAAGTCGCAACTTACGAAAAAATTATGGAAGTGGCGATTAAATTTTCTAATTGGCGATAACTTTGGCGATAAAGTTTTGGGGTACTTGCGATTCTTTTTAAAATTCTAATCGTATTTATCCTTGATTGACCATAGCAGCATACTATAAATCAATCAACTTGCTGATAATCCCGAACGTGTCATAGGTAATACTAAACAATTGTCTGGAAATAATGGTTTCAACTGATTGATAATTGCCAATATCTAAGCAGTACTCATCATATTAATTAACCTTAACTAATAGATTAGCGGTGACTATTGATGTTGCGTGATTGAAACAAAGGGACGTAATCAAAATGGCAGACCGTTGCCCTACAATTCTTTTCAAAGAGAGTTACATATTTTAATAGTTGAATTTCGTTTACTGTGGGTTCATACGTTATGTATATAACTGCATGGCTAATTGGAAATTATTATTTCAAATTATATTATCACCTTGTGTCGAAACGAAAGAGCGAGTTGAATAGCGTCGATTCTGGAGTGAGAAAACTGTTGGCGTTTTTTTCCTTACCTCGGCCAGTGTTCTAAAGTTAACGAAGGGTCTGTCGTCTAGACAAAATGAAATTAACACTACGGTTAATGATTCAGATGCTGATACCGTGACGGTACCCGAAATCAGCAATATATCTATTGAACACGCGAAACGAAAATTCAAAGAAAACTGGAAATTTGGCAAACCTTGGCTGAGATTTGACGTATACATACATGCAGAAAATGTTTTGTTCAATATGTGAAAATTCGAAAGTCAGCAAGGTATTTTTTTTCAAACAATTGATCTTGGGGTTATATAAAATATGTTGATTGTACAATAGATAGCATTGATGATGTATTGAAACTTGCCATTAAAGAAAAATCAAATTTTGCTGATAATCCCGAACGTGTCATAAGTAAAACTAAACAATTGTCTGGAAATAATGGTTTCAACTGATTGATAATTGCCAATATCTAAGCAGTACTCATCATATTAATTAACCTTAACTAATAGATTAGCGGTGACTATTGATGTTGCGTGATTGAAACAAAGGGACGTAATCAAAATGGCAGACCGTTGCCCTACAATTCTTTTCAAAGAGAGTTACATATTTTAATAGTTGAATTTCGTTTACTGTGGGTTCATACGTTATGTATATAACTGCATGGCTAATTGGAAATTATTATTTCAAATTATATTATCACCTTGTGTCGAAACGAAAGAGCGAGTTGAATAGCGTCGATTCTGGAGTGAGAAAACTGTTGGCGTTTTTTTCCTTACCTCGGCCAGTGTTCTAAAGTTAACGAAGGGTCTGTCGTCTAGACAAAATGAAATTAACACTACGGTTAATGATTCAGATGCTGATACCGTGACGGTACCCGAAATCAGCAATATATCTATTGTACACGCGAAACGAAAATTCAAAGAAAACTGGAAATTTGGCAAACCTTGGCTGAGATTTGACGTATACATACATGCAGAAAATGTTTTGTTCAATATGTGAAAATTCGAAAGTCAGCAAGGTATTTTTTTTCAAACAATTGATCTTGGGGTTATATAAAATATGTTGATTGTACAATAGATAGCATTGATGATGTATTGAAACTTGCCATTAAAGAAAAATCAAATTTTGTTAATGTATATAAAATTGCTTGCCGATACTTGCGTATACTGTTTGCAACTGTTGATTGTAAACGAAGTTTTAGCAGACAAAATTTAATAAAAACAGCGAGCAGAAACACTATCAAATTTGATCTCCATTAC
Organism: Patella pellucida; assembly: GCA_917208275.1. Taxonomy (NCBI): domain Eukaryota; kingdom Metazoa; phylum Mollusca; class Gastropoda; family Patellidae; genus Patella; species Patella pellucida. Next base: position 5,873,923 of record OU795041.1, read on the forward strand.
TCTAAAAACAATAAACCAGATCCCAATAAATCCTTTTCCAAGAATAATTTTGTAAATTGTAAATATATTGTTGTTTTATATAATTTACAATATGTGTTGTTTTTATCATATATTTTTGGCGGATAAAATATTCAAGTTGGCGGAAAAAATATTTCATCGTTGTTTTACACAAAAATTAGAATCTATTTTGGCGGAAAAAAATTGAAAGCCAGTGTGAGCCCTGACTAAAAACATATTCTGATTCACAGACAATCCTTGTAAAAAGCCTGATGTTGGAGGGGGATGTTTAATTTTATATTTTTATTATGTGAAAAGATCTTGTCTATTATCTATGATTATACAGTATCATTTATCGCATTATGTTGTTTATATTAATCTATGGTTATCCAGTATCATGTTAATTATAATAATCTTGATTATCCAGTATCATGTTAAGTATAATAATCTTGATTATCCAGTATCATGTTAAGTATAATAATCTTGATTATCCAGTATCATTTTAATTATAATAATCTTGATTATCCAGTATCATGTTAAGTATAATAATCTTGATATCCAGTATCATGTTAAGTATAATAATCTTGATTATCCAGTATCATTTATTGATAATCCAGTCAATAACATTAATCAAGGTTTCATGTTTCATATTTAATAACTGATCACCCTTCTCTATAATTCGGTAACTGGGGGGAATTGGAACCAATTATTTTTATTTTGTATTATTTGAAATTAAAACAGGTCTTCAGCCATTTGTAAGTGCTGAATGAGTATCTTCGGAATCAGAATATTTGTTCATGGCCTAATCAGTACTGACACCTGCATCAGGTATAAATGTTTGTATATTTTTTTTGTTGAATTAGATGAAACAAAGATGAAAGCAGAAAAAGAAATTAAATCGGCTTCGACAGATTGTCTATATATTTTACAACAAAGGCAACAAAAATGGCAACAAGACCATATAAGGTAATAAATCTCATTCTATATACTTACAAACATATTTAACTCTTTATTCGTGGATTGTCTCCCTTTGTTGTGAATTTACCTTTTTGGGTCTTTAGCAGTTGGGGAAACCAGAGGACCTGGAGGAAACCCACGAGGTTGGACAGGCGACCCTACTCCTTGCCACATACAACCGGGGATTTGCAACCTTGCCAGTTGACTCAATGACAAGCTCTATGATACAGCGTTCACACGCTAACTATTCAGCCATCCACCCCCCTTCCTTTTAGGTGAAACCTTTATCAGTAATTCAGTACTGGTCTGTCACTGTTTTGTACTGTGTAATCTTATGGCCTTTTCCCCGAATGAGTCACTTTGTTTGATAGTAGGCCTACAGTTGTTTATTTCTTGTGTGTTGTGTATGTTGTACACTGGTTTGTGTGTTGTGTATGTTGTTCACATGTTTGTCTTTTTGAATTTTAATGTTTGTTGAGTTTGTCAAAGTCTGAAAATCTCTGACTTAATCTTGTTCAATGTCTTGTTACACTTGTGATTGGCAAGAAAGAAAATGGGTTTTATTCTCCTACCATTCTGCTCCGACTAGGATAATGAAAATGGGTGAAATGGGAGGTTGGAGTGAGTCGTTAGACAGTTGGGATAGGATGACAAGTAGGCAAACTTTCCCTCAGAGCACATTGTATGCCTTCGTATGGACAAACATTCCCTCAGAACACATTGTATGCCTTTGTATGGACAAACATTCCCTCAGAACACATTGTATGCCTTCGTCTGTGCAAACTTTCCCTCAGAACACATTGTATGCCCTTGTCTGGGTAAACTTTCCCTCAGAACACATTGTATGCCATTGTCTGGGCAAACTTTTGCTCAGAACACATTGTAAGCTTTGGTCTGGGCAAACTTTTCCCTAGAACACATTGTATGGCTTCATTTTGCAAACTTTCGCTTAGAACACATTGTATGCTAGACTGACCCAGTCTCTTATATTTTTTTTACATTTCAATTTATATAAAAGTATTAATTTTTTAGTAAACCAACACTTTTGTTTCCATTTGTATAAAAAAAACTTTAAGTAAACCTGTAACCAGAACCAGGGACTAGACAATTTTTTTTCGTCCTACCTTATTTGGAATGATTGACAGTTATCAAGCACGAGCCGAGTTTGTAAATAAAGTCTTGATTATCGCGGTTTCACACACACGCCATTGTAATCATGTCTGAATTAGCGGAAATTGACGAGGCGATTGCAAATCTTTTACCGGCCCTTGGTTATAAGGATCCAAAGGAGTATCAGAGGTCAATAATGACTGCGTATTTACAGAAGAAAGATTTTTTTTGTGCGCGCCGTGTGGTTCGGGAAAGTCGCTGACGTTTGAGGCTGCCCTTTTTTATTATCACGTGATGTTAGATATGTCGTGATCATGTGCACGACGTCACACGACCTACATATTGCAGATTGACCTACTAGATGAGATTAAAGCTCTATTTGCCCAGTCTGTAGAGATTACTGTTTTTTTTCCTTTTTTGGGGGGAGAGGACTGGCCAATTTTTGGTGTGTGAGAAGACTGGCAACCAGTCTAATTGTATGCCTTTGTCTGGGTAAACTTTCCCTCAGTGCACATTGTATGCATTGGTCTTTGAAAACTGCCTTATAGCACATTGTATGGTTTCTGTTGGTTACATATGGCGAGGTTCTCTTGTATTCAGTATATCAGACCACTGACATCAGGCAGGGATGGATTCAAACTTAGTTTCAGGCAGCGACAAGGCACTGAATTATTAACCCTGTATCTGCCAAGAAATTACGTTGTTTTACAGTTGTCAGTGGTGCAGGATATGAGATCTTGCCAGGAGCAGCTTCTTTGTTGTCGTTTGGATGGGATGGAAGCTGTAGTGCAGCTGTCCAAGCAAGTTTCCCTCATAGCACACTGCATGGCGTATACCCCAGTTGGTACAGAACAGTAGGACATGAGAACCTTGGGTTTACAAGATTTAAAGATATAAAGCCGTTTTACCAGTTGGTGGAAACATGATGTTATAACTATATTGTGTATTTTTATTGATGTAGATCAGCACAGAATACCTCATTAGATGAGATTGTTACTGGTAATTATCAAACACAGACAGAGGAGGATGACAGCTTTCTCTTAGAACTGGTAAGTTTTACTGATAATAGTTTCACTGATAATAGAACTTGTAAGTTTTACTGATGATAGTTGTACTGATGATAGCTTCCTCTTAGAACTGGTAAGTTTTACTGATGATAGCTTCCCCTTAGAACTGGTAAGTTTTACTGATGATAGTTTCACTGATGATAGCTTCCTCTTAGAACTGGTAAGTTTTACTGATGATAGTTTCACTGATGATAGCTTCCTCTTAGAACTGGTAAGTTTTACTGATGATAGTTGTACTGATGATAGCTTCCTCTTAGAACTGGTAAGTTTTACTGATGATAGCTTCCTCTTAGATATGGTAAGTTTTACTGATGATAGCTTCCCCTTAGAACTGGTAAGTTTTACTGATGATAGTTTCACTGATGATAGCTTCCTCTTAGAACTGGTAAGTTTTACTGATGATAGTTGTACTGATGATAGCTTCCCCTTAGAACTGGTAAGTTTTACTGATGATAGTTTCACTGATGATAGCTTCCTCTTAGAACTGGTAAGTTTTACTGATGATAGTTGTACTGATGATAGCTTCCTCTTAGAACTGGTAAGTTTTACTGATGATAGCTTCCTCTTAGATATGGTAAGTTTTACTGATGATAGTTTTACTAATGATATCTTTTTCTTAGATATGGTAAGTTTTACTAATGATAGTTTTACTAATGATATCTTTCTCTTAGATATGGTAAGTTTTGATCCCATTATTAGCTGTGACTTCGAGTTTCCAACTACAGCAAAAAATGCCCAACAAACACAGATGATACAGCCCCCCCCCCTCCCCATTTTCTAACCTCCCGTTCTTCATAGAAAGCGAATTGTTGAAATGAAATTAAAACAATAAGATGGTCACGAAAATATCTAGTTCGTTTTGATTGGACGTTAAACCCCATTTCACTCTCTTTCTCTCTCTATTTATCTTACAGAGTTCAGAATTACCCGGTTCGACATGTAACTATTTGTCTAGTAAAGAAGCTATGGACGACTTCCATAATTTTCTCCGACTTTATAAAAAGAAGAAAGAACATAAAGAAAGAATAATTGAATCTGAAATGCAAGTTATAATTAACCAACGAGATTATGCTGTTAATAAGGTTGGTTAATTTATATTTATATGAACACTGTATTACACTTATACCATACTGTATTACCCTTATACCATACTGTATTACCCTTGTACCATACTGTATTACACTTATACCATACTGTATTACCCTTATACCACACTGTATTACCCTTGTACCATACTGTATTACACTTATACCATACTGTATTACCCTTATACCATACTGTATTACCCTTATACCATACTGTATTACACTTATACCATACTGTATTACCCTTATACCATACTGTATTACCCTTATACCATACTGTATTACCCTTATATTATACTGTATTATATCATATGGGGGGTTGGATGGCTGAATAGGCTAGCATGCACAAGCTGTTTCATAAAGCCTGTCTATGAGTCAACTGAAATGGTTTCGAATCCCTGGTTTTACGTGTCAATAAGGAAGGTCGCCTGTCCAACCTCGTGGGTTTTCTCCGGGTCCTCTGGTTTCCTCCAACTGCTGAAGACCCCTACCCCCAAGCAAATTATTGATATAAAATTGAACTGTATGTTAGTCCCAAAATTGCCTAGTTTTTGTCGAGTAGATGTTAAACCCCATTTGTCTCTCTCTCTTATATCATACTGTATTACCAGGGTTGGTGTAAAAGAAGGCCATGTTAGACTCTGTTTCATATCTGACTTGTATATTAGTGTAAAATGTTGTATATTTTAGATGCAGAGAATGAAACAAGATTTGTTGATATCAAGGTCACGAACATATGATAGTAATACGGATGATAATTTAACTGAGGTAAGTACCCATTACCGTGGTAAATACCTCTTTAACCATGGTCAGTATCAGTACCTGTTTAACCAAGGTATTCGGGCACTCCGGTTTTCTCCCACTGCTAAAGACCCCTACGAACAAGCAAATTATTGAAATAAAATTAAACCATATGTTAGTCCCAAAATGACCTAGTTGTGTTGAAAGGACGTTTAACCCCATTTCTCCCTCTCCCTCTCTCTCTCTCTCTCTCTCTCTCTTAACCAAGGTAAATACCTCTTTAACTTAAGGTCAGTACCTCTTTAATTGTAAAGGGGGGTTGGATGGCCAATTGGTTAGCATATGCGCTTTGTATCATAGAGCTTGTCATTGGATCAACTGGCGTGGTTTCTAATATCCGGTTGTAGGTGACAAGAAGTAGAGTCGTCTGTCCATCCTTGTGGTTTTTCTCCATGTCCTCCGGTTTCCTTCGACTGCTAAAGACCCCTATGCGCAAGTGAATTATTGAAATAAAATTAAACCTTGTTAGTTCTGAAATGGCCTAGTTTGTGTCGAGTGGCAGTTAAACCCTCTCTCTCTCTTTCTCTCTTTAATTGTCAACAGTCAGCTTCGAGAAAAAAAACAATCCAGTGCTGCCTGTAAATGTTGTGTAAAAGTCTTTTTAATCTGGTTTATTTGCTGATTTTGTTTGAATGTTAATTCAATTTATGTACACTAGGTTAGAATGTATTATATATCTGACGAATATTTCTATAAAAATAAACTATATTTCTTATATAATATATAAGTATGTAAAAATACTCCATGAATATAAGTTATATATCATTAGGGTGTGAATATACATCATGAATATAAGTTATATGATATTAGGGTGTGAATATATATCATAAATATAAGTTATATAATATAAGGATGTGAATATACAACATGAATAATAATCAATAATTTATTCTTGATATAGCCCATTCTACAAACATAACATAAATATATACAATAAAAATGCATGGCAAAGTCTCAACGCGCTTTACAGAGTCATGGGTAATAAAAATAAATTTTGATTCAAAAATTCAACAATGGTTTAAAAATTCAACATCAATGATAGGGTTAGGGGTGGGCAAATGGAGGTCAAATTTTGGGAACGTGTGTTTTCTAAGCCAATTTTGGCTGCTGAATCCAAATCTGGTGAAATTTTTGTTCTGTGACGTCATTTTGAGCTGGTTCCGTGGTTTTTAAAATGGCGGCCCAAAAATGACTTTTTTTCTCATAAAAGCGAGACAATATTGGAACTAATTGTCTAATATGTTAAAATATATGTTTTCAAGACCGTGGATTCTAAAATTGCACTCCCATTTATGATTTGATAACATTCTATGTCGATATGAGGGTAATAACTGAAAAAAAGTCATTTTGAAAATGGCCACGGAACAAGCTCAAAATAACGTCACAGAACAAAAATTTAACCAGATTCAGATTCAGCAGCCAAAATCGCCTTCAAAAACACTTGTTCCCAAAATTCGATCTCCATTTGCCCACCCCTAATATGGTGTTCATATAATAACGTCTTGTGAATAAAAAAATACATAAAACACAGTTATATGATATAAGGAAATACATCCTGGATATAAGTCATATAATATAGATATAAGTTATATAATATAAGTTATACAATAGATTAATATGTTTAAAATTGTTTATTATTATTATTCAGGCTAGAATACACAACAATAACTTATATGAAGATTTTAAGAACCTACGCTTGAATCATAGGTTAGTTTTTATATCTACATATAAATCCCTGCATTGCCGAGAAAGTACAACTCTTTTTTTAGGCGTGATATCCCCTTCTCAGTGATGCAGGAGAAGGGCCTGATAAGGACAGCTGCCTTGTCGTTTGGATGGGACAAAAAGCCGAGATCATGTGTACACATCGACATGCACGTAAAAGTTTTTTTACTGTCTATGCCATGGTAAATGATAAACGGATTTCTTCGATTATGAATAAACTTACCTGTGTGTTTGAAATCAACTCCCGTTCAATAAAATTCATTGCACAACTAATTATCACAACCATGAAAACACGTACTCTCTTGAAAAATTGAAATCAAACAAACTTTTGACTAAGAAAAATATCAACATGGAAACTAAGTTACATCACGCACGGGAGAAACCATTTCGTAAATAGTAGGCAGTAGGCAGTTGGCATTCGATATAAAAGTAGACCACAGCGCTGCTTTGCTGGCATAAAAATTCCCTCATAGCACACTGTATGGCATATGCCCGTCTTAATTAGCCCAGGTTAAGAGCAGAACAGTAGGATGCTAAACCTCATTTCATTTTGATTTTCCATTTATATGTCATGCATGTGATACAGTATTTTACAGCTTGTTATCTCCCTCTAATGATCTTGTTTTCCAGTATGATGAAATACGTTAATTTACCTGATAATGATGGTGGTGATCAGCTGGATGGGTATAGATTATCTCCCTTGCATAGTTCCCCTGGTCATGTGACCCAAGACGAGAATCGTACGATGCGTGAGATGAGAGGTCTGGTCGTTAAACTTGACGAAGCATACGCAGCTCAAGATCAACAACAGAAAAAAATACAACAGTATGTTATTTATTCTTTAAATCAGTTATCTCCCCTTCAATTGAAGCCAAGGTGCCGTGTCATTTATTATCCTAATTAGTTATGTCCCATTTGAATGAAGCCACGGTGCCATGTTATTTATTATTTAAATCAGTTATCTTCCCCTTGTATTGAAGCTGGGGATTGGCGGGATGGCCAAATGGTTAGCGTGGGCACGCTTTATCAAAAGGTCTGTTATTGAGTCAACTGGTGTGGTTTCGATATCCCAGCGTTAGATGACAGGGAGTAGGGTCACCCCCTCTCCAACCCTCTGTAAAACAACTATGACCATTGTTTTATTCTCTATATTTTGTAGATTGGAGAAATTTGTATCTTTCTACCCCCTTTCCCATACCTCTCTCTTTCTCCCCCACCACCTCTCGAACCCTCTGTAAAACAACTATGACCATTGTTTTATTCCCTATATTTCGTAGGTTGGAGAAACTTGTATCTTTCTACACCCTCTCCAATACCTCTCCCTACACCCCATCCCCTCTCCTCTCCCTACACCTCTCTCTTTCTCCCCCAACACCGTCCCAACCCTCTGTAAAACAACTTTAACCATTGTTCCCTTCCCCTCTCCCCATACCTCTCTCTCTCTCTTTTCCAACACTCTCTCACTTTAAAACAACTATGACCATTGTTTAATTATGTATTTTTTGTAGGTTGGAGAAACCCAATACCCCTCTCTTTCTCCTCCATTCCCTCTCCAGCGGTCTTTAAAACAGCTATGGTCATTGTTCCCTTTCCCTCTCCTCATTTCTCTCTCTCTCCCCCACCCTTTCTCCAACCCTCTTTAAAACAACTATGGCCATTGTTTTATTCTGTGTAATTTGTAGGTTTGAGAAGCTTGTATCTTTCTACCCCCTTCCCCACACCTCTCTCTTTCTCCCCCACCACCTCTCGAACCCTCTGTCAAACAACTATGACCATTTTCTCTATATTTTGTAGGTTGGAGGAACTTGTATCTTTCTACCCCCCTCTCCCCATACATCTCTTTCCCCCCACCCCTCTCCAACTCTCTTTAAAACAACTACTGTTTTATTCTCTATATTTTGTAGGTTGGAGAAGCTTGTATCTTTCTACCCCCTTCCCAAAACCTCTCTCTTTCTCCCCAACCACCTCTCCAACCCTCTGTGAAACAACTATGGTCATTGTTCCCTCCCCTCTTCCCATACCTCTCTCTCTCTCTCTCTACCCCACGCCCTTCTCCAACCTTCTGTAAAGCAGCTATGACCATTTTTTTATTCTGTATATTTTGTAGGTTGGAGAAGCTTGTATCTGTAATAAGAAGAAAGGGTGTTGAAATAGAAACACCCTCTCGAGATAAAGATTGAAGATAAATTAAAATAATTTATATTTTGTGTTTTGAATTGTTCCATAGATTTAAGTTTGAATAATGTTGTGAATATTTATATATTTGTCTATAAGTTTGATCCTTTGTTGTTTTCCCCGTGTACACATTGGCGTGCACGTAAAAGATCGCTTGGCAGTTGGAATTCAGTTTTGCTGCCCGGGCAAAAATATCCCTCATAGCACACTGTATCATGCCCGTCTTCAATAAGCCCAGTTTAGGTGCAGAAGGGTAGGACGTTAAACCCCATTTCATTTCTTTGTTGTTTGATTGATGAGTTTGTATATGTCTAAATCAACAAGGATCATGAGTGAGGTTCCGGATTTGTAGAATTGTCAAGGTGTAGGAATGCCTACTTAACCCATGAGTATTGTCTGGGTTTTTCAGTATTCTGCCACTACTTTAAATTCAATGAACTAATTTTTTTCAACACGTTAGTCCCAAACTGAACCAGGTTGTGTTCAGGGGTTGGCTCCAATTAAAGGAGAAAATATTAAATAAATTTGACATTCAAATATAGGTAATTATGTTCCTTGGTGTTTTATCTTTACTAGGATATATAACAATCTATATTATATCAAGCAGTTTTTTTTACGCTTTTCCTCAACGGCATGGGGTGCCCATCCTGGATTATGGGAAATGGGCTTGGTCCAGGTTCCAAAATGAAAATTTTGTAAAAACTTGTGTTATAATGATAAAGTCCTAAAAATTTTAGAGCATTAGCTTTAACAGTTGACAGTGCAATTTAAAAAACAAATATTTTCTCATTGAATTGGAGCCACCCCCCTTAACTTACAGATGTTCTTGATTTTCTTTATGTCAAGTTTAATTATTACAAGTATTATAAAGAAAGATTTTCTTTATTTCTTTATGTCAAGATTATTTATTACATGTATTATATAGAGAGAATTTCTTTATGTCAATTGGGTATTATATAGAGATTTTTTTTATGTCAAGTTTATTTATTATTGTTTGTTTGTTATTTCTGAGTATGACGTCTTGTGTTATATTTGTCTTTTGTGTAAATCATATATGGCACAGCCCCCCTGCACTTACTAATAGAGAGAATTTCTTTATGTCAATTGGGTATTATATAGAGAGACTTTCTTTATGTCAATTGTATTTATTACACGTAATATATATAGAGAGATTTTCTTTATGTCAATTGGGTAGATATTTTTTTATCAGAGGTATTTTATAAAGAAACATTAATCTGTTACATAAATCATTGTTTAAAATCTAATCCTAGAAATTCTGTGATAGATTAATAGTGAAATGTCTAGATTCTAGATCTCATATTCCATATTAAATTGAGTGTTTTCTTGTCCTATTAATGCTAGCATTCCATATTAAATTGAGTGGTAGAATATCCATAATATATTAGGGCCTAGCATTCCACAATATAATAGTGCTACTTTGCATAATGAATTAATAAGGTCTCGCAATCCATAGTAAATTAAGACTAATTCCATAATAAAATAGTCCTAGCATTCATAAAATAGTCCTAGCATTCCATAATAAAATAGTCCTAGCATTCCATAATAAAATAGTCCTAGCATTCCATAATAAATTTATGTTGTATATAATCAATCTAGGTGCATAAATATAGGTAGGTAAACCATTTTCTAGTTTGTATGGGTCGCTGCGCTTCTGAAATCTCAGATTTAGCCAAAGACGTTTTTGGGGCTTATTACATTTACATTTCATTGATACATGTCCTTTCAAAACCTTGTACCTCGAAACCAATTAGAAATGCTTATTTTTACCGTATGACTAATTGTCGTATTTCGATTTGACAAAAATATTTGACGAACTTCGACGTATGTTCACCAAAACCTCGTATCTCAAGACTGCATTGTTTAATTTGAGATACAGCATTTTGGAATAAAACATTTGGAAAAAAATATGTTATGAGATACGATATTTTGACGTAATTTAATATTTACAAACAACCATCAGAAACTCGTATCTCATTTCTTTAAAATATCGTATCTCGTTTTTTTAAAATCGGTGTTATAGGTACCTGCACACACCTTGAAGGTAGTCTTATTTAGCATGTATATATCGAAGGAACAATCAATCCGCCAGTTATTATGAGATCTGTAAAGTTTTTTTTTGTCTCCTGAAAAGTAGGAAAATTCGAGATACGAGATTTTGGAAGCGCAGCGGTGAATTATTGTACATTATCTAGGTACATTCTATATAAATATAGGTGCTATACTGGGTAAACCATTTTCTAGTTGTATATTGTACATTATCTAGCTAGGTACTTTCTTTATAAATATAGGTGCTCTACTGGGTAAACCATTTTCTAGTTGTATATTGTACATTATCTAGCTAGGTACATTATATATAAATATAGGTGCTCTACTGGGTAAACCATTTTCTAGTTGTATATTGTACATTATCTAGCTAGGTACATTATATATAAATATAGGTGCTCTACTGGGTAAACCATTTTCTAGTTGTATATTGTACATTATCTAGCTAGGTACATTATATATAAATATAGGTGCTCTACTGGGTAAACCATTTTCTAGTTGTATATTGTACATTATCTAGCTAGGTACATTATATATAAATATAGGTGCTCTACTGGGTAAACCATTTTCTAGTTGTATATTGTACATTATCTAGCTAGGTACATTATATATAAATATAGGTGCTCTACTGGGTAAACCATTTTCTAGTTGTAAATTGTACATTATCTAGCTAGGTAAATTGGTGCTACTATTTGGTATTGTATATTCAGAGTGGCTATTACTATTGTTACGACGAGATTGAGCAAAGTTTAGAACGAATTCCAAAATGGCTGCCAATCTCCCTAAAACCAGCTTTGAAAAAGAAGCCGTATTTTCATCGTTTTCAGAACCGAAGGCAGCAATTAGGAGATAATAAGGGTTGGGACTATTTTTACGACTTTTTAGATTTTAACTTCTCCGATGGAGGGCTTCGAAAACATCCTGGTAACAATAGCCTGGGAACTATTTTTTACGACTCGTCATAAAAATAGCCACTGCCTTGTATATTATCTAGTCCTATTGTACAAATATAAATATTGGCTCTAATATTTGGTATTGTGTAGATACATTCTATAGTGGTGCTTGAACATTCAACATTGTTCTTGGTATATTACCGATTAGTGCTTTAATTATTATAAGTTCTGTTGATATTTAAATTAATTTATTCTTTGTTTGTTTATAAGTTTGATGTTATTTTGTTTACAGAATCTTTATTTATTGGACTTTATTACCACATTTAATATTAATTTATCTACAAGACTATACATTCTAGTGACGTCATTCTAGTCAAAACATCTAGTGACGTCATTCTAGTCAAAACATCTAGTGACGTCATTCTAGTCAAAACATCTAGTGACATCATTCTAGTCAAAGCATCTAGGGACGTCATTCTAGTCAAAACATCTAGGGATGTCATTCTAGTCAAAACATCTAGTGACATCATTCTAGTCAAAACATCTAGGGACGTCTTTCTAGTCAAAACAGCCAGTGACGTCATTCTGGTCAAAATATAAATATTGTACAAATATTGTACAAATATAAATATTGGCTCTAATATTTGGTATTATGTAGATACATTCTATAGTGGTGCTTGAACATTCAACATTGTTCTTGCGATATTACCGATTAGTGCTTTAATTATTATAAGTTCTGTTGATATTTAAATTAATTTATTCTTTGTTTGTTTATTAGTTTGATGTTATTTTGTTTACAGAATCTTTATTTATTGGACTTTATTACCACATTTAATATTGATGTATCTACAAGACTATACATTCTAGTGACGTCATTCTAGTCAAAACATCTAGTGACGTCATTCTAGACAAAACATCTAGGGACGTCATTCTATAAAAAAAAAACAGCTAGTGACGTCATTCTAGTCAAATCATCTAGGGAAGTCATTCTAGTCAAAACACCTGGTGTCGTCATTCTAGTAAAAACACCTAGTGACGTCATTCTAGTACAAACACCTAGTGACATCATTCTAGTTAAAACATTTAGGGACGTCATTCTAGACAAAACATCTAGTGACGTCATTCTAGACATAACAGCTAGTGACGTCATTCTAGTCAAAACATCTAGTGACGTCATTCTAGTCAAAACATCTAGTGACGTCATTCTAGTAAAAACACCTAGTGACATCATTCTAGTTAAAACATTTAGGGACATCATTCTAGACAAAACATCTAGTGACGTCACTCTAGTGACCTCATTTTAGTCCAAACATTAAGTGATGTCAAGTCAAAACGTCTAGGGACATCATTCTAGTCAAAACAACTAGTGACACCGTGCGAGTTGAGTTGAAATTCTCTGGTCTCTAGCTAAGATATGATCATTGGACCTTGAATAGTTCAAATAATAGAGATTCAGTCCGAATCCTCCGTGCATATTTTTGTATCCGTATGTTTTTATGATTGATACTCCCCAACAAACGTACATATCAGTGATTGTATTTATTATATTTATTATATTTATGATGGAAGTTATTTACAATACTTCAGTCTAATTATTTATTTCATCCCTTATCAACCAAATTAAACAATATTATAATCAATTCGTCTTAATCTTGTTTATTCTTGGTTGACGGGGAGCACGTGGCTAAGTTGGTAAAGGTGCTGGCTCACAAGTCTGGAGGTCGGGTGTTTGGTCCTTGCATTGGCCGAGAAAGCTCATCTCAATTTTCAGGCGTGGTTTCCGATTGTCATTGATGCAGACAGGGAGGGCCTGAGAGGGTCAGCTGCCTAGTCGTTCAGATGGGACAAATCGAGGTCTCGTGTACACTGGGTTGACATGGTCCATCTTTATCAAATCTTCTAGACTTGGTTGACATGGCCCAACTATTATTTTAGAATATGATTTTGCAATCTTTCCATTAAGGCCTTAGGCCATGGATTAGGTTTTATTGGGAAGTTCTTCCCTTTATTTAATAAAAGCATATCGTTTGGTGGATGATATCTTCTGCTTCTGGATTGGTAGATGTCATCTTTGTGGGATTTGTGTTTAGGTTCCAGGCCTCTCGTATCGTGACTTCCCCTTACTCCACTATCCCAGTCTGAAGATTTTTGGCAGAATAGTGTTTAGATGCCGAGCCCGTCTGATCATGACTCCCTCTTACTCCACTATCCCGCCAGTTATTTATATTGTTATTGTTAAAAATAAATAAAATGGAAATAATTAAAAATAAAAGGAATAAAAAAAATTTGTAGGATGGTTGGGCTTCCTTCGAGAGGACGTTTTTACTCAGCCACCCTACGTTGAAATAAAAAATATATTTTAAAATAAGTAAATTAAAATAAATAGATGAAAATAAATTAAGTTAGGGATATAAATAATAAATAGAAATGGGTAAATTAAAAGTAAAATAAAAAGAAATTTGTAGGATGGCTGGGCTTCCTTCGAGAGGACGTTTTTACTCAGCCACCCTACGTTGTAAAAATAAGTTAAGAAAATAAAAATAAGTAAATAATAAAGAAATAAAAAAAAGATAAAAATATATTTGTAGGGTGGACGTTTTTACTCAGCCATCCTACGTTGTATTGAAAATTTGTCTAGCCATGACCCCCTCTTATTTTACCATTCTACTTAGTCCAACTGTGTCCATTAGGGTTTGGATTTCTTCGAAGATTTGCAGTTTCAGATCTGGTCTAGGGAAGAGTAGGTTCTTAGTAGTGAATGGTATGTTGTTGGTCTCCATTATTCTCACTAGTTCCCTTCTCTCCTCCTTGTAAACCTCGCAGAATACCAGAACATGGTCGGTGGTACACTCTTCTCCGCACTCACAGACGATTACTTGGTGTTTGTAGTCTCGCAGCCGCTCTTTCACCCTTAGTTTCGATATAAGTCTACAAATATCTCTTCTAGGGTGATTGAGTGTTGTCTTTGTGTAGATCTTGTCATCCAGCCGAAATCTGTATGTGTCAAGTTCAACGAGATTTATTTCCCAGATTGAATTGACTTGTCTTTTAACCATACCGTAGATTTCCGTGGTGCGGAGTGGTGCTGTGTCCTTGAGACCTTCATTGGCGAGTCGATCTGTTTCTTCGTTTCCTCTAATATTGACATGTGATGGAATCCACACTAGCCCTACTTTGCTTCCCTTCTCTAAGACTCTCTGGTACAGCTGCCTAATTTCCAAAATGACTTCTGGTCTTGATTCCGAGTTGTCATTCTGGATTGAAATCAGGCTGCTCAGGGAGTCGCTTGGATTGACGAACTTTCTAGTCTTCTAATGGGAAATCCACGATATAGCGTCACGAATGGCCACAAGCTCTGCAGTGTACACTGAACAGTTGTTGGGCAGTTTCCTGCTTATTCCATGTTCCCCGTTTGGCAGATATATTCCAAACGAGTTGGTGCCCCTTTCAGGATTGCGTGAGCAATCCGTGTACACATGGTCCCAGTCATCAGACGGCCAGTTGTCTTCCAGGTGATCTAGAGAGTAAGAACGTGCAGCAGTGGGATTATTGTCGGTTTTCTGTAGTAGATCTAGGTTGACCAGTGGTATAGGAAGTGTCCAAGGGGCGATCGCTGGGGGGTCGTGTTCATTTATCACGAGCTCCCCCAGTCGCAGTTCCTTAATCGTTTCCCTGATACCCTGGCCAAAGCTTTTCTCTCTTGGATCTCTCACATATCTTGTTTTTTGTAGACTGACGAGGGTTGGGGATCTTTCGCCCAGCTGCGAGATCTTAGCCCAATACTTTGTCGCTAGTTCTTTTCTTCCTAGCCTTATTTAACTCCTCCTCAGAGAAGGGTAGATTGATTGGTATAGCCGCTTCATTAGGTTCAATTTCTAAAGAAGGGTGCTGTGAGTAAAAGATTTCCTTTCTTTTCAGGAACTCTGGTGACTGGTTTTCGTCCCTGTTTGCGTCAGCGAACGCCTTTGCAAGTAGATCTGCCTTTTCTTTGCCGTTGGTAACGTACTCATCTCCATTCTTTAGGTTTGGTATGTTGTGTGATCTGCGCTTCCCGTTCATGGCGTTTAGCTTCTTCCAGACGACACCTGTTTGCGTGTTTTGGTTCAACGCATTACAGAATGTCATCCAGTGTCCGCTTTGTGCCTTCCGGATGATGTCTCTAGCGGCGTATTTCAACTTCAGGTAGTTTTTGTGGTTGACTGCATTGTAGTGGCGCTTCTGTAGGCGTAGAGCCTTCTTTCTTTCATTAACTGCCTTCTGACATTCTGGTGACCACCAAGGTTTTCGAATCATTGATCGCCCTCCTGAAGTCTTCGGAATGGAGTCGTCTGCTGCACCTATAATAGCACTTGTGAAATTGGCAGCGTACACATCGATGTTGGCATCGATGATGTCTTCTTCCTTCCATCCAAGGCAGCCTTAACGGAAGTGGACCCAATCGGCCTCTTTAATTTTCCAATTGGGTTTTCCGTTATAGACTTTCCTGGTTGTTTCACATTGGATGTAGAATTCTATCAGTAGATGGTCGTTGCCAAGTGTTTCATCTTCGTGTACTTGCCAATCACAACGATTTGCCATACCTAGCGTACAGAGCGTGAGAGCCAGATGTGAAGGTGGGGCATTTCCTCCAACAAAAGTAGGGCTCTCATCGTTCAGTACGCATAGGTCGCTTCCTTCTATTATTGAGCATAGACCTGTTCCCCGACAGTCATTCCTCGGCGACCCCCACAGAGTGTGTTTTGCGTTGAAATCCACACATAACACAGATTCGCCCTGCGGAAGCTGGTCGAGAAGTGGCTGGAAGTCTACTGGTTTTCTCGTGACATCTGGGGGTACATAGACATTCACTATTGTCAATTATTGCTCAATGTGATGGCTATGCCCATTGCTTCTAGAGGAAGCGCTACGTCCAGTGTAACAGTAGTATAATTTAAGTTATCATGATGACTGTCTGGGTGGATGCCCCTCTGTCTTGTCTATTTATTGTTCAATTGGCGTTTCGCATTCCATGGGGGCCAGTCCATTAACATTAAGCTGTAGAACTTTAACCTGGCCCGCCATGATGACTGTCCGGATAAATACCTCTCTGTCTTGTCTCTTCATTGTTCAATTGGCGTTTCGCATTCCATAGGGGGTACCTCATTAGTGTTCGTATTTGGTGTTAAAATATCGCCAGTGCTGTAGTGACGAACATGAGATATCCTTCTACGGAGTGCGAGGTTTGCCGTTTGATCATCTTTTGTGGTTTCTTCGTCATCGCCTTCTCTTGATCTTTTTTTTTACTGTGTTGATTGAATTAATCATGACACACAGGACATAGGCGTTGACCATGTGCGTCCTTACTTTGTCGAGTAAGCTTTCCATCTTGGTAGTTTGGTCCTCATTGGATACGGCCACCCGAGGAACTCGATCATGAAGTTCATGAAGCCATTTTCCATTTTAAATTTAGGAATGAAGTGTTCTTCATGAATCTTCGTTTTCGGTTCCTCTACTTTCTTCTTGGTTGGTTTTGTCTTCTTCTTTGTAGTTGGTTTGTCTTGTTTTGGGGTTGATTTGTCTTGTTGGTTGGGTGCCGTGGTGGTTATTTTCGGCGTTACTTGGGATGTCGAAGGAATCGACTCCGGAATTGGTTTTGCAACCAGAGCCCTATTCCCAACATCTTTTGTCGTCCCTTCCTTCTCTTTCTGCATCATTGAAGCTTCATTAAAGCTTACTTTCTCTTTCATCAGGATCTTTAGCGTTTCCTTCGTGTCCTTAATCTTTCGGCATTCGGGGGAGTTCGCATATTCCTGAAGCAACGGCCCGAGAAATCCCTCTCTGGTCATTGCTGGATTAGCTTCGGACTCTTGAACTTTTAAGTAAGTGTGTCTATTCTTCTCGTTCAATCAAATCTACCACTTACGTACAGTAACATGACAGTCCGTTGTTTAATCTTGGGTCTTTCTTAATATTTTGGACAAAGATTTAAGGTATTTAAAACGTTGAAAGTCTGTTCGTTACCATACATTAGTGTTTACTTTACGTCAATATCGATAGCCTCGTTTGTCACGCAATTAGTTTTTCTGCAATATCCTGCTATGCACTGGTTAATATAGCATTAAAAAAACGTGCAGCCATGACGTAACGTTATGTAAACACAGTTGCCCTAATAAAATGTCCTGTTTTTTTAAGGCAATACCTATAAAGTAAAAGAAAATAAGATAGATTAAGAATGTTAAATATAACGAAAATAAACCTTATACCTTTACAGAAAATAAAGTAAAATAGAATAGTAAATTAAAGTACATAAAATAAAATTAAACAAAGAAAATAAAGTAAAATAAACAAAAGAAAATAAAGAAAAATAAACAAAGAAAATAAGGTAAAATAAAATAGTAAAATAAAGTAAAATAAAAAAAAAGATAGACTAAGAATGCAAAATATAAAGAAAGTAAACCTTATACCCTGTAAAGGTATAAAAAATAAAAATAAAGACAACCTTAAATCTACGTTTGGACTAGATGATCTTTGTAGTATCTAGTAGTCTTTCTGGATTTGAGAAGTCTTTTGGAGTCTTAGCTAGGCTACTTTATCTAGGATAAATTTAGTCGATAGCTTTGGGGCTCAGTATTATATATAGCTAATAAGTTATGTACTTATAGAGGATCTACAGATTGTCTATCATCTGTTGTATTTTTAACTTTAAATGTGACGTCAACATTACATGACGTAATACTTTTATCTTCTACGTCATCCAGGAATAATCTAACACCTAATGTTAAGCGTTTATACACACGTGTACGCCATGTAAAACCTGAAACTACGTCATGTTATTTACCATTTAGACCACCTGACACCGTATCCACATTAAAACATCTTCAAACATATTCTGGTGACAACTTACAATTAAGTGTCGGTACATGAAATGTTGAATATCAGGTATATCTTATTTTCTGCAACAACTTTCATCTTTCTCCTGTCGAACTTTATGTAATCTTTGTTAAACTTGAACAATGGACGAATCTTCCAAAACATTCACTGAATATTTAACACTAGCTTTTGAATCTTCTGTTGACAACTTATAATTTTACCAAGTTGATTAGTTAACAAAGTTTTATCTATCTCTGCTACTTGAAATGTTGAATATCTTACATCAGGTATATCCAATTTTCTACAACAACTAGGAACGTCATTCTAGTCAAAACATCTAGTGACGTCATTCTAGTCAAAACACCTGGTGTCGTCATTCTAGACAAATCATCTAGTGATGTCATTCTAGTCAAAACATCTAGTGACGTCATTCTAGTCAAAACATCTAGTGACGTCATTCTAGTCAAAACATCTAGTGAAATTATTCTAGTCAAAACATCTAGTGACGTCATTCTAATCTAAACATCTAGTTACGTCAAAAAATTCATTGAAGTTTTTTTGAGTTGAGTTGAAATTCTCTGGTCTCCAGCTTAGATATGATCACTGAACCTTAAATAGTCCAAATAATAGAGATTTATTCCGAATCCTCCGTGCATACTTTTGTATCCTTATGTTTTCTTTATGATTGATACTCCACAACAAACGTAGGCCTACATATCAGTGATTGTATTTCTATCTTTATTATATTTATGATGAAAGTTATTTACAATATTTCAGTCTTAATTATTTATTTCATCCCTTATCAACTAAATTAAACAATATTATAATGAATTCGTCTTAATCTTGTTTATTCCATTTAATGTGGCCATATCTACTAGACTGGGTTGACATGGTTCAGCTTTACCCATATCTTCTCGACTTGGTTGACAAGGCCATATAATCTACCCATATCTTCTAGACTTTACATATCGTTTAGACAATAATAGCACCCAGCCTTTCGTAGAAAACAGGGAACTACTAAAATGGGTTCATCCCTGTGTCCGACACGAGGGTCACGCTGGCTATGTGGGTATGACACTGGCCCGCTAGCTTGGAGGTCGGGTGTTTGATCCCTTCATTGGCCGAATGATAACAAGAACAGCTCTCCAGACATTTGGATGGGTCCAAAATCCAAGGTCACATGTGAAATTGGTGTACACGTAAAAGATCCACTGGCAGTTCGAATTCGATATACGAACAGGCCCTAAAGCCGCTGTAAGGGCGAAATCGTATGGCGCATGTCCGTCTTCATTAGCCAAGTCATAGCAGAACAGTAAGACATAGACATTTGGGCGCTCTGACGAGTGTCTGTTGTCCTGAAGTAGAGAGAACATGTTCCCATTGCATTAAGAATGGTGTAACCGGGCGTCACACAATTTCGGTTTTAAAAATTATTTTCAAGCTTTGGTTACAATGAAAATATAAAATATTCACGGGTCATTGAGCTAGGTTATCGCCCTTGTATTATAATATGTAGATTATTTAAAGTTAAAATACAGATGTGACGTAATCCTTTGATGTTGGCGTACCATTATTTCCAATAATGTACGGGCATCTTGCCAATAGTACATTATCTAATATAGTGAACTCGTGTGCCGTATTTCTTTGAAATGCACGTGCAAGATAGTGTCTGAATTTTAAGAAGTTTAATGCTCTCGCGCTTAAGACATTGCGTAATATATTGAAACAACACTCGGCTGTCGCCTCGTGCAGTGTCAATATATTACTTAATGTCTCGCGCTCGACCATTAAACCACACTTAATTCAGATATATGTTCAATATTATTAGTTTTAAATCAGATAAACAGTGGCATAATTAATTGGAGGGTCTAGAGCACAAGTGATCTAACTACCTACCGTTTTAGTTGGTTGTTATATCACTTGTGCTCTATCTAGACCCTCCAATTAATCCCGTACAATGTTAGTTATATTATTAATTGTTACTTGAATTGTAAAGCTTCCATCGTCATCAATAAATCCACTGACCGGATTACTGAATCTCTGCCAGTTGATAATATCAATACAACAGACAGATAATCACGTGACTTAAAGGGGCCAGTCCGAATTTCATAGAATCTGAAAATTACACTTCATGAACGTATGAAATTTAAACGCCAAAATATAGAGAAATAGTTTATTTACCTTGTCTGAAAATTCCAGTTCAACATATTGAGTAGTTTGGACGTGAATGCAAAAAAGGCTTAACTGGACACTTGCTCTTTTAAGTTTTTCTTTTAAATTGTTATGGTCGTTTTACTTGATAAGCGCGACTATATTTGATACCAATTTTAACTTAATCAATAGAGAGCTTTAAAAGTCGGTCAATAGGGTTAGATTGAAAGCTGCACATATATAGACTCGTTGTATCCAGACACTTCTGTGTAATGCAAACAGAACACAAGTCTTCGGCCACCGAGCCCTACCGGCGATTGGAAGTTGTTTGAAAACGTATCACATAGCTTGAAGAAGTTGCTCGGATCTAAGTTAGGGGCTATATAGGGGTTTTCATACAAAATTAAGCAGTTTTAACCCCCAAAATGTTATCGGGATGGCCCCTTTAAGGGGAATGATGCACGCCAGACGGACTTGAGTGGCGACAATATACAAACACAATTTAATGATTAGGAGATAAACACCTCCTGTTTCGCATTGAGAGGGGTGTTATTGTCCAATAGACATGTCCTGAGATCATTAGGACCCAAGACGCGTTAGCGTCGCGGGTTCTAATGTAAAATCTCAGGACATGTCTATTGGACAATAACACCCCTCTCAATGCGAAACAGGAGGTGTTTATCGACATTGTAACATGCTATTTTTTAAAATTTTAAACGAACTTATTTTATTGTGTAAACTTCAAAATTCGTCTCACTGCAAATCGGTTTTAGTGACGTAAAAACCATTTTGACGTAATGAAAACGTCGTGACGTAACAGGATAACAGGCTCCTCTCATTAGATTTGGCTCGCTTATTGCTTGGTTGCTATAGTAGCAGTATGAGTATAGACACACACAAGGAAAACTGGAATTCTCACTTCATTTTTTTAGAGTACTTTTTAAAATAAGATTTATGTTTTTGTTATAGTTTTTGGTATATTTTATTGTTTGTAGCTGTTACCTGACAAGGGGGTTGATGTTTCAAGTTCATCTTCGGACATATCTCCGAATATTTCATCTAATTTACCGAGATCCAAATTGATTATCGCCATTGTGGTTATCTCCATTAAAGTAGTACGCATAATATTAATACACAGTGATTTTTCTAATTTAGAGGGGTGTTATTGTTCAATAGATGGTGCCTAATTGACCAATCAAAACGCACGATTGATCCTTAAGCATGTTACAATGGTGTATAAAAATTAGAAGGAACATTGACCATTATAGTTAATAGTTTTAATCAGAATAACAGTAGCCTAATTATTTCTACCGTAGGCTACAATGTCAATTATGTTATTAATTGTTACTTGAACTGTAAAGTTTCCATGACTATCAATAAATCCACTGACGGGGTTACTGAATCTATTCCAGTCAATCAGAACAGTATCACCGATATACCCCCCAACATTCAAATAACCTTGTTCAACAACTACAGATTGTCTATCATCTGTTTTATTTATAACTTTATATGTGACGTCAACTTTACATGACGTAATACTTCTAGATTCTACTTCTTTAATGTGTAAACTAATACACAATGACGGCGTAAGCAAACGTAGTGACAACTTTGAGATATTATCATACACATGTGTATACCATGTAAGACCTGCAAATACATGTTTTTTACCGTATCCACCACTTGACACATTAAACACATCTTCAAACATATCCTGATGACAACTTACAATTTTACCAAGTTGATTAGTTAACAATGTTCTATTTATGTTTGCTTGTAGAAATGTTGAATATCTTACATCAGGTATATCCAATTTTCTACAACAACTTTCATCTTTCTCCTGTCTAACTTTAGATAATCTTTGTAAAACTTGAACAATGGAGGAATCGTCCAAAACATTCCCTGAATACTTAACACTAGCTTTTAAATCTTCTGTTAGTCTTTTAATGTCCTCCATTAATTTCTCAAATTTGGATTCTTCTTGTTCACTAGACTTCTGCATTTCTTTTTTAATATTTTCTCCAATTTTACGAAATTCTAAGCAGATTTTATCCACCTGTGCATCGACTTTATCACACTTTGTTTTTGTACAGTTTTTGACTTCAATTAATTTACTATTTAAATTATCATAATGTTTCTGAAAATTGGTAATTTGTTTTTCTAAGTCGCCTTTCAGCGTTTTTAAGTATTGTCTGATATTTTGCCTGACTTCATCCTTCTGTAAATCTAAAAACTTATGTCCGTTATGATCGGCAACTAGACAGTTAAAGCACACGGCTAGTAAACAATCTTTACAGTAAATTTTTACTGTCTCCTCTTTATGGTTCGGACAGAAATCTTTCGGATGTGTAACGAAAGTGGCTGGCGTCTTTTCCTTCATTGGTTCGTTTGATTGCTGGCAGACTTGTTTTTCGTCATATCGACAAATAACATGGTCTCTACAAGATTTTAACTTATCATGCGTGGTTTTACATGATTTACATAAATATTGATCACAGTCTCGACAAAAATATTGAGATGAATTTTCTGTACACACATCACATTGTGGAATAGTAGAATTGTCATCATTGTTTAGTTTAGGTTTTAAACGCTGTATACCCCCGTCTATAAGACACCGACATAATGGACATTGGAACTGATCATTAGCACAGGTTTTGTTCATATAATCTTCTAAACAGATGTAACAAAATGCATGCTGACAATCTATCAAAACGGGTGTTTTAAATTCATTCAAACAAATACCACACACGTCCAACTCTGTCTGTTTAGCCATGTTGAATAACGGTTACACCTGGTTGCATAAAATCGAGTTGAAACAGGATAAGACTACGCAATCAATCAGTTACCAGTAGTCCAATATACAGAATCAATAAGCTAGTCCACTATACATAGGCTGTGGTATAGAAATAAAAACGATTTACAGCCATACTGTTACACGGGTCGTATAAAATACAGTCTGAATCAGTTAGTACAATATAGCATACGATAGAGAAATCAAGTCTACTAGATCACTGACACAACAATACAACAACTTGCTCTTTAGTCAACATTGACGTCATGCGTCACCTCGAGCACTTTATCCTGCCTTGACCCCGGGGTCATCAATCACGTGATATGTAACTACAACAGTGAATACGTAAACAAACTGTACACAATAGATATTTGAGATATTTCTACATTCTCGGTCAATGATATTTGACGTTTTGTTTCAATTAATTTGTCGTGTAAACCAGACAGCATCTAGAATTATCCCAAATAACATTGGTCGTTAGATTTACGTTACTTTTACGTCATTATGGTTAGATTTAGGTTAGCGTCCAATAATGGTAAAACTGTATGGTTAAATTTACGTTACTTTTACGTCAGAATGGTTATGGTTACTTTTACGGCAGAAAATGACGTAAATCTAACGTAAATTTTATGACGGTTATCTAACCAATTTTTTCGCTTTGAATACTTCTGGATTAAATAACCATACCAGTGTGTGCACATTATAACAATTGATAAATAGTCGAAATTCAGACATAATAATTGTATTATTGGTGATAATTCTAACGTTAACCTAACCCTCCCACTCAATATTGAATCAAGTCAGATAGATTTGTTTGCTGATGACAGTACCCTGCATTGTTCACACAAAGATATTTTATCCATCGCAAATAATCTCTTTAAAATGATCTGTATTTGGTTGCTAAATGGTGTGAAAACAATGGGGTGATAATCAATCCTTCGAAAACAAAATCAATGCTGATTTCATCAAAACACAAAAGAAATCAGAAAACCCTAACTTTACCTCTCCAAGGTGAGAAAAAATTTAGGTTACTACCGCAAAATTGCTTGGAATTCAAATTGACCAAGACCTTAATTGGGAAGCACAAATAGCAGATATGTCTTAAAAACTTGCATCAAAAATATTTCTCCTAAAAAAGATAAAAGATCATTAACCTTACGAAACACGAATTTTGTTCTATAATAGTTACATACTACCAATATTTGATTATTGCTCCATTATTTGGGGGAATGCTACCAAAAGTAGATTAGACATTCTTTTAAATTACAAAAGAGGGCAGCAAGAATTATTCTTGATGCACCAATTGAAACTCCGTCCACCTCTTTATTTGCTAAACTCGGTTGGCTTACCCTTACACAGAGAATTCTATATAATAAAATTGTATTATCATTCAAAATTATTACATTTAATACTCCACTGTATCTAAACTCATATTTTATTGAAAAATCTCTTGTTTCCAAAACTGATATCTTGCTCCGTTCGCAGACCAGTAAAACCCTTTTCCTTCAAAAATGCAAAACGGAATTCAATGAACGTACTTTTCATTATTCAGCGTGCCTTTTATGAATGACCTACTCTCATTTTAAATTCCAACTGTCAAGGGTTCTTTTACGTGTACACGCAATGTGAGCACAAGATATTGTTTTGTATCCTATTCGAAGGACTAGACAATGATTTTGCCAGATCCTCTAACCTACACCACTAACAAAGGGAACTTTCTCGACCAATACCGAGATTGAACCCCTCTTTTGCTAGCCATTGTATTACTGAGTCACCGCAGCTCAGTCAGAAAAGGAGGTTAAATTCAAAACAGAAATTTGTGAAATGTAGGCTTGTCCTCATAACCATAATGCGTCACACAAAATTTGAACAAATCTGTTAACTGTAGCTTACATTGAACGTATAATAAAATTACTGAAATGAAAGATATGAAACGAGGTTTGACATCCTACTGTTCTGCTCTGACTGGGCTAATGAAGACAGGCATTTTTCACACACTGTGCTATGCGGTCATATGGCCTACTTATATCAAACTTTAAAGGGATCTTTTACGTGCATGAAGACGGACATACGGCATACACTGTGCTGTGAGGACCTACGGCCTGCTTATATCGAACTTCCAAGTGATATTTTACCTGCATGCCAATGTATGC
Organism: Patella pellucida; assembly: GCA_917208275.1. Lineage (NCBI taxonomy): Eukaryota > Metazoa > Mollusca > Gastropoda > Patellidae > Patella > Patella pellucida. Next base: position 5,899,738 of record OU795041.1, read on the forward strand.
ATGGGACCGCAGTTTTTTGTGCCATCTGAATGACTAGAAACATGTTGGAAAATCCTGATGAACTTTCTCGGCCAATGCAGGGATCAAACATACGACCTCCAGACTTGCGAGACTGCGTCTTACGCACTTAGTCACCGTGGATCTATCAAAATTAGTAATGAATATGTACTATGACATAAATTTTGTCTGGACAGCAGCATTTCTGAACTTACTAATAAAAGAGAGAAATCGGGTTTAACGTCCACTCGACACAAACTAGGTCATTTCAGGACTAACGACTAACAAGGAAAGAAATGTACTTTTGAAGATGTCCTAAGAAAAAAACTTTGCCTGGACAGCAACATTTCCGCATTTACCGGTAGTCATTACCAATAATAGTTCTAAGTGGATCAAGTAACTTTAATTTAAACGCACTTTTCCATAATTACCAATAACTGATCTACTCTACTGCAATTAGTTAAAAAAAAAAAGATGGTTTTTTTTATTGTGTAGGAGTACGATGAATGGGGGTAGGCCAGTGGGGTGGAAGAAATGAAATAGCATAACAAAATTGTGTGTAGTCCGCAAACACACTTACCTGCAGTTCCAGACTAGAGTACAAATATTTGGAAAACAGGCCTAATGCATAAAGCAGGGTGACTAATTACGAATGGGCCTATAAATTGTCAATGTTTATTACTGGTAAATTCTTCTATTCAAATCCATTAATTTTATGTTAAGTCCCAAAATTACGTGGTTTGAGTCGAGAAGAGGTGTCCACTAGTCCGCGGTTGCCCTAATTTGTGAGTTCACTAGTTCACTAGTCGACTCCGGTGCACTATTCTGCCGCTATAAAAAAAACCCTATAAATATGGGTATTAAAGAAACCCAGCTGAATTTTATTCAGCCGAATGGGTGGACTCACTAGCCGAATGCTTTGCCAGAGTCACCAGTTGATTGCATCACCTTTACGCCACATAAACATGGCGGCGTGTATGTCTTCAAACAATCACAATACTTCTCGATATGAGTTGGTAATGAATGTTATTGGGCAATGAATTCTGCATTCAGCCACCAGGCGAATATAATTTGGGAAGATACATCCAACCGGGTTGTTTAATAATAATAATAATAATAATCGCTTCATTTTACAAGGGTAGCAAATTAGGCCTGAGGCCTCTTTCAAATTTGGCCCTTGGCACAGATCGTGCGAATGATTTCGATCATTACTGCAGGAAGAAACCGAAGAACTCGGGGGAAACCTGCCTGATCGGACGGGAGACCGAATATCCCCCTCACTTACACCGATAAAGTTTTAGGGACAGTGAACACACTAGGCGTATTTTGACACGAACATTGTTTTGAAAAATCAAGGTCTGTGTACACATCGGTGTGACCGAACACAATTTGGCGAGCTATTCGGCTAGCGAGCTATTCGATCAATCCAGCTGGCAACCTATTCGTTGGCAACCTATTCAGAATAAATTCAAAAAACGCCCAAACTCATCTATTTTTATCAACCAATAAAATCCATCGTAACGTCTATCAAACGAAAGTAGAATATATTGTTATTTTAAAAGGAAAGAACGTTAATATTCCGAGTCGAAATTCGGGTCATCGTACAAAATTCATAGCATCCAGCTATATATATTCTGAAAGGTAATTGAATCAGCTTTCTGCATAGTATTAGTAAAAGTTGGCACAATCATATTAAAGGGGTGCGCTCTCATCCTAAACTACGCCGACTTTTCAATATTTTAAATATAAAGATAGGCCGGTAATGTTTTCGAAGTCGAAATTCGGACCATCGTACAAAATTCAGAGAACCCAGTTATATATATTCTGAAAGGTAATTGAAAAAGCTTTCCAAATATTATTAGTAAAAGTTGGCAAAATCATATTAAAGGGATGCGCACTCTTCCTAAACATAGCCAATTTGTTCATTTTTCTAATTGTAACTTGCGACAGGCTGGTCATTTTTCCAAAGTCCAAATAAGGACCATCGTACAAAATTCTGAGCATCTAGCTATAAATATTCTGAAAGGTAATTGAATAAGCTTTCCAAATCTTATAAGTAAAAGTTTGCACAATCATATTAAAGGGGTTCGCGCTTATCCGAAACATGGCCAATTTTTCAATATTCGAAATGTAAAGAACGGTAATGTCCGGAGTCAAAATTCGGACCATCGTACAAAATTCAGAGCATCCGGCTATATATATTCTAAAAGGTGATAAGATAAGCTTTCCAAATATTATTAGTAAAAGTTGGCACAATCATATTAAAGTGGTGCTAAACATAGCCAATTTTTCAATATTCTAAATATAAAGATAAACCTGTACTTTTTTCAAAGTCAAAATTCGGACCATCGTACAAAATTCAGAGAATCCGGCTATATATATTCTAAAAGGTGGTGAGATAAGCTTTCTAAATATTATTAGTAAAAGTTGGCACAATCATATTAAAGGGGTGCGCTCTCATCCCAAACATAGCCAATTTTCAATATTCTAAATGTAAAGAACGGTAATGTCCGGAGTCAAAATTCGGACCATCGTACAAAATTCAGAGCATCCGGCTATATATATTCTAAAAGGTGATAAGATAAGCTTTCCAACTATTATTAGTAAAAGTTGGCACAATCATATTAAAGGGGTGCGCGCTCATCCTAAACATAGCCAATTTTTCAATATTCTAAATATAAAGATAAACCTGTACTTTTTTCAAAGTCAAAATTCGGACCATCGTACAAAATTCAGAGCATCTGGCTATATATATTCTAAAAGGTGGAACGACAAGCTTTCCAAATATTATTAGTAAAAGTTGGCACAATCATATTAAAGGGGTGCGCTCTCATCCTAAACATAGCCAATTTTTTCAATATTCGAAATGTAAAGAACGGTAATGTCCGGAGTCAAAATTCGGACCATCGTACAAAATTCAGAGCATCCGACTATATATATTCTAAAAGGTGATAAGATAAGCTTTACAAATATTATTAGTAAAAGTTGGCACAATCATATTAAAGGGGTGCGCTCTCATCCCAAACATTGCCAATTTTTCAATATTCTAAATATAAAGATAAACCTGTACTTTTTTCAAAGTCAAAACTCGGACCATCGTACAAAATTCAGAGCATCCGGCTATATATATTCTAAAAGGTGGTAAGATAAGCTTTCCAAATATTATTAGTAAATGTTGGCACAATCATATTAAAAGGATGCGCTCTCATCCTAAACATAGCCAATTTTTCAATATTCTAAAGGTAAAGAACGGTAATGTCCGGAGTCAAAATTCGGACCATCGTACAAAATTCAGAGATTCCGGCTATATATGTTCTAAAAGGTGATAATATAAGCTTTCCAAATATTATTAGTAAATGTTGGCACAATCATATTAAAGGGGTGCGCTCTCATCCTAAACATTGCCAATTTTTCAATATTCTAAATATAAAGATAAACCTGTACTTTTTTCAAAGTCAAAATTCGGACCATCGTACAAAATTCAGAGCATCCGGCTATATATATTCTAAAAGGTGATAAGATAAGCTTTCCAAATATTATTAGTAAATGTTGGCACAATCATATTAAAGGGGTGCGCTCTCATCCTAAACATTGCCAATTTTTCAATATTCTAAATATAAAGATACACCTGTACTTTTTTCAAAGTCAAAATTCGGACCATCGTACAAAATTCAGAGCATCTGGCTATATATATTCTAAAAGGTGGTGAGATAAGCTTTCCAAATATTATTAGTAAAAGTTGGCACAATCATATTAAAGGGGTGCGCTCTCATCCCAAACATAGCCAATTTTTCAATATTCTAAATGTAAAGAACGGTAATGTCCGGAGTCAAAATTCGGACCATCGTACAAAATTCAGAGCATCCGGCTATATATATTCTAAAAGGTGATAAGATAAGCTATCCAACTATTATTAGTAAAAATTGGCACAATCATATTAAAGGGGTGCGCTCTCAACCTAAACATAGCCAATTTTTTCAATATTCTAAATATAAAGATAAACCTGTACTTTTTTCAAAGTCAAAATTCGGACCATCGTACAAAATTCAGAGCATCCGGCTATATATATTCTAAAAGGTGGTAAGATAAGCTTTCCAAATATTATTAGTAAAAGTTGGCACAATCATATTGAAAAAATTGGCTATGTTTAGGTTGAGAGCGCACCCCTTTAATATGATTGTGCCAACTTTTACTAATATTATTTGGAAAGCTTTTCTTACCACCTTTTATAATATATATAGCCGGATGCTTTGAATTTTGTACGATGGTCCGAATTTTGACTTTGAAAAAAGTACAGGTTTATCTTTATATTTAGAATATTGAAAAATTGGCAATGTTTAGGATGAGAGCGCACCCCTTTAATATGATTGTGCCAACTTTTACTAATAATATTTGGAAAGCTTATCTTATCACCTTTTAGAATATATATCGCCGGATGCTCTGAATTTTGTACGATGGTCCGAATTTTGACTCCGGACATTACCGTTCTTTACATTTCGAATATTGAAAAATTTGCAATGTTTAGGATGAAAGCGCAACCCTTTAATATGATTGTGCCAACTTTTACTAATAATATTTGGAAAGCTTATCTTATCACCTTTTAGAATATATATCGCCGGATGCTCTGAATTTTGTACGATGGTCCTAATTTTGACTCCGGACATTACCGTTCTTTACATTTCGAATATTGAAAAATTGGCAATGTTTAGGATGAGAGCGCACCCCTTTAATATGATTGTGCCATCTTTTACTAATAATATTTAGAAAGCTTATCTTATCACCTTTTAGAATATATATAGCCGGATGCTCTGAATTTTGTACGATGGTCCGAATTTTGACTCCGGACATTACCGTTCTTTACATTTCGAATATTGAAAAATTGGCAATGTTTAGGATGCGAGCGCACCCCTTTAATATGATTGTGCCAACTTTTACTAATAATATTTAGAAAGCTTATTTAATTACCGTTCCGAATATATATAGCTGGGTGCTCTGAATTATGTACGATGGTCCGGATTCTGACTTTGAAAAAAGTGCAGGGTTTTTCTTTACATTTGGAATATTGAAAAAATTGGCTATGTTTAGGATGATAGCGCACCCCTTTAATATGATTGTGCCAACTTTTACTAATACTATTTGGAAAGCTTATCTTACTACCTTTTATAATATATATCGCCGGATGCTCTGAATTTTGTACGATGGTCCTAATTTTGACTCCGGACATTACCGTTCTTTACATTTCGAATATTGAAAAATTTGCAATGTTTAGGATGAAAGCGCACCCCTTTAATATGATTGTGCCAACTTTTACTAATAATATTTAGAAAGCTTATTCAAGTACCTTTCCAAATATATATAGCTGGGTGCTCTGAATTTTGTACGATGGTCCGAATTCTGACTTTGAAAAAAGTGCAGGGTTTTTCTTTACATTTAGAATATTGAAAAATTGGCAATGTTTAGAATGAGAGCGCACCCCTTTAATATGATTGTGCCAACTTTTACTTATAATATTTAGACAGCTTATCTTATCACCTTTTAGAATATATATAGCCGGATGCTCTGAATTTTGTACGATGGTCCGAATTTTGACTCCGGACATTACCGTTCTTTACATTTCGAATATTGAAAAGTTGGCAATGTTTAGGATGAGAGCGCAACCCTTTAATATGATTGTGCCAACTTTTACTAATAATATTTAGAAAGCTTATTCAATTACCTTTCCGAATATATATAGCTGGGTGCTTTGAATTTTGTACGATGGTCCGAATTCTGACTTTGAAAAAGTGCAGGGTTTTTCTTTACATTTAGAATATTGAAAAATTGGCAATGTGTAGGATGGGAGCGCACCCCTTTAATATGATTGTACCAACGTTTACTTATAATATTTGGAAAGCTTATCTTATCACCTTTTAGAATATATATAGCCGGATGCTCTGAATTTTGAACGATAGTCCGAATTTTGACTCCGGACATTACCGTTCTTTACCTTTAGAATATTGAAAAATTGGCTATATTTAGGATGAGAGCGCACCCCTTTAATATGATTGTGCCAACTTTTACTAATAATATTTGGAAAGCTTATTCAATTACCTTTCATCATATATATAGCTCGGTGATCTGAATTTTGTACGATGGTCCGAATTCTGACTTTGAAAAAAATACAGGTTTATCTTTATATTTAGAATATTGAAAAATTGGCAATGTTTAGGATGAGAGCGCACCCCTTTAATATGATTGTGCCAACTTTTACTAATAATATTTGGAAAGCTTATCTTATCACCTTTTAGAATATTTATAGCCGGATGCTCTGAATTTTGTACGATGGTCCGAATTTTGACTCCGGACATTACCGTTCTTTACCTTTAGAATATTGAAAAATTGGCTATCTTTAGGATGAGCGCGCCCCCCTTTAATATGATTGTGCCAACTTTTACTAATAATATTTAGATAGCTTATTCAATTACCTTTCCGAATATATATAGCCGGGTGCTCTGAATTTTGTACGATGGTCCGAATTCTGACTTTGAAAAAAGTGCAGGGTTTTTCTTTACATTTAGAATATTGAAAAATTAGCAATGTTTAGGATGAGAGCGGACCGCTTTAATATGATTGTGCCAACTTTTACTTATAATTTTTTGAAAGCTTATCTTATCACCTTTTAGAATATATATAGCCGGATGCTCTGAATTTTGTACGATGGTCCGAATTTTGACTCCGGACATTACCGTTCTTAACCTTTAGAATATTGAAAAATTGGCTATGTTTAGGATGAGAGCGCACCCCTTTAATATGATTGTGCCAACTTTTACTAATAATATTTGGAAAGCTTATCTTACCACCTTTTAGAATATATAAAGCCGGATGCTCTAAATTTTGTACGATGGTCCGAGTTTTGACTTTGAAAAAAGTACAGGATTATCTTTATATTTAGAATATTGAAAAATTGGCAATGTTTAGGATGAGAGCGCACCCCTTTAATATGATTGTGCCAACTTTTACTAATAATATTTGGAAAGCTTATCTTATCACCTTTTAGAATATATATCGCCGGATGCTCTGAATTTTGTACGATGGTCCGAATTTTGACTCCGGACATTACCGTTCTTTACATTTCGAATATTGAAAAATTTGCAATGTTTAGGATGAAAGCGCAACCCTTTAATATGATTGTGCCAACTTTTACTAATAATATTTGGAAAGCTTATCTTATCACCTTTTAGAATATATATCGCCGGATGCTCTGAATTTTGTACGATGGTCCTAATTTTGACTCCGGACATTACCGTTCTTTACATTTCGAATATTGAAAAATTGGCAATGTTTAGGATGAGAGCGCACCCCTTTAATATGATTGTGCCATCTTTTACTAATAATATTTAGAAAGCTTATCTTATCACCTTTTAGAATATATATAGCCGGATGCTCTGAATTTTGTACGATGGTCCGAATTTTGACTCCGGACATTACCGTTCTTTACATTTCGAATATTGAAAAATTGGCAATGTTTAGGATGCGAGCGCACCCCTTTAATATGATTGTGCCAACTTTTACTAATAATATTTAGAAAGCTTATTTAATTACCGTTCCGAATATATATAGCTGGGTGCTCTGAATTATGTACGATGGTCCGGATTCTGACTTTGAAAAAAGTGCAGGGTTTTTCTTTACATTTGGAATATTGAAAAAATTGGCTATGTTTAGGATGATAGCGCACCCCTTTAATATGATTGTGCCAACTTTTACTAATACTATTTGGAAAGCTTATCTTACCACCTTTTATAATATATATCGCCGGATGCTCTGAATTTTGTACGATGGTCCTAATTTTGACTCCGGACATTACCGTTCTTTACATTTCGAATATTGAAAAATTTGCAATGTTTAGGATGAAAGCGCACCCCTTTAATATGATTGTGCCAACTTTTACTAATAATATTTAGAAAGCTTATTCAAGTACCTTTCCAAATATATATAGCTGGGTGCTCTGAATTTTGTACGATGGTCCGGATTCTGACTTTGAAAAAAGTGCAGGGTTTTTCTTTACATTTGGAATATTGAAAAAATTGGCTATGTTTAGGATGATAGCGCACCCCTTTAATATGATTGTGCCAACTTTTACTAATACTATTTGGAAAGCTTATCTTACTACCTTTTATAATATATATCGCCGGATGCTCTGAATTTTGTACGATGGTCCTAATTTTGACTCCGGACATTACCGTTCTTTACATTTCGAATATTGAAAAATTTGCAATGTTTAGGATGAAAGCGCACCCCTTTAATATGATTGTGCCAACTTTTACTAATAATATTTAGAAAGCTTATTCAAGTACCTTTCCAAATATATATAGCTGGGTGCTCTGAATTTTGTACGATGGTCCGAATTCTGACTTTGAAAAAAGTGCAGGGTTTTTCTTTACATTTAGAATATTGAAAAATTGGCAATGTTTAGAATGAGAGCGCACCCCTTTAATATGATTGTGCCAACTTTTACTTATAATATTTAGACAGCTTATCTTATCACCTTTTAGAATATATATAGCCGGATGCTCTGAATTTTGTACGATGGTCCGAATTTTGACTCCGGACATTACCGTTCTTTACATTTCGAATATTGAAAAGTTGGCAATGTTTAGGATGAGAGCGCAACCCTTTAATATGATTGTGCCAACTTTTACTAATAATATTTAGAAAGCTTATTCAATTACCTTTCCGAATATATATAGCTGGGTGCTTTGAATTTTGTACGATGGTCCGAATTCTGACTTTGAAAAAGTGCAGGGTTTTTCTTTACATTTAGAATATTGAAAAATTGGCAATGTGTAGGATGGGAGCGCACCCCTTTAATATGATTGTACCAACGTTTACTTATAATATTTGGAAAGCTTATCTTATCACCTTTTAGAATATATATAGCCGGATGCTCTGAATTTTGAACGATAGTCCGAATTTTGACTCCGGACATTACCGTTCTTTACCTTTAGAATATTGAAAAATTGGCTATATTTAGGATGAGAGCGCACCCCTTTAATATGATTGTGCCAACTTTTACTAATAATATTTGGAAAGCTTATTCAATTACCTTTCATCATATATATAGCTCGGTGATCTGAATTTTGTACGATGGTCCGAATTCTGACTTTGAAAAAAATACAGGTTTATCTTTATATTTAGAATATTGAAAAATTGGCAATGTTTAGGATGAGAGCGCACCCCTTTAATATGATTGTGCCAACTTTTACTAATAATATTTGGAAAGCTTATCTTATCACCTTTTAGAATATTTATAGCCGGATGCTCTGAATTTTGTACGATGGTCCGAATTTTGACTCCGGACATTACCGTTCTTTACCTTTAGAATATTGAAAAATTGGCTATCTTTAGGATGAGCGCGCCCCCCTTTAATATGATTGTGCCAACTTTTACTAATAATATTTAGATAGCTTATTCAATTACCTTTCCGAATATATATAGCCGGGTGCTCTGAATTTTGTACGATGGTCCGAATTCTGACTTTGAAAAAAGTGCAGGGTTTTTCTTTACATTTAGAATATTGAAAAATTAGCAATGTTTAGGATGAGAGCGGACCGCTTTAATATGATTGTGCCAACTTTTACTTATAATTTTTTGAAAGCTTATCTTATCACCTTTTAGAATATATATAGCCGGATGCTCTGAATTTTGTACGATGGTCCGAATTTTGACTCCGGACATTACCGTTCTTAACCTTTAGAATATTGAAAAATTGGCTATGTTTAGGATGAGAGCGCACCCCTTTAATATGATTGTGCCAACTTTTACTAATAATATTTGGAAAGCTTATCTTACCACCTTTTAGAATATATAAAGCCGGATGCTCTAAATTTTGTACGATGGTCCGAGTTTTGACTTTGAAAAAAGTACAGGATTATCTTTATATTTAGAATATTGAAAAATTGGCAATGTTTAGGATGAGAGCGCACCCCTTTAATATGATTGTGCCAACTTTTACTAATAATATTTGGAAAGCTTATCTTATCACCTTTTAGAATATATATCGCCGGATGCTCTGAATTTTGTACGATGGTCCGAATTTTGACTCCGGACATTACCGTTCTTTACATTTCGAATATTGAAAAATTTGCAATGTTTAGGATGAAAGCGCAACCCTTTAATATGATTGTGCCAACTTTTACTAATAATATTTGGAAAGCTTATCTTATCACCTTTTAGAATATATATCGCCGGATGCTCTGAATTTTGTACGATGGTCCTAATTTTGACTCCGGACATTACCGTTCTTTACATTTCGAATATTGAAAAATTGGCAATGTTTAGGATGAGAGCGCACCCCTTTAATATGATTGTGCCATCTTTTACTAATAATATTTAGAAAGCTTATCTTATCACCTTTTAGAATATATATAGCCGGATGCTCTGAATTTTGTACGATGGTCCGAATTTTGACTCCGGACATTACCGTTCTTTACATTTCGAATATTGAAAAATTGGCAATGTTTAGGATGCGAGCGCACCCCTTTAATATGATTGTGCCAACTTTTACTAATAATATTTAGAAAGCTTATTTAATTACCGTTCCGAATATATATAGCTGGGTGCTCTGAATTTTGTACGATGGTCCGAATTCTGACTTTGAAAAAAGTGCAGGGTTTTTCTTTACATTTGGAATATTGAAAAAATTGGCTATGTTTAGGATGATAGCGCACCCCTTTAATATGATTGTGCCAACTTTTACTAATACTATTTGGAAAGCTTATCTTACCACCTTTTATAATATATATCGCCGGATGCTCTGAATTTTGTACGATGGTCCTAATTTTGACTCCGGACATTACCGTTCTTTACATTTCGAATATTGAAAAATTTGCAATGTTTAGGATGAAAGCGCACCCCTTTAATATGATTGTGCCAACTTTTACTAATAATATTTAGAAAGCTTATTCAAGTACCTTTCCAAATATATATAGCTGGGTGCTCTGAATTTTGTACGATGGTCCGAATTCTGACTTTGAAAAAAGTGCAGGGTTTTTCTTTACATTTAGAATATTGAAAAATTGGCAATGTTTAGAATGAGAGCGCACCCCTTTAATATGATTGTGCCAACTTTTACTATTAATATTTGGAAAGCTTATCTTATCACCTTTTAGAATATTTATAGCCGGATGCTCTGAATTTTGTACGATGGTCCGAATTTTGACTCCGGACATTACCGTTCTTTACCTTTAGAATATTGAAAAATTGGCTATCTTTAGGATGAGCGCGCCCCCCTTTAATATGATTGTGCCAACTTTTACTAATAATATTTAGATAGCTTATTCAATTACCTTTCCGAATATATATAGCCGGGTGCTCTGAATTTTGTACGATGGTCCGAATTCTGACTTTGAAAAAAGTGCAGGGTTTTTCTTTACATTTAGAATATTGAAAAATTAGCAATGTTTAGGATGAGAGCGGACCCCTTTAATATGATTGTGCCAACTTTTACTTATAATTTTTTGAAAGCTTATCTTATCACCTTTTAGAATATATATAGCCGGATGCTCTGAATTTTGTACGATGGTCCGAATTTTGACTCCGGACATTACCGTTCTTTACCTTTAGAATATTGAAAAATTGGCTATATTTAGGATGAGAGCGCACCCCTTTAATATGATTGTGCCAACTTTTACTAATAATATTTGGAAAGCTTATTCAATTACCTTTCATCATATATATAGCTCGGTGATCTGAATTTTGTACGATGGTCCGAATTCTGACTTTGAAAAAAATACAGGTTTATCTTTATATTTAGAATATTGAAAAATTGGCAATGTTTAGGATGAGAGCGCACCCCTTTAATATGATTGTGCCAACTTTTACTAATAATATTTGGAAAGCTTATCTTATCACCTTTTAGAATATTTATAGCCGGATGCTCTGAATTTTGTACGATGGTCCGAATTTTGACTCCGGACATTACCGTTCTTTACCTTTAGAATATTGAAAAATTGGCTATCTTTAGGATGAGCGCGCCCCCCTTTAATATGATTGTGCCAACTTTTACTAATAATATTTAGATAGCTTATTCAATTACCTTTCCGAATATATATAGCCGGGTGCTCTGAATTTTGTACGATGGTCCGAATTCTGACTTTGTAAAAAGTGCAGGGTTTTTCTTTACATTTAGAATATTGAAAAATTAGCAATGTTTAGGATGAGAGCGGACCCCTTTAATATGATTGTGCCAACTTTTACTTATAATTTTTTGAAAGCTTATCTTATCACCTTTTAGAATATATATAGCCGGATGCTCTGAATTTTGTACGATGGTCCGAATTTTGACTCCGGACATTACCGTTCTTAACCTTTAGAATATTGAAAAATTGGCTATGTTTAGGATGAGAGCGCACCCCTTTAATATGATTGTGCCAACTTTTACTAATAATATTTGGAAAGCTTATCTTACCACCTTTTAGAATATATAAAGCCGGATGCTCTAAATTTTGTACGATGGTCCGAGTTTTGACTTTGAAAAAAGTACAGGATTATCTTTATATTTAGAATATTGAAAAATTGGCTATGTTTAGGAAGAGCGCGCACCCCTTTGATATGAATGTGCCAACTTTTACTAATAATATTTAGAAAGCTTATCTTATTACCTTTTAGAATATATATAGCCGGATGCTCTGAAGTTTGTACGATGGTCCGAATTTTGACTCCGGACATTACCGTTCTTTACCTTTAGAATATTGAAAAATTGGCTATGTTTAGGATGAGAGCGCACCCCTTTAATATGATTGTGCCAACTTTGACTAATAATATTTGGAAAGCTTATTGAATCACCTTTTCGAATATATACAGCCAGGTGCTCTGAATTTTTTACGATGGTCCGAATGTTGATTCGGAACATTACCGTTCTTGACATTTAGAATATTGAAAAATTGGCTATGTTTAGGATAGGTGCGCACCCCTTTAATATGATTGTGCCAACTTTTACTAATAATATTTAGAAAGCTTATCTTATCACCTTTTAGAATATATATAGCCGGATGCTCTGAATTTTGTACGATGGTCCGAATTTTGACCCCGGACATTACCATTCTTTACATTTCGAATATTAAAAAAATTGGCCATGTTTCGGATAAGCGCGCACCCCGTTAATATGATTGTGCTAACTTTTACTTATAAAATTTGGAAAGCTTATTCAATTACCTTTCAGAATATTTATAGCTAGATGCTCAGAATTTTGTACGATGGTCCTTATTTGGACTTTGGAAAAATTACCGGCCTGTCGCTAGTTACAATTAGAAAAATGAACAAATTGGCTATGTTTAGGAAGAGTGCGCACCCCTTTAATATGATTTTGCCAACTTTTACTAATAATATTTGGAAAGCTTTTTCAATTACCTTTCCAAATATATATAGCTGGGTGCTCTGAATTTTGTACGATGGTCCGAATTTAGACTTCGAAAACATTACCGGCCTATCTTTATATTTAAAATATTGAAAAGTCGGCGTAGTTTAGGATGAGAGCGCACCCCTTTAATATGATTGTGCCAACTTTTACTAATACTATGCAGAAAGCTGATTCAATTACCTTTCAGAATATATATAGCTGGATGCTATGAATTTTGTACGATGACCCGAATTTTGACTCGGAATATTAACGTTCTTTCCTTTTAAAATAACAATATATTCTACTTTCGTTTGATAGACGTTACGATGGATTTTATTGGTTGATAAAAATAGATGAGTTTGGGCGTTTTTTGAATTTATTCTGAATAGGTTGCCAACGAATAGGTTGCCAGCTGGATTGATCGAATAGCTCGCTAGCCGAATAGCTCGCCAAATTGTGTTCGGTCATCGGTGTGCATGTACATGTAAAACATTCCTTTTGCATGTACAGTCACTGTCCAGGCAATATTACTGTCAAATGAACATCTTCATTAGCAAAGTAAGAACAGAACGGTACGACATTAAACCCCATTTAATTTTTACATAACATGGAAAAAAATTCACCTGTCCAACCTCATGGGTTTTCTTTAACGCTGTGGCTATTCTTACGACGATGCGTAAGAATTTATTGATCGACTATTCTTACGACATGGTGGAAGTCCCGGCAGCGCATGTGAAAGTTACACAATGTTGAACTTGTATTTTTTGCAATTTGCAAGAGGGGCTGTCGTAAATAATAGCCTGCCTCCTATTCTTACGACGCCTATGTCTACCTTGAATGCTGGATAGTTAATAATCAATTTAAATAATTGGCTAATAAATTATCATACTGCAACAATGATTTAGAGGCCTAATCTTAATAAGTGTATTTTGTATTACGATTAATAAAACAAAATATTTTATATAAGCTCTGGCTTGTTTTCAGATCCATTAATTGAACACCCTCCTACGTCTGTCCAAAAAATCAACAGTCAACCTTGACTCATCTGAAAACATCACATTGCTTCAGCATCGATTATCCCAGTGTTGACGATCCCTACACCAACGACGTCTTGCCTGAATGTAATGATCTCTCAAACAAGGGATCACGCGAGGACGTCGGGCGCGAAGGTGACCCCTATGCAGTCGATTCCGAATGGTCTGGCCACTCACTCTCACACCAGTGTCTGTTTGAAGACGAGCGTTGATCTGATTTGCTGTGATGACACGATTTCTCAAGGCCGAGGTACAGATAAATCGATCCTGGGCTTGAGTTGTCGCCCTTGGTCGACCTGAGCGTGGTCTGTCCTGTACAGATTGTGTATCACGGTATCTGGACCATAGCCTGCTTATGACAGACTGAGAAACATTCATCGTCCGCGCAACAACCGCCTGTGTTGTGCCGATCTGTAGCATGCCAAGGGCACGTAACCTTTCATTTTGGGTAAGCCGACGCATATCAAAATTTGTTTTCTGGTCACTAAAACAATTAAACTGATGTTTCCACCCTGAGATTCAATGCCACAATGACTGTAATATTTAAAGTCAGAGTCGTGCAAATCTTGGGTTGGACCCCCATGATGATCCCAAGCATCACCTGCATTCCATGCTGTAGCTATTGGTGCGTTTGGGCGTCACATCTAACTGGAAATTTTCCTTCTGTTAGGTTCTATAGTGACTTTTTTCGTAGTCATTTGCATATTTTAGTATTATGCCCCCAAAATCAAATATCCCCTACTTTTTTTGAATAGTATAGTAGACATATATATATATATAGCATGCGGAGAATCCTAAAAGTAGTTTGATCTATAACTTAAAGCGACATTGATAAAGTTTGAAATTGAAATTAAAAGAGATTTACTTTTATTTGTGCATAACTCATGGGACATATATCTATTATTGTTCACATTATTAACACATTTTGCAGGTATATATTTACATCTAATATTACTTAATTTGTTACATACAAATAAAAATGAATATTATCTTCATCGCTTAGCTTACATGACAAACAGGATTATCTTTCATCTTCCTATTAAATAATGTTGTGGCTAATGGTAAAAGATTCAACCTTAGTTTTGTGATATTGCTTTTGACATTTTAATTCATCTCTAATGTTAAATATTCTTGTAGGCAAATATTTAGTTTGAAAACATCTATATTCATTTTAACTGCTACTATCGTTTAGCTTAGCAGA
This sequence comes from Patella pellucida, assembly GCA_917208275.1. NCBI lineage: Eukaryota > Metazoa > Mollusca > Gastropoda > Patellidae > Patella > Patella pellucida. Next base: position 5,915,345 of record OU795041.1, read on the forward strand.
CCAATTTTGGATTTCTATATCGGCAAGGCGTGTTATTAGTAGACTGATAAGATTATTTATATTACCAATGCTTTGGGTTGACCCAGGCCCGTAGCCAGCTTGTTGGCAGATGGGGGCAGCCCGGCTGATAGGGGGGGGTCTCTTCCCCCGGCCATATGGTCGACAACTTTTTGTCAGGGGGGGGGCAAGATTTGTTCTAAGGGGGGGGCTTCGCCCCCCAGGCCCCCTGGCCCCCCTTGCCTGGGCTGACCAAGCATAACCAAAGCCTAACGAACACAATAAGAGTTTTATCTTTGTACACAATGTTTTCCTACCATTATGTACACCTGTTTTGGATATCTAGTATCGGGCATTGAAATAAGGTTAATCCAAAATCTGATGCAGTTTAGTAAATAATGTACAGACAACTCAGTTCTTCCACATCCCCCCAAGACCCCTACTGTTTTGCTAGTCTTGTGAACGCCAAGACGAAACTTACAAAAGCCTATATGCACTCGTTCAATATCTCTTCTATATTCGTAACCCCACACTTGTGAACCATATAACAGTATAGACCTTATAATAGAATCAAAGATTTTAAAAGCCTTCTTTGGAGAAATTATACCGGATTTCTTAAAGCCCCAATACCACTCTTGTTGGAACTGAATAATATGTCACAATCTGTATTCTGGTCAACGATTTGTATTATTCTACAATATTTCAATTAATAAATGATACAAATTTCATCTTAACACACCTAATTTTAAAAATTGGAAAAATTTAACTACATGTAACATGGTTTGAAAAGCCTTACGTAAACACTTTCAAAAGCAACTTGGATTTAAACATATTTCCGAACCCTCTGAACAAGTAAGATAGGTTGTAATATGTAATTTACACAACAGGTAGGACACTTAAACATCTTGTAGTAAGAATAAGGCTAATTTTTTTCTGGACCTGTCAAGCCAGCAAGAGTGTTATTGTCCCTTTAATTAAACATTGTATAGGGATAAGTGTTTTCTCTGCTTTCGAGGACAAATTATTCAAGGCTTTATTCCAGCACAATCGATTAGAAACTATTAGACCTAAGTAGCTGTAGTATAAGACGCACTCTATCTTAACATTGTCATAATAAAACTCTTCATTATTACGTATAAAACCACCATTTCTGAATACTATCACTTTCGATTTTGACAAATTGACTGATAAATTAAAATTAATGCAAAATCTTTGAAGAATGTTTGTTTTCCTTTGTAAGTCTCCAACAGAATCTGACAAATTACTTAAGTCATCTGCATACAGTAGCATTATTATGTTTTGTACATCTTGGTTTGTGAATATTCCTCGGACATCACTATCTTCCATTATTTGAACGAGCTGGTTAACATAACAGCAAAAAAGCAGAGGGCTGATTTTACACCCTTGTCTAACACCAGACAAGCAATCGAAAAACGGAGTAATTTTTGACCCTAGTTTCACACATGGACGCACTTTTGAATTCATACTTTTCATGGTCATAAACATCGTTTCATTTACCCCTTTTTGTAGCATAAGTGTTAACAGTTTATCTCTATTGATACTGTCAAATGGCCGGGTAAAAACAACAAATTGTGATTCAATTCTGCCTCTGGGTTTTGACAAATACTTCTGGACTAAGCCTTGCAAAGAAAAATGTGATCGACTGTTGAATATCATTTTCTATATCCCGCTCGAGCCTCATTGTATAAACTATTTTCTTCTGACCATTTTTGAAGTCTATTGTTTAATATAGCACAATAAATTTTACTAATACAGTCAGTCAAAGATATTCACCTATAAGACAGAATTCGAAGTCCTAAATAGAGTTTAACATTCCTTTTCAATTCTGATTAGGCAATGACATCGACTGGGATAATGAAGACGGACAATCTAGAGAATGACACCGACTAGACTAATGAAGATCAACATAAGGCATACAGTGTGCTATGGGAGAATCTTGCCAGGACAGTTCCTTACGGCAAGAAAAAACACTCGGACATTCAATTAGAAAAACGTCGGACAGTTCCTTACGGCAAGAAAAAACACTCGGACATTCAATTAGAAAAACGTCGGCAATTAACATATGGGTTGCACGTGGGGTTTCAAGCTCCCGCGGAATGTCTATGGGACGTGGGTCCATGGAATGCCATTGGACACTGCATCCACGGAATGTTCATGTTAAAATGGGTCAGGGTGAAGTCAATGTTGAATATAACCATCTTGCATTCTGGAAAATTACCATAAAAATATTGCAATACGCTAAGAAAAATATGCCACACTGACAGTTGATTCTTAATCCTGTATATTCTGGGTTGATATGGGCCAATTTTACCCATATATTCTAGATTTTTTTGACATTGACCAACCTTATCCATATCTTTTAGACTGGGTTGACATGGTCCAACTTTACCCATATAATCTAGACTGGGTTGACATGGTCCAACTTTACCCGTATCTTCTAGATTTGGTTGACATGGTCCAACTTTACCCATATAATCTAGACTGGGTTGACATTGACCAACCTTATCCATATCTTTTAGAATGGGTTGACATGGTCCAACTTTACCCATATAATCTAGACTGGGTTGACATGGTCCAACTTTACCCGTATCTTCTAGATTTGGTTGACATGGTCCAACTTTACCCATATAATCTAGACTGGGTTGTCATGGTCCAACTTTACCCGTATCCTCTAGACTTGGTAGACATGGCCCAACGTGGCCAGTAAAACTGGGAGAGATAATGTTTATACAAGCTGTATAATTGTTTGCATCTGACAATAATTACCCTCAGCCTTTAAAGAGAGCCGGGGACTATTAAAATGGGTCAGATCTTCTTAGGCTTCATGTTGTGTACGCCACCGAAAGTATAAAAAACAAAACGAAATATAGATCTGTATTTTAATCAGATTAGGGCGCCACTATGTTTGATCATGTGTGTGTGTGTATGTATGTGGAGACCTACTTTTCTACAATGACAGTTCTAATAAAGTAATACATGCGCCATCGAGGGAAGATTAACTCCGACAGGTTTTTATGGATACAACCCCATGGAAATCTCATCAAAAAAACATGGGTAATAAACCGATGGGTTGAACATATGATTTTGCTTACCCACCTTACAACTCCAAACTGTCAGTTGAAAGGCCCCCCTCCCCAACTCAGTTTATTCAACCAAAATGAAGACATCTAAGAGTTAAATGTGTCTATTGCAGGTCTTTTTTGGCTCCAATTGCTATATAAATTATTATTTTAGACATACATTCACATAACAAGCCTACAAATCTGCTCTCTAGATTATCGGATGAACGAGATTAAAATATTAAAAAATAAAAAGGATAATCTAGACTTTGTCCCTTGCCAGGCATCACTAACAGGGGGCGGGGGGGGGGTTCTAAAAAATCTTGATAAATTTCAACAGCCAACAGCAAGGAGCAGTGTATAGTCGTTCGGGTGGGATGGCAAACCGAGATTTACGTGCAAGTAAAAGAACCATTGGCAGTTGGAATTGGATAAAAGAATGCAGCTAAAGTTTAAACCCTACACGACATGAAGAGATAAACCATGTTTTTTTTAGGAATAACATATATAGATAAACCGGGATGTTTGGGACTAACATATAGACCAGGAAATTTGGGACTAACATATATAGATATTATTACAACTATTACTAAATGGAAGGGAGGTTAAAGTCCTACTTCATTCCTGTACCAACAGGAACCATATATTGTGCAAAATACATTACAAAGTCGTTTAATATAATACGAGAATCCTTATTTAATCCTAACTAATTGTACATAATTAATCTCTACAAATATTTATTTTATTACATGTACTTTACTTTATTATTAATTATATTTAAAGTGACTAAAAGGCCCAAGATGCCGGGTGTTTGAATTATGTCATAATTATATTGTATATAACATAAAATATGAGTCCCTATAATACAAAAATTCTTTTTCTTCTTCTTCTACTTGTACGCTATCATGTACCTACATTTACCGTATCATCTGAACGACTACCCCCCCCCCTTCACCAGGGGACCAATATCAGAAGTAGAAGTTATACGATTATTGTCATTTGTTCCAGGTAATCACATGACTTACGGGGAATGATGGACTCCGGACGGACTGGGTTGACGACAATATATGTTTACATTCCAATGATGGTGTATACAAATTAAAAAGAACTTTAACGAAAATTAATAGTTTTAATCAGAAAAACAGTAACCTACTTATCAATCCCGTACAATGTAGGTTAATTTATTAATTGTTGTTTGAATTGTAAAGTTTCTACGATCATCAATAAATCCACTGTCAGGATTACTGACTATGTCCAAGTCAATAAGTTTAGTATGACATGCACCGCCACAGGTTTAACAGTCCCATTACATTGTTTAACTACAGATTGTCTATCATCTCTTTTATTTATAACTTTATATGTGACGTCAATTTTACATGACGTAATACTTTTATCTTCTACGTCATCCAGGTTTAATTCAACACGGAATGGTGCTGATGATGAGTGTCCAATTTTATACACACGTGTGGACCATGTAAAACCTGAAACTACATGTTGTTCACCATACCGACCACCTAATACAGTAATCACAGTAAAATCATCTTCAAACATAATATTCTGATGACAACTTACAACTTTACCAAGTTGGTTAGTTAACAATGTTCTATCTATCTCTGCGACTTGAAATGTTGAATATCTTACATCAGGTATATCCAATTTTATACAACAACTTCCATCTTTCTCCTGTCTAACTTTAGGTAATCTTTGTAAAACTTCAACAATGGACGTATCTTCTAAAACATTCACTGAATATTTAACACTGGCTTTTAAATCTTCTGTTAGTCTTTTAATGTCCGCCAATAATTTGCAAAATTTGGATTCTACTTGTTCACTAGATTTCTGCATTTCTTTTTTAATATTTTCTCCAATTTTACGAAATTCTGAGCAGATTTTATCCACCTGTGCATCTACTTTGTCACATTCTGTTTTTGTACAGTTTTTGACTTCAATAAATTTACTATTTAAATTATCATAATGTTTCTGAAAATTGGTAATTTGTTTTTCTAAATCGTCATTTACCTTTTTTAAGTCTTGTCTGATATTTTGTCTGGTTTCATCCTTCTGTAAATCTAAAAACTTATGACCGTTATGATCGACCACTAAACATTTGAAACAAATGGCTATTAAACAATCTTTACAGTATATTTTTACTGTTTCGTCTTCATGGTTTGGACAGAAATCTTTCGGATGTGTAACGGGAGTGGCTGGTGTCTTTTCCTTCATTGGTTCGTGTGATTGTTGACAGGCTTGTTTTTGATCATATCGACAAACAACATGGTCTTTACAAATTTTCATCTTATCGTGCATGATTTTACATAATTTACATAAATATTGATCACAGTCTTGACAATAATATTGACATGTATTTTCTGTACACACATCACATTGTGGAATAGTAGAATTGTCATCAATGTGTAGTTCAGGTGTAAAACGCCCCATACCCCCGTCTATAAGACACCGACACAATGGACATTGGAACTGGTCATTAGTAGATGATTTGTTCACATAATCTTCTAAACAGATAGAACAAAACGAATGCTGACAATCAATTAAAACAGGTGCTTTAAAGTCATTTAAACAAATACTACATACGTCCTTGTCTGTCTGTTTAGCCATGTTGAATAACGGTTACACCGCGTTGTATAAAATACGAATAGAAACAGGATAAGACTGTAGAATCAAAGAGTTACTCCAATATAATATACGATATAAAATTAATCAGTTAGTTCAATATAACATACGATATTGAAATTAAAACGATTAAAACACTGTAGTCTACAGTTTTCCAGGTAGGTAGTCACGCGTCACCTTGAGGACTTTATCTAGCCTTGAACCTTTGTTCGTAGATCACATGATATTAAACTTCACTGGTTAATAAGTAAACAGATTGTATACAAGAGATATTTGAGATATTTCTACTTCCCCGGTCGGTGATATTTGACGTTTTGTTTCAATCAATGTAAATCTATCAATCAAACCTGCCAACATCTACTTTTATGCGTCATTGTGTCAGGGTCAACATAAGTGCAATTGTTACAATTTCTCAGAAATTCAACTTTCACTTTCATTTCTGGCTAGATCTATATTTAGATCTGTATGAATAGAATACGTTTTATCTTATTATGTGTCGTCTGCTTATGATTAGCACGTGGTCTGTTAACAAGAGATAATATTAAGTCACATGTTATCTATATTTAGAATATCATGAATAGGCCACGTGTTTATGGCGGGGTATCGGGTTCAAAATGCGACCTAGAGTAAAAAGTAGAAATCAAAAGTCAAAAGTCAAAAGAGAAAATTCTTATCTAAAATGGACATTTTCGTGTTTTCAACCCAATACGTCCACCTTTTCAACTTAAAGTCGTAAATATTCTACTTTCAACAACATAATTTCAACTTTCAATAATCAATTTTTGACATTCGATTTTCAACTTCAGATTTTCTACTCGAGATGAACAACCAGGTCATTTTGAGACTAACACATGGTTCAATCTTCTTTCAATAATTCGTCCGCCCGTAGGGGTCTTTAGCAGTGGGAGGAAACCGGAGTGCCCGGGGGAAACCCACGGGGTTGAGAAGGCGCCAATATCTCCACGCCACATACGCTCACAACAGGGCTCGAAACCACAGCCGCAAGCCAGAGGTGGCCGGTCAGCTAGAGGTCGAAGCGCGGCACTCTAGACCACTAGGCCATCCCAACCCCCCATTAATGATATGATGGACAGTTGATTTAAATTAAAATTATTCACATAAAACGATAAAAATATTAAAACATAAACATGTCCTTGTATGTAAAAATATCACTGTGTGGTTATCTGTTCTCTTCGTCAGAATAAAGTTAAAACGGGTTGGTCCAGATAGTCAATGCAGAAAGAGAAGGCCTTTGGGAGAGAAAATGGACCAATTTACTATATGCGGAACAGGGAATTTTGAAATTGCTCACCTAAGCGCAGTGACATCGCCTTAATTTAGAAATCCGTGACACGAGTTAGTTAATGTCCCCGTCATACCAGGGTGACGTCCTTACTGCTCCCCGAAAAAGCTACGTTCTCAAAGTCTGTAGGCCAGATTGCAGAACCGTGGCTTTTGTTTTGACCATGCCCAAAACAAACCAAACGCCGTGACTTGGCTTTTAAACGACGTACGGTGATCTTTTGCCGTTCCCAGTTTGATAATCAGTGCGCCCTCAAGGTGAGAGAGAGATAGAAATGGGTTTAAACGTCCACTCGACACAAACTAGGTCATTTTTGGACTAAAGTATGGTTTTCAATTTTTATTTCAATAATTGGCTTGCCCGAAGGGGTCTTTAGCAGTGGGAGGAAACCGGAGAGCCCAGAGGAAACCCACGAAGCTGAGAAGGCGCACCTGTCTCCATGTCACATATGCTCACACTAGGGTCGAAACCACAGCCGCAAGCCAGAGGTGACCGGCCAGCTCTAGGTCGAAGCGCGGCACTCTAGACTACTAGGCCATCCCAACCCCCGCGCCCTCAAGGTAGTTAATGACGACTCCGCTGCGTCCAAATCGTTCTCAAAGACCAAGCTGCGTTCTGCCGCACGCTTCACAATTGTCGGTTCGTTGCGGCGCACCAGGTTTTTCCATAGGATTCTTGACTGGAACTAGCCCAACCACCACAGATAGTTTAAAACATTAAATTTCCAAACATCGTATCTTTCAAATACTCACAAGCATTGTGGACGGGTTGTGGGGGGGGGGGCTGCGGTTTGATAAGCGTGACGAAAATACAGTCCCATATTAAATAAGGGCGTATGAAGATTCTCAGTGACCCTCCCCCCCCCCCCACCATTGGAGACCAAAAGTTTTCAACTATAGACTATCAAGAGCACGCAGGATTATTGAGAATGCCTTTGGGATCATGGGTGCCCGCTTCTGGATTTTACTCCGTACAATGGAATTAAATGTATCCAATGTAATATCTGTCACACGGGCCTGCACAGCGCTTCACAATTTCCTGCTCAGCAAAAACGACCAGGGGTCGGCTGCTCAAAACTAAGTTATTTTAACGATCCGTTAAACTCTAACTGACATATCTTGGTTACGTGTTGTTTCCGTTAAATTACTACAGAAAATACTATAAAATACTTAATTCTTTTCTTTAGAAATATTAGCATAAATCTGTAGGGAAATTTTGCACCACTGAATGTTTGGGGCCTTTATTCCCAGCAACAATCTTTCTCTCCGTTGAAGTTAGCGGATCGTTAAAAGATAACGGAGCTTTGAGCAACCTGCCCCAGAGATACTGTCCTAAAGGATTCATGGATGGTGAAAATGATGATGCATGAAGAACTCTGGTTGAAAGACCTATTTGTGATTTGATTCCTTATCATTCTTTACGTTCTTCAACACTTACTGCCAGAGATATCAGGTATCATCCCAAGCAGGTGTTGTTGACTTTCAATGAAAAATAACAGAATAAACAATTCATAATCAGTTTGATTTCTGATCTTGGAACATTTTTATTTCTATAAAATGGAAATATAATGATTTATGAAATGATATGAAAACGAACAATTGATATGTGGAAAAATGAGGATTATTGCCAAGAGATTTTAATTTTTTGCACCTTTTCACAACTTGACTTTTCTGCGAATCGTTTGTCTGAGTCCCCTTATGCTGTTCGATACATCTTTTCCAAAATCACCCAATTCATCACTTGTCTCCCTGGCTGTACATGTCAATGCCTGTAGAGCTTCTTTGGCAGAGGTCATCCATGATTGTTCTTGTTTTTGGTTAGGAGTTGGCGTTCTTAGGCCACGAGGTAACCTTTTTCGTAGAAATATGCTTGGTTTATTGATCCTAATGTTGAAGAAAACCGGTGACTATTACGAAAATGGTTACCTCGCGGCATGAGTAAGTTTAGAGTCGAATTCTGTAAATCTCCTTTTTTTAAGAACATTTGAGGCTCTCGTCACCGTCAGGATAGTAATGATCGAAATCATTCGCACGATCTGTGCTAAGGGCCAAATTGGAAAGGCCTCAGGCCTAATTTGCTACCCTTGTAAAATGACGCGATTATTATTATTGTTATTATTATTATTAGGATATCCTCGGCAGGTAATCGGGTCTAGTCCGAGCCAGTAGGCTACAAACACCACAGTGGTGGTCTGAATCCAGCGACCATGCTCGCGGTTATCGATAGCTCCAGGAAATAAACTGATGGCCACAGGTAACTAATTATTTCCATTTCCCCATTGACTTTACCAACTCTGGCTTGCGGCTGTGGTTTCGAGCCCTGGTTTGAGCGTATGTGGCATGGCGATAGGGGCGCCTTCTCAACCTCGTGGGTTTCCTCCGGGCACTCCGGTTTCCTCCCACTGCTAAAGACTCCTACGCGCAAGCGAATTATTGAAATAAAATCAAAAAACATATGTTAGTCCCGAAATGACCCAGTTGTGTTGAGTGGACGTTAAACCCCATTTCTCTCTCTCTCTCCATTGGCTTTAATGTTAATTCTCGTCTCTTAGACCGGCTCTAACCTTTTCCAAAATTTCGTTGGGTAGAACGCTTTCTACCACAGATGGAGCAACATGTGGCAAACCCTTGCCCAAACGCATGTATGGGGTTCACCATTAAAAGTTTGATATACACAAGCTGGAAGTAGAGACAGGTAACCATGCAATTTCACGCCCTACATTCACCCTAACCAACCTCACAACTCCTATCGCCCCTATCTCAATGTCACATACGCTCCATCTTCCTGAAGCAACGGCCGCGAGTTTAACAACAGCTAACCCTTGCTTCAACACTTGGCTATTCCTAAACTTTTACGTTGGTTGTGCTTACACGTGACTAATTATCATTCAAATCATTGTCCAATCAGAGGTCGTGGCACATAATACACTCATATTGTAACACGTGACTGTAGTAAACAAATATGGCAGCCTCCACAGAAGGGCTTGATAAGCTGTATGTAGTTAAAGCGAGATCAATCCTTGTATTGAAGATGCATACGCTCACACTTTGACTCGAAACCGCAGCGGCACCCTAGACCACTAGACCACCCCCGTGTTTTCCATAGAACTGTGGCCCATGGCAAAGTATTAAGACCATTTATTTAAAATAACGGCACGCCAACATCCAGGGATGGCCTCACATATTGTCATACTGCATAGTAATATTGTAACTAGAGAGCGAGATAACCACAGGGCCAGACTACTCAAAATAAAATAAAATCTATACAGTATATACAGAGGCGGATCCAGTTAGGGGGGCCTCTGGTGATCCCCTTAGAAAATTGTTGAAAAAATCGGGCTGTCAGTGATGATGTGTTGCGCATATCTATTTTTTATACTGTTTTTTAGGGATTTAGGGGGGGGGGGCACCTCTGATCCACCTCTGAGTATATATACCGTATAACTTCTTGATTCGACAACTACCTGGTGTCCTATTTCTAATTTTAAACTATTAATAGACTGAATCACATGTTAACCAGTGACAAGACAAATGATAAAACACTTATTGTCTACAGTTGTCGATAACCTTAGTTATGATAAACTCAATACACGTTTATCTACTGTCGTCTGGGGGGTTGGGACGGCCTAGTGGTCTAGAGCGTATGTGACATGGAGATAGGGGCGCCTTCTCATCCTCGTGGGTTTCCTCAGGGCAATCCGGTTTCCTCCCATTGCTAAAGGCCCCTACGCCCCTACGCGCAAGCGATTCATTGAAATAAAATTAAAGTATATGTTAGTCCCGAAATGACCTAGTTGTGTTGAGTGGACTTTAAACCCCAGCTCTCTCTCTCTCTTTCTCCCTCTCTCTCTCTCTCTCTCTCTACTGTCGTCATCAGTTATAATTATATCATATTCTAAATATAGATCTAGAGTGAAAGGAAAAGGAAAGTAAACTAAATATTTTTCTTTCGAGTTTATCCGATTTTCTTTAGACAAGGACACGTTTGCACTGAAAATTCTATGCACTCTTTGTAGGAAGCAACTGTGGGAACTTGTAGTCTCTATCATCCAAACTTGAAGAATAGGGGGTTCTGGGTGACCGAGACTAGAGAACTTGTTTTGTTAAAGCGGCAAGATTTCCTATTAAGTAAACCGGTGCCTCATCACAACTGTATAGGCGTATGTACATCAATTATCGTCATACAACCGGGGCTAGATGTAGGGTACCGGAAAATGCCGAGGTTTGCCGATTGATGTTGACCCTAAAACCATGACATAAAAATTTAGATGTTGGCTGGTTTCATCGACACATTTACATTGACGTTGATTGAAACAAAACGTCAAATATCAAATATATCTTGTGTATGGTTTAATCAATCTCGAACCAGAAAAATTTTTGGAGAAAGAAATTTCTCTGGTGACACTGGGTAGCCATTTTCCCGTAAGGGACGAATCACACGACTGTCACGTGACATGTATTGATGACCGAATCACCTAAAAATATACACACGCGTAGAAAAATAGATCTTTATACGAAAACTTAAATTTTTACATTTAGGATCCACTTTTGATCGAGTTGACTTTGACTCAAGAATCATTACACAACAAACAAAACGACGATCCGACATCGAGAAAAAGACCCCAAAAAGATTGACCAATCAGAGGTCAGAATGGGCGGGGCTAACCTGTAAAAAATTTTGAAGATAATGTACGGTCTTTGGCCCCAGAGGCCTCCGGCCCCGCGGCTGACTCTGAGAACGAGATTGTGGTTTAATATCACATGATTATTGATGCTTGGGTCAAGGGTAGATAAAGCGCTCAAGGTGACGCGTATCGTGATCTAGTAGACTAGTTACCTCAAAGACTGTTTTATTCGATAGATCGTGTTTTAGACAATAACTTTGATTTTGATATCGTATGTGATAATGGACGAACAGATGGATTATGTATTTTATGCAATCTGTGTAACAGTAATTGTGATTTTTATATCGTGTTTGATATTGGTTGATTCCTGTTTCACCTCGTATCTTATACAACCGTTGTTCAACATGGCTAAAGCTAAAAAGACGGACAAGGACGTGTGTAGTATTTGTTTAAATGACTTTCCATTATGTCGGTGTCTTATAGACGGGGGTATGCAGCGTTTTAAACCTAAACTAAACATTGGTGACAATTCTACTATTCCACAATGTGATGTGTGTACAGACGGGGGTATACAGCGTTTTAAACCTAAACTAAACATTGATGATAATTCTACTATTCCACAATGTGATGTGTGTACAGACGGGGGTATACAGCGTTTTCAACCCAAACTAAACATTGATGACAATTCTTCTATTCCCCAATGTGATGTATGTACTACTGAAGATACAGCTCGATATTTTTGTCGAGACTGTGATCAATATTTATGTAAATCATGTAAAACCATGCATGATAAGTTAAAATCTTGTAGAGACCATGCTGTTTGCCGATACGATGAAAAACTAGTCTGTCAACAATCACACGAACCAATGAAGGAAAAGACGCCAGCCACTTCCGTTACACATCCGAAAGATTTCTCTCCGAACCATAAAGAGGAGACAGTAAAAATTTACTGTGAAGATTGTTTACTAGCCGTGTGCTTTAACTGTCTAGTTGCCGATCATAACGGACATAAGTTTTTAGATTTACAGAAGGATGAAGTCAGACAAAATATCATACAAGACTTAAAAACGCTGAATAAAGATTTAAAAAAACAAATTACCAATTTTCAGAAACATTATGATAATTTAAATAGTAAATTAATTGAAGTGAAAAACTGTACAAAAACAGAATGTGACAAAGTAGATGCGCAGGTGAATAAAATCTGCTCAGAATTCCGTAAAATTGGAGAAAATATTAAAAAGGAAATGCAGAAAACTTGTGAACAAGAAGAAACCATATTTGGAATATTAATGGAGGACATTAAAAGACTAACCCACGATTTAAATGCCTGTGTTAAATATTCAGTGGATGTTTTAGAAGATGCGTCCATTGTTCAAGTTTTACAAAGATTAGATACAGTTAGACAGGAGAAAGATGAAAGTTGTTGTAGAAAATTGGAAATACCTGATTTAAGATATTTAACATTTCAAGTAGCAGAGGTAGATAACACATCGCTAAGTCAACTTGGTAAAATTGTAAGTTGCCGTCAGAATATGTTTGAAGATGTTTTTTATGCGGATAATGTGCCAGTAGGGTTTTTACATTGGCGTGGTGGTATACACCATTCATTTTCGGGTTTTACATGGCAAATACGCGTGTCTAGAAACTCATACACATTTAATGTTGAATTATTCCTGGATGACGTAGAAGATAAAGGTATTACGTCATGTAAAATTGACGTCACATTTAAACTTATAAATAAAACAGATGATAGACAATCAGTGGCTGAACAATGTAATGCGATTGTTAAACCTCGTGGTATGTTAAACTGTGTTTCTGCTGATCTTATTGACTGGAAGAAACTCTGTAATCCTGAAAGTGGATTTATTGATGACGATGAAAGCTTCACAATTCAAGTAACAATTAATCAAATAACTGACATTACAAGACGTAAATAAGTAGGCTACTGTTATTCTGATTAAAACTAGTAATTATCTTGAAATAATATATTTATAATTATACAAATGAGATTATTATTATTATTATTATTATTATTATTATTAACTACAATGAAAATAAGGCTTTTCCCCACCTCGGTTCTCAGGCTATTTTCGAACCCTTACCGTCTATTTTTCACCGTGATTCTTCTTTGGTCGCTAAAAGGAATTATTTCTTGCCACACCCAACACAAATTTATAATTTAAATGGGATCGTTTAGTTTACTTTGTTGTAGAAACACGTGACACTATGACATGTTTGCCTTGAAGTCGCAGCGATCTTTTCTGTGGTTGGGGCATACTGGCACATATTATGCGGATAGGAAGTAGTAGTACATTTACCGGATAAGGTAGTAGCACGAATAGAAGGTAGTGGCACATATGCCGAGTAGAAATTAATGGCACATATGCCGAATAGAAGGTAGTGGCACATATGCCGGATAGAAAGTAGTGGCACATATGCCGGATAGAAGGTAGTGGCATATATGCCGGATAGAATGAATGAATGAATGAAATGGGGTTTAACGTCCTACGCTTAAGCACCTAACCTGGGCTAATTGAAGACGGGCATACGCCATACAGTGTGCTATGAGGGAATTTTTTTGCCCGGGCAGCGGCGCTACGGCCTACTCTTATATCGAATTCCAACTGCCAAGGTGTCTTTTACGTGCACTCCAATGTGTACACGGGACCTCGGTTTTTCGTCCCATCCGAACGACTAGGCAGCTGTCCTTGCCAGGCCCTCCTTCTGCATCACTGACAAGGGGAAATCACGCCGGAAAATCGAGATGAACTTTCTCGGCATATGCAGGGATCGAACACTCGACCTCCAGGCTAGCGAACCAGTGCCTTATCCACTTAGCCACCGTGATCCCCATGCCGGATAGAAAGTAGTGGCACATATGCCGAATAGAAGGTAGTGGCACATATGCCGGATATAAATTAATGGCACATATTCCGGGTAGGAAGTAGTGGTACATTTACCGACTAAGGGTAGTAGCACATATGCCGGTTAAAAAGAAGTGGTACATATGCCGTTTAACAATTATTGGCACATATGCCTGGCAAAAGGTAACACCTGACAGGTGAAACCCACGGCGCCAGACATCTAATAATAAATCTATTCGGTGCACTGAGCCCTCAATTGTCTCATACCAGATTGATCTATATCATTGCTTCCGAGTTGAACCACTAAATAGGCAGGGGCCTGTTTCACGAAATTTTAACTTAAGATACAATCCAAATTTTAGTACATATTTAAATCTGATTGGCTAAGCGCTAAAATCAATCTAATACTATCCAATCGAATTACTAAAATCGGATTTTATCTTAGTTAAAATTTCGTGAAACAGGCCCCTGGTCTTATGCGTGCGATTGCCTCGTGAACTATTGTACACTCGACCTCCTCGAATGCCAAAAAGCCTAGTTTGAATTGCGCCCCCCGAAGGACGGAGGTTAACATTTCGATAGCGAACATCATTATAGTCCGTGTCCATATATCGGTGGAGCCAATACACATGAGAAGTACCCCAAATCAATACCATTCACTAGATTTGATAATTGTTTAGTTTTTACAATGTCTGTTTTCTGTCTTGTCCGCATCTTTATCTTGTAAAGAATATGTTTTGGTTTTGCGTGTAGTGCAGTCCTCCTGAATTTACTATTAGACATGACACACAGGCCCGCAAACAGACTTGAAAAGGCGGGAAAAAAAGGGAATCCCCGCGTTGGATCCCTCTGCTGCCGCATTTAATAACGGCTATTATCCGCGGTAGTACTTGAATTGTGAAAACTGTGTGAAGTTCACAGTTAAAAGGCGTAACAGGAGTAATCACGACATCACATTACCATCGAATACATCATGAATAATTTGAAATTCCACCCTGACAGTCACCTCTAATGTTTTCCTGTAAACTTTTGCCAACTACAGAGTTATCTCCCGTTCACCGTAAAGCCCATTTACTCTTTGACCTAAATGTCCCTTTTTGATCTTTTGTGTATATTTCAGGCCCGTAGTCAGGGGGTGGCACGGGGGGGGGGGGCACTGCCCTCCCAATACTGAGTCTTGACCCCCCAAAATCACAAGAAAATTGGCCTTTACCGGAAAATTCATACAGATGCCCATGCTAGTTGGCCCTCCCGAAAACATCTTTGCCCCCCCCCCCCCCCAAAAAAAAAACAACGTCCTGGCTACGGGCCTGGAATATTTCTAGACTCAATATTTTCGCTTATTTGTCTTTATCGCATTATTGATTCGCTCGCATTCGGAGTAATTTAGCTGTGGCCAGTCACATATGAGATTTTCAGCCCTACATTTCAACATCTCAACTCTTCTACACCAAAAAGTCAACAAAAAATCGCAATGCAAAGGGGGGGAAATGCAGGGATCGAACACCCGACCTCCAGGCTAGCGAACCAGCGCCTTATCCACTTATCCACCGTGATCTCCCGAAAAGGGAGAGACAGACTTAAAAAAGCCCGAATGTAATAATTTTATTTCGTCTTATTTCACGAATGTATTGTGAGCTATAAAAAGTTTTTTTACCCCTTAACTTTTTTTCTCCCCTCTTCCTGCAATTTTTGGTTGACTTTTTGGGCTGGAGAAAGGGAATGAAACTTGTAATTTCATAGCAGTTTTGGGTAATACTGATGATATTACAGCGGAGGGATGGGGGGGGGGGCAGGGGCGCCGGAATCCCCCCCCCCCCGTCTGGCCTCTAGAAAATTGTGAAATTTGTCAATTCCGAGCACGCTGTTAAGAGCGCCTCTAGCTTTCCAAATTCCAACCTAAAACATGAAAATTATGCACAATTTTCGTATCATGAGTGCGAGAGCCGGTTCTCGACCGACCAGAGCGCAATAATATATCTATCATTTAAAAATGAATAGACTAGTAAAAAGGACATGGGTATACATGTGTACCCCAGAAAAGGGCAGGGTACCATTTGTAAATCCTGGTACCCGGGTTCCGGCGCCCCTGGGGGGTGTAAAGTGTCTTTCTGCACGACAATCAGTGTGTTGGAAGTGATATTTTCACCCCAGTCAACATCAAATTATGAGGGGGTTGAATGACCGAATGGTTAGCAAGTGCGCGCTGTATCATATAGCCTGTCATTGAGTCAACTGCCATGGTTTCGAATCCTCTGTTGTACGCGACAAGGAGTAGGATTGCCTGTCAAGCCTCGTGGGTTTTCTCCGAGTCTCCTCACACTGATAAAGAACCCTACGCGTGGACGTTAAAACCAATTTCATTTCTCTGTCAGACTCAAACACAATACATCAATAATCGTGTTTCTGTAGAACTGTATCGACATTAAGCACTCTGCCACTTTCAGTTCCAGAGTTATCCCCCTTTGGCCAACAAACAGCTCTTTCGGTTTAGCTCCAGTCGAGGCATTGCTGTTGGGAGGACGTATTACCACGCTTTGCGTTAATATCCTTCCTTATTAGGAAAATGAATGAATGAATGAAATGGGGTTTAACGTCCTACTGTTATGCACTTAACCCGAGCCAAATTTTGCCCGGGCAGGGGCACTACGGCCTACTCTTATATCGAATTCCAACTGTCAAGGGATCTTTTACGTGCACTCCAATGTGTACACGGGACCTCGGGTGTTCGTCCCATCCGAACGACTAGGCAGCTGTCCTTGTCAGGCCCTCCTTCTGTATCACTGACAAGGGGAAATCACGTCGGAAAATCGAGATGAACTTTCTTAGCCAATGCAGGTATCGAACACTCGACCTCCAGGCTAGCGCGCCAGCGCCTTATCCACTTAGCCACCGTGATCACCCTTATTAGGAAAAAAGGGTAAATGAACAACTAACATTAACTAGATCCAAGAGGGCGAAACAAACCTTCATACGGCCTAGACATGGGTTTCTGTTAGGAAATGACATTTAATGTCCTGTTTTCTGCGCCGAATGGTTGAATGACGAACCGATGGGGGACAATTACAGCCTTCTCCATAACCCCTCGGTTGTACGTGGCAAGGAGTAGGGTCGCCCATCCAACCTTGTAGATTTTTCCCGGGTCCTCCGGTTTCCTCCCACTGCTAAGGACCCCTACGCGCAAGCGAATTATTGAAATAAAATTAAACCATATGTTAGTCCCGAAATGACCTAGTTTGTGTCGAGAGGACCTTAAACCCCATTTCTCTACCTTTTCTATAACAATAACCCGGTTATAATCAAACAATTATACAACATTGTAAGGTTAGGGAGGGATTTGGCGCAATGGTTAGAGACCCCGAATTGTGAGCCGAGTTCTTGTGTCCTTGAATAAGACACTTTATCCCTGTATTCCTGTCTACCCAGCTGTAAATGGGTACCGGTAGGATGGTGTATGTGTTACACAAAAAACTAATGCGCTCCTTGAATTTCAAGTTGATGCTGCATGTGTTGGGACTCTTTCTAAGAGTTCGGGGGTAAAGGGAGGTAATCAGGCTTTACCTTTATCCTAGAGACCGGGTTAATAATTGTGTAGCGCTTTTAGCATGCATTTCTAGGTGGATGTATGCGCTTTATAAATATACATTATTAAATATCAAATTACACACAGAGCGCGTGCTAATCACAGGCAGACGACACAAAATAACTTAAAACCTGGCTATAGAGGCTTAACACGGTGTCTCTATTTCTCATTTTAACCTGTTTTTAGAGCCACACGCTAACCGCGAGAAGAAATGTTAATAAAAGTATTGCCTTAAAAGTTAAAGTTATATACAGGCCACGATTCTATGTAATAAAACTACTGTATTAGTAAATGCAGAAGGACTGCACTACACGCAAAACAAACAAAAAAAAATCTACAAGATAAACCTGCGGACAAGACAGAAAATAGACATGGCAAAAACTAAACAATTATCAAATCAAGTGAATGGATCCGGGGGCCAGCCGTAAGCAACTTTTCTCCTAAGACGTTTTAACTTAAGATAGGTAAACGCCCGAGGTCGTGCATGATACCATATTTCCATAAGATATTAAATGCTGGATGATGAATTTAGGATTACATTTCCGAACTTCATTAAAATGTGGTTTAAGATCACGACAATTCCAATAAATAATGGGGTTAGCCATTTTCAGGGAGGTGTAACTGCTCATCCTACTCGATTTATCGGCTGCGTTCTAGTTTAAGATCACGACGATTCCATTAAATAATGGAATAAGCCATTTTCAGGGAGGTCAGTCTGCTCACCCTACTCGTTTATCGGTTGCGTTCTAGTTTAAGATCACGACGATTCCATTAAATAATGGAATTAGCCATTTTCAGGGAGGTCAGTCTGCTCATCCTACTCATTTATCGGCTGCGTTCTAGTTTAAGAAGACGACGATTCCATTAAATAATGGAATAAGCCATTTTTAGGGAGGTCAGTCTGCTCATCCTACTCGTTTATCGGTTGCGTTCTAGTTTAAGAAGACGACGATTCCATTAAATAATGGAATTAGCCATTTTTAGGGAGGTCAGTCTGCTCATCCTACTCGTTTATCGGTTGCGTTCTAGTCTAAGATCACGACGATTCCATTAAATAATGGAATTAGCCATATTCAGGCTAGGTTTAACTGCTCTTCCTACTCGATTTATCGGCTGAGTTCGATACAATCGATCATTGCCAATCAATACAGTCTCTATCACATGACTTTGGCATTAGAGGTATTGCATCATCATGGTTTACATCTTATCTGACTGGCTGTGTGCAATCTGTTCATGTTAATAGTGTTTCCTCTTATAAACCAGTTCTACGTCAAGGTGTCCCACAAGGGTCGGTTCTTGGCCCCATGTTATTTACTAATATTAAAAACTGCGCAGACACTGTCAAAACGTGGATGACTACTCGTATGCTAAAATTCAACGCCTCTAAAACTGAAGCGATGCTGGTGGGAACGAATAGTAAAATGGCACTCGGCTTATTGACTGTTCAATGTGTACAAAATACACCAAAAACAGTGGCAATTAGTATGCATCACGTGGTTTGATTGACAGCTTGCAAGTGACATGTATTTCGTCTGCTTAGATGTTTTTGTGCTTGCTGATGGCGTTTTTCACTAGAAAAAGACCACAATTATGGGCATTTGAGACATGTAATATAATGCATTTTGGCACATAATGTCGACGTGAACGTTTTTTCCATTTTTCTTCCATTTCCTCTTGAGAATTGCTGTGCTCGAATGTTTATACGGCATTACCCATAGACGAGATATTTTATATTTCATACGTTGGTGTCTGACGTTGACAAACTTTGGAATTTGTATATTTATTTAAATATATATGTGTCACGAGTCCATTGAAATAAATAAAAACACTGTCAGCAGACTCAGCACGCACACAAACTTTCAAGCAGACGAAAAATCTGACACTTGCCGGGTGTTAAACAAACCACGTGATGCATACTAATTAGCCATGTGGTTTGAATTGAGACACAGTGTGCTGCTCAGTGTGAGTGAATTTACGCGACGGCTTTGTGTACTAAACGTTAAAAAAACATAAATTCTTGTTTATAATATCCCAATAAACATGGTCATTTGATCAGATTTTCGGCCAAAGGACGACATGTGAACACAATACAGCAGTAAACTTATGCCAAATCTGTATGATTACTATAGAGCCCTGTGAGCGTGTTGAACCAACTATGTCACTTCCGGTTTGAATAAAAATCAATTTCTCACTTACAAAAACTCCTTTGCTGTGTGTTACAGAGGGGATTATTTCTAAATATATATTTAAGATTTATGGAAACCTTGTTGAAAATCGTTGGTCTTCCCCTTTAATGGTCGAGAGCGAGAAATTACGCAATGTCTAATCCCGAGACGATTAAACTACTTAAAATACAGACACTCCGCACGTGCACTTACGGTGAAAAACCTCATGCCAGTGTAATATTGTTATAATTATTTTAAATAATGGTACGCCAACATCAAAGGATGACGTCACATCTGTCAAGAATAAAAGTCGAGAGACATGTAATATTTACCAATAAAGTCGAGATGACGACCATAAAACTTTTTAAAGGTTTTAATATGTAAGTTTAGTTCGCAGATGTCACCTTAGCTTCAACTACAGGGATACTTGCAAACTAAACTTATTAAAACAATTTAAAAAGTTTTATGACCGTCATATTGACTTAATTAGAAAATACTATTTCCCTGATCATGTCTGTCGACTACATCGTTAACACTGTTCATCACGTGCATTGTGCATACCGATAGTTCAGGAGCCAATCACGCTATTTTACCGAGATTTCGCCTAATAGTTTGGATGCAGCTATTGTGGATGTGGCGCCAGGCAGGATAAGTTTACTCTTCCGGACAACTGTTACCGCTGTTTGTCGTGTATTGTGTACACGGTGAACAGTATATATGCTGATTACACTATTTTGCCTATACCGTTTTTTAGGACTTCGAATTTTGTCTAATGGTTCGGATTGTTCGTACTTGGTTTTACTTTATTTAAGAGTTACGGAGGTATACAATCGCGTTGATATTGATACATATTATCAAAAATATGCATTCAACTATCAATATACATGCAAATATAATAAATATACGCGTCATTTGAGAAGACTGAAAATATAAATATAGTATTTCAATGTGTATATTGCAAAGTGTAACAGTCATAAATACATCAATGCGTGGTTGATCTGGGTTGACAGTGTGTAATTGAAGACTAAATTGGATCTTTGTAAAAAAAAAATCCAAGGTAGATTCAAAGACATAATATAAACTTTAATTACAATTCTCAATGTGACTTTGTGAATATAATCAAAACAATAAATACCGCACTATACCAAAAACAAGCCATAGCAAGAAATCTCTCCTGGGTCATATTGCCAATATTTTAATGCACCTAGAATTTTATACACCAAGTCTATTGCATCCAAATAACTTCCATATCTACCAAATTGGCAAAATCAGAAAATACCTAAACCTCGAAACAACGAAACTCCTAGTAAATGCATTGATCACCTCAAAATTAGATTATTGTAACTCACTTCTCATCAATCTTCCGGCGAAATCCCTTCGACCATTAAAACTTATTCAGAACAAAGCAGAAAGAATTGTTTCCCGATCAAAAGCGTTCACCAGTATTACACCTGTACTTAAAGAACTGCACTGGTTGCCCTTAGAGTATCGCATTAATTTCAAAATCTTATGTTTCACATACTGTTCCCTCTACTCTACTGAATTCCCTGAATACATATCCACACTTCTACATCAATACCAACCAACTAGAAGCCTTCGCTCAGAGAACCAGAACCTATTAGTTGTACCAAAAGTAAAAAGTAATCTTGGTCTCCGTAGCTTCAAAGTGGCTGCTCCGAAACTATGGAATGAGCTTCCACTTGAATTGAAAAGTGCAGATAACATAAACATTTTCAAAAAGAAACTAAAAACTCATTTTTTTAATGAAGCCTTCGTGATGCCCCGTTGCAATTTTTAAACTTTTTTCCCACGCCATTATGAATATTGTAACAGCGCACCAGAGCAGCTAATCTAGCTGGATGTTGGCGCTCTATAAATGTCCATTATTATTATTATTATTATTAACAATATATTCATTTAAGAGAAACTATGTGATTTTAGAGAGAGGGAGAGAGAGAGAAATGGGGTTTAACGTCCACTCAACACAACTATGTCATTTCGGGACTGATTGAATGAAATGGGGTTTAACGTCCTACTGTTATGGACTTAACCAGAGCTAATTGAAGACGGGCATACGCCATACGGTGTGCTATGAGGGAAATTTTGTCCGGGCAGTGGCGCTACGGCCTACTCTTATATCGAATTCCAACTGCCAAGGGATCTTTCACGTGCACTCCAATGTGTACACGGGACCTCCGTTTTCCGTCCCATCCGAACGACTAGGCAGCTGTCCTTGTCAGGCCCTCCTTCTGCATCATTGACAAGAGGAAATCACGTTGGAAAATCGAAATGAACTTTCTCGGCCAATGCAGGGATCGAACACCCGACCTCCAGGCTAGCGAACCAGCGCCTTATCCACTTAGCCACCGTGATCCCCGTCATGGCGTCATACAGCTTTACTTAACATTACAAAACGTTTTATTTACTTTATGAAGTGTTATATAATTGGGGAAATGTAAATTTCTGGAAAATAATGATACCGGGTATCCTAATTTGGCATGCTTGGGGAGATAATATGCTGCCTAATTAGTTTGCTTAAACAGGTATAACCATAAGAATTATGATGTATAGAATCATGATATAAATTCTGTCTGATTTTACTTAGGTGATAATTATAAAATACGTTTCCATGATCAATAGGTATGTCAATTCCACAATCCTTGCATACATCATATAGTACGTCATTAATTTGATTTAAAATGATATTTGAAGAGCGAGAAAACCTTGGTAATAATCTAATGAATTTAAAAGATGCATAAGGGAATTTAGCGAAACACAATTCTATTAAAGTTCTATAATAATTACGAGTATAGTCTACATATGGGCCATATTTTGAGTCATTAGATCCAATTAGAAGAATTATATTAAGGTCATTATTTGATGAGGTACAATTTTCAACATAAGTGATGACATCTTGTATAGTCGCCCGTGGCAGAGTTCTCACTTCTGTGGATTTGGTTTTATCCAATCCATTGGATGATCCTATAACAATGTTACGTTTATAGTCCAGTTTTTTTACATTAGACAATTTGTTATAAATTGGGCCTAAGTTACATGTATGGTCTTCTGTAACAAGTGGTTTAAATGATAACTCACGACACACATTTTACGCCACATTAAAACACGTTTTCACTTGATATTTATAATGAGAATGAATGAATGAAATGGAGTTTAACGTCCTACCTGGGCTAATTGAAGACGGGGTTGATATTTATAAGTATTTATAGGCATTTCATCAAAAAAACTGGCTAGTCGATAGCTATATATATTTAATGATATTGATATTGACCATTTGTGCATATTAA
Source organism: Patella pellucida (assembly GCA_917208275.1). Taxonomy (NCBI): domain Eukaryota; kingdom Metazoa; phylum Mollusca; class Gastropoda; family Patellidae; genus Patella; species Patella pellucida. Next base: position 5,938,897 of record OU795041.1, read on the forward strand.
TATCATATTACAACGATATGCTCAATTAGCTCAGGTTAAGTGCATAACGGTAGGACGTTAAACCCCATTTCATTCATTCATTCATAGGTTTTTATGTAGAAAAGACCGACATGCTCAGCTACACGGTTATGTGCAGTCCATCATCCTACACGAGACATTAATAGGTTGTACTCGCACCCTACCCGTGACACAGGTAAGCAACACTCCATTATTTTTAATTTGTTTATTTCCTAAACATTTTATTTCCTACAAAATGCAATTGGGTGACGGTGAATGCTAATAAGAATTTGAAGCAAATGTTTGAACAGATTAAAGTTATTTTGTCAAATGTCAGTTGGAGGTGGTTGGGTGATGGTAAAATGCAGTGGTATAAAATGTAAAAAAGGTGTAAAATTGAAATACGTTTTACGGACCGGGAGCGTATCGTTGTGTCGCCGTGCCGCTATGCCGTCGTCTTTTATTGTATAGGGTACCCTTACCCTAACCCTAACGGCGGCATAACGGGTCGTCGGCTTAACGGGTACCTCCCTTACGAACCTTATTGGAAGGTTGTTTTTCTTTTGGTTTGATTTAAACGTTTTTACATTAGAAAAACTAAAATTTAAGCTAACTAAATTCCAATAAAATCAATATAACGCCACAAACAAATATATTAATAACGTTCAAACAATCATGTACTAAAATTATACTAACATTCATTGTCTATGCCTTTTAAATCGTATCAGACAAGTCTAAAAAAAATTTTTACAAAATGTTCGGGCCCAAGGCTGCAGCCTCATCAACGATATAACGTCCAAAAAAACAGAGATTAAACATTAATCTAGTGTTTAGTAACGTCTCACAGTATCAGCGATATAACGTCCAAAAACGGAGTTGCAACTTTACTCTTATGTTTTAATGCAACGTTTGCTAATGATGTAAAATGTGATCTACCATGGCAAAATTAGTCGGAATACGTGTTCTAATAATGAGAAAAAGATAAAATAAGTGAAAAGATTGATTTTGATCTAAATTGAGGTGTCACTTCAATGAGTCTATAAATATAATGTATATCGACCCAAAAAATAAAAAATAGAAATAAAACATTTTAAAACACCTTTATTTGGACGTTTCTGAATATTCGCAGCTATTTAGCTGGTCGGATAGCCGTGGCGATAGAGAGGCGGTTTCAATCTGTAAACACTTCACGCTGATTAATGATCAGTTGATTGATGTCAAATGAGTTAGCCGCCGACAACACATTATTAACTGCAAATAACTAATCAAAGCGGTAATTGTTAAATATCTCGTTTCTTCTATTAGAAAATAATTTATAGGCCTTAAATGGAAATAAACAAAATATCCGAAGAGATTTTTTTTGATAGCTGAATTCCGTTCACTGTCGCTTCATATTTGGCCGTTCCCCAATTTTTCCCATTCCTCCCACTGCTAAAGACCCCTACGCGCAAGCGAATTATTGAAATAAAATTAGACCATATGTTAGTCGCGGAATGACCTAGTTGTGTTGAGTGGACGTTAAACCCCATTTCATATGGCATGCAAAAATAAGAATGCATGTTGGATATTATTGTTTAAAATTCACCATGGGTCGGAAAATTGAGAACGACCAACGAGTCGAGTGGGAAATATAATCTGCCATTGTTTAATTACACCACCTCCAAAATGCGCGAAAGTGAACGTAAGCATTTCATACCAATGAAATTGAAATTTCTAATCTATCAGGGACTCATATTCTGAAAATAACAGTCTGAGAATGTATGAAAATAAAACGCCAAAATATAGGGGAATGGTGTACTTAACTTGTCTCAAAATTTCAACTCAAAATATTGAGTCGTTTGGACGTGAACACCAAAACTGCTTATCCGGACACGTAACCCTTTTAAGGTTTCGGGTCAACTGTTTCGTTGGGTGACCTTATAACCGATTACGGTTACTTAAAAGTGTTATTCAGTGAATAACCCATGTGCCGTACTAGATAGAGAAAGGCAAATTTCAACTACACATTATTTTTATAAATAAAAATGTTTGGTTTAATCCAGATACATGTACCACAAAATACACCTTCGGGCACCGGTCTCAAATTCCAGATGAAGACTGACGGGTTTAAGTCGTTTGGAAACGTATCATAAATACTGAAGTAGTTGCTCGGCCCTTGACTCGAATAGTTTTAGGGATTTTAACACAAAATTAAGCAGTTTTATTCCAAAACAAATATCGGGATTAGCCTGGCACCAATGTGCTAATGAATTGATGACACTATTTATGTAGTAGAGATTGTTCTAAATTATAACGCTATAATAGGAAATGTGAAAATGACGCGTTGTCGTTTTGGTCGCCATTTTAATAAAACAAATTGGTCGTACTAGTACATATGGGTGTACGTGCATAGCTGTAAATTGAAATGGCGGCAACTTCCTAGTCTTAAGTTTCATGGCGTTTAAACAGAAAATCACGCTGTGCATAGTTAAAGTCAGTGGTCTCAACTGTATAAATCTGAATAGGCTAATGGAACAATAGAACAAGCTCACAGTGCAGGCCCGTACCTAGCGGGGAGGGGGGACAGCTGCCCCCCCCCCTGGAAAAAGACGGCGCCCCTCTGGAAAAAACGGCACCCCCTGGGCGCCAAACGCGCCCTTTCCACTGAACACAATACGAGGCCGGCGACTTACATGCCCATTACAGTATGGGCGCCCCATAAAGCCGAGTGACATTGGTTGGGGCACACACGACGGGGTTTGCAGGGCGCCCAACCAATGTCACTTGGTTTTATGGGAGCCTTCTTCTTCTTTTGGTGTTTAACGTTTGGTGATATCACAGCCAAGACATTGGAGAGCTGAAGCTGCTTCCTGATTTTTAGAATATGATTTTGCAATCTTTCCATTTTGGCCTTAGGCCATGGATTAGGTTTTAGTTGGAAGTTCTTCCCTTTTTTTTTTAAATAAAAACACATCGTTGGTAGATGATCTCTTCTGTTTCTGGATTGGTAGATGTCTTCTTTGTGGGATTTGTGTTTTTAGGTGCCAGACCTGTCTTCTCGTGGTCTCCCCTTACTCCACTATCCCACTGGTATTTGTTTTGGCAGAATAGTGTTTAGATGCCGAGCCCGTCTGATCATGACTCCCTCTTACTCCACTATCCCGCCAGTTTAGTAGATGTTAGTAGTGAATTAAACTAATATAAAATTAAATAAATAAAGAGAGTATAATAAAGTTATAGTCAAATAAATTAAAGGTAATAAAATAAAGTAAATTAAAGTAAAAGTAAAATAAAGATAAAGTAAAATGAATTAATTAAAATTTATTAGTTAATTAAATTAAAGGTAATAAATAAAAATAAAATAAAGTAAAGTAAAAGTAAAGTAAAATGAATAAATTAAAATAAAGTTGTAGAGTGGTTGGGCTTCCTTCGAGGGGACGTTTTTATTTCCCCACCCTACGTCGTATATAAAAAAAAAATAAGTTAAGATAAAAAATAAGTGGAAAAAATAAAAAATAAATTGAAGGTAATAAATAAAAATAAAATAAATTTAAGTAAAAGTAAAGTAAAGATAAAGTAAAATGAATAAATTAAAATAAATGTATAGGATGGTTGGGCTTCCTTCGTGAGGACGTTTTTACTCAACCATCCTACGTTGTATGGAGAATTTATCTAGCCGTGACCCTTTCTTATTTCACTAATTTACTTAGTCCATCTGTGTCCATTAGGGTGTGGATTTCTTCGAAGATTTGTAGCTTCAGATCTTGTCTAGGGAAGAGTAGGTTCTTAGTGTTAAATGGTATGTTATTGGTCTCCATCATTCTCACTAAGTCCCGTCTCTCTTCCTTGTAAACCTCGCAGTCTACCAGGACATGGTTGGTGGTACACTCTTCTCCGCACTAACAGACGATGACTTGGTGTTTGTAGTCTCACAGCCGCTCTTTCACCCTTAGTTTCGATATGAATCTGCATATATCTCGTCTAGGGTGATTGGTCGCTGTCTTGGTGTAGATCTCGTCATCCAGTCGGAATCTGTATGTGTCAAGTTCAACGAGACTTAATTCCGAGATTGAATTGACATGTCTTTTGACCGTACTGTAGATTTCCCTAGTGCTGAAGTCTATGAGGCGGGCTGTAGCTGTGTCGGTTTTCTGTAGTAGATCTAGATTGACCAGTGATATAGGGAGCGTCCAGGGGGCGACAACTGGGGGTCGTGTTTATTTATCACGAGCCCCCCAGTCGTAGTTCCTTGATCGTTTCTCTGATACCCTGGCTGAAGGTTTTCTTTTTGGGATCTCTTACATATTTTGTCTTTTGTAGACTGACAAAGGTTGGGGATCTTTCACCTAGTTGTGATATCTTGACCCAATACCTTGTCGCCAGTTCTTTTCTTCTTAGGGATAGGGGCAACTCCCCGACTTCTTGTAGTAGTGCCTCTCGCCTAGTCCCGAGCCCTACGCCAGTCGCAATACACATAGCTTTGTATTTGATGGTGTCAAGCTTGCTTAAGAGTGTTGGCGCGCAGTTCATAAAGGCCAAAGAGCCGTAGTCTAATACAGAACGTATTAGAGCACGATATACCACCATTAGTGTAACTCTATTGGCGCCCGTTAATTTTCTCATTAAGTTTAGGATTTTGGAGCATCTATCTACAGTCCAGTCGATGTGCGGTTTCAAGGTCAACCGTCGGTCAAAGATTACGCCAAGGAACTTGGTTTGGTCTTTGAACTCGATGGTTTTCCCGTTCATACACAGATTCATTCTGTTTATCCCTCTATCCCTGCCCACAAGCATGCCGACTGTTTTCTTCTCCGAGACTTTAAATCCCCAGTCGTTTGCCCCTGTCATGAATTTGTCTAAGGCTTTTTGCATATTCTTTTGTAGTTCACAGAAGCTCGTCCCATTTCTCCATATGGTACTGTCATCGGCAAATTTAGCCAAGTCAGTTTTGGAATCGAAGTAGGACGATTTGTGAATGTCATTGATCATGATGTTGAAGAGAATTGAACTGATAACCGAACCCTGGGGCGTGCAATTTTCTAATGTTTGCTCGGCACTCAGGAATCTGCCCGCATTCACCTGTATCGTTCTATCGCTCAGAAAGCTTTTAATCCACCGAAACATGTTGCCCGTTATACCGAGCAGCCCGTCTAACCAAACTAGATCGAAAGCCTTGGTCAGATCTACGAACACGGCACATAACAGGAGCCTGACTAAATATGTCGATATATGTTAGGCGCCCCTCAAATGGTGGGGCGTCTCATAATGAATCACACGATGAACACCAAAACTTGAAGGGGCGTCAAAAACGGCGTGATCAGCGGTGCACCTTATCCCAGAGGACCTTCCATAATGACATGATTGGTGAGGCGCCTTATAATGACAATATATGATTGCTGGGCCGCACGTAATGCATAATGCCTTTATCCATTGTGAGAAAACTCTGCTCCCCTAATGGGCGCCAAAGGTGCCCTTTCCATTGGACGAAATACGAGCCAACTACTAACGTGTCCATATCAGTATGGGCGCTCTTTAAGGCCGAGTGGCTTTGGTTAGGCGCCCACTACGAGATTGTTAGGACGCCTAACCAATGTCACTTCTATTCACGTTGTTATTTATGAGGCGGCCGAACCCCCAAAATGGCGAGGCGCCTCATAATCAATCACACGATTGAAACCTAACTTGAGGGGGCGTCCAAAACTGTGTGATCTGTGGTGTTGCTTATCCCGGAGGGGCGCCAATAATGCCATGATTGGTGGGGCGCATTATAATGACAATGTATGTTTGTCGGTCCGCACATAATAAATAATGTGGAGCGAGATTGGTTGGGTACTCAAGACTTGGTCAATGGGGTGCCCAATACAGCATGATTGGGCCGCAGGGCGCCCCTTAAAGGGCTTATGTTATATGCGCCCGTTATACAGCGCGCCCCCGTATGATCATGGTCAGACAATTCATTTATCTTGTGTTTATGGACTTGAAGTTGCTTCGTATTGCTCGGCTTTGGATTAACTACAACGTCCTCTCGCAATAAAAAAATAGTGAATTCATTACAAAAATTATCGGCGCCCCAGCCCCTTGCCCCCTAACATTTTTGGGCTAGATACGGGCCTGCATTTATGTTGGCAGATGCGTAACACAATACGAACATAACATGATTCAACTGAAAGGTGACATATATATGCACCGAAGATGATTGATTCCTACATTCAAGTTAAACCAACCGTGTCTTTTAAGTTTGTTAAGTCTTACGTCAAGCCGAATAAACTAAATGATTTACATCAACTGTGTCTATATATTTTTTTTAAGTCTGACGTCGAGCCGAAAAAACTAAATGATTTACTGTCAATAAAACACCCCAATGGCTGGTTAAATTAAAGACTATACTCATATATAAGGTTATTTTAGCTGTCACACCGATGCACATATATTTTAATGTACCTCGAATCGTCTGCATCACCTCTATTGCATTCAGTTTATCTGTATGTGTTCCGAAGATATCATTACTGTTCCGAAGGCACTCCGAGAGCGTGTGAAATGGATATTTTCCGTGGAAATTTGTTTCCACTTTTCCGCGTAAAAATGCCGAAGCTCTTCCCTAGAAGCTATTCCGCGGACGTCCGTGAGTACCGCAGCTCTCCGCAGCCCAATGAAATGGGGTATAAGATATATAATAAGCCATATCCAACAGTTAATTCAAATTCCACCTTTTTGGATTTCATTTTGCCGGTTATTTTGAATTTTTGCTATCAAGAATACTCGAAGTTTAATTTTGAGATCAGGGTTGAACCCAACAACCCCAATACACATATATATAAGAAATATCGCCAAATTCCGCAACTTTGGATTAAATTTTTAATTTCTGCCATCACGGATTCATTTTAAGATCAGTATTGAACACGATGACATCGAGAACCGTCTAAATGACATGTTACAAGTAATATCGCAAAATCGCAACAGGAAAAATATCGCTGTCCGAAAGTGCCTGAAGACCGCCATATTGAATGATGTATATTACGGCATGTTGCCTTGGCCGAATTTTGCCGTTTTTCAGTATGACATATTTATCATTGAACTAAACTGCGTTGGTTTATTTTGCAATCTGTTTAAGGTAAAACGTTATCCCTCCCAACATATTATATAATACTGCAAGAAGTAAATAAAACGTTTAACTATGTTACGGTACGTAAAGCCGTGTGAGATATCTTAACTTTCCCTATATAGGGCTTAGGTTACTGTTAGGTCGGAGGATAAAAATGTCGGCATTTTTAACTCGCGAGTATCGATTTCCTATAGGTCGGTAATACATTTAATTCCGAAGATTTCGTCCATTAACTGATTCACTGGCGGTCATCTTGGTATTATGTTAATTATGTAAATTTCCCCAAGACCGATAATGGCCGCTTTTGATACCGGAACAGTTCCCATAGAAATAATTTCTGTTGCAGTTTGTTCTAGGTACACCGACTCATATTGTGATCTCTACCCACCTAATGGTTTAGAAACTCTTTTTTAACCACAAGGTGCATCATTGTTAGAGACTATATGGACTACAGGGTACATCGAACTACAGGGTACATCTTGATTAAGAGACTCTATCCTAACTACAGGGTATATCAAGGTTAAGAGACTACAGGGTACCCAATGGTTTATGCACCATAACTACAGGGTACATCAAGCTACAGAGTACATAATTGGTTTGGACACTCTATCCGAACTATAGGGTGTATTTTTTTATAAGAATTTTTTATTCACTAAAAAAAAATGGGAAAATTTGGGGAACCGGCAAAATACCTATATCAGACCCCTATCCCTATTTACAATACAAATTATATATTTATAACGAAAAAGCAGTATATACAATATATACAACCTCTACTCGGCTGAATACACCTTAAGTAGTACATGTACACGTATGTTATGTAATAATAATAATAGTAATAATAATGATAATAATAACAATAATTATAGTAATAGTAATAATAATAATAATAATAGTAATAGCAACACAATACTCATTTAAAAATGTTTAGATAAATTGAAATATGATTGAATTGTTGTGAAGATATAACGAAAAAGCAGTATATACAATATATACAACCTCTACTCGGTTGAATATGTACACGTATATTATGTAATAATAATAATAGTAATAATAATGATAATAATAACAATAATAATAGTAATAATAATGATAATAATAACAATAATTATAGTAATAGTAATAATAATAATAATAATAATAGCAACACAATACTCATTTAAAAACGTTTAGTTAAATTGAAATATGATTGAATTGTTGTGAAGATATGGTTGTTAATTTCGTTGCTGGAGTCGGGGAGGCCGTAGAGTAGAGTTTTGCTGTTCTTATTTTCATCAGGTAATGTAGAAATGGTTTGTTGTCGGAAAGTATTGAAATTTGGACAGTGTAAAATATAGTGATCGCTATCCTCGAAAGGGTAGCTACAATTGCAACCTGGATTTTCAGAGATGTGTCTAAAAAAACAGGTGACCATTTAAATCACTACATGAAAGTCGTAGTTTGCTATGGATGATTTGATTTTTCCTAGAACCAACGTAGAAATGCTTTCGGGGGTTGAAGTCATGTTCGGAGAGCTTTGGTTTGAATAAAGAAAGACTTGTTGCATGTTTTGTTGACTGGTCTAACCGGTTCCATTCCATTTAGGCGGATGGTACAAATGAGTTGGAAAATAATTTTGTTCTACATCGATATTCAGTGAAATCATTTATATTTTTAAAATTGTACGAAGATTTTCTAGAGGGTGGGAAAAGTGTAGAAAGGTAATTGGGTGTAGTGTTAAACTGTACGATAAACGTGATGACTTTGACTTTCCTATTGTTAACTTTCCTTTTATTAGTAGTAACATTCCAATATCACCAGCTTACGGAGTGTTTGTGTCTCAGCTAATTCGTTACGCGAGAGCTTGTTCGTTCTATTCTGATTTTTTAAGTAGATCGAGGCATTTGTCATCTAAGCATCAACTACAGGGATACTTACGAACTAGACTTATTAAAACCTTTAAAAAGTTTTATGGCCGTCATATTGATTTGATTGGTAAATATGACATGTCTCTTTCGACTATAATATTTGACATATTTCATTGACGGATATACTATATCCCTGATGGTATAGGTCTACTACGTTGTTAACACTGTTCATCACGTGTATTTTACATACCTATAGTTCATTGGCCAGTTACGCTATTTTACCGAGATTTCGCTTAATAGATTGGATGCAGCTATGGCGGGTGTGGCATGCCAGCAGGGTAAGCTTACTCTTCCGGACACCTGTTACCACTGTTTGTCGTGTATTTTGTACACGGTGAACAGTCCATATGCTGATTACACTATTTTGCCATATTACACTATTTTGCCTATACCGTTTTTTAGGACTTCGAATTTTGTCTGATGGTTTGGATTGTTCGTACTTGGTTTTATTTTATTGAAAATTTTATATACAAGAATAAGTTTATGTCTTCGTCGAACTTCTTTTATAGGAATGAAACCGGTCTTCTTGTAAAGAGAATCATGGCTAGTACCTTTAACCACTCCGCAGATTGTGCGTAATGCGTCCAGTTGCAAGTGCTCAAGTTTATTTGTTAGTAGTTCCGAACACCAATCCGAGACGATATCCGCGTAGTCGAAGTGAGGCAGAATGTAGGCGTTATAGATGGCCAGCAAAGATCTACGTTTTAAGCGATATCTCAGAGACCTCAAGTGTGTATATGATTTTTTAGAGAGACTCTATCCGAAGTACAGGATACATCCTGGTTTAGAGACTCAATACAAACTATAGGGTACATCATAGCTTAGACTCTCTATCCGAACTTCAGGGTACATCGTGTTTTACAGAAACTCGACTCCCGGTCCGTCCCTGGTAACATCAAGACCGATAGTTACCGCGGGTTCAGTTAAAACAAAATAGTCGATAGTGTTGGATAAATTTTTACCACTGCGATTATCATTTCGATTGCCATTTTGAAAAAAATCCAAAATGGCAGGTATTATCGGATTGACTCTTATACTGTACCCCCAAACACCCATGCAATGACTTTAATAAACACATAACTTGTGAAAACTCGAACATTGCTCATTTTGGCGTCCATTTTGGAAAAGTTTACTACAATTTTCGTCTTCAGCACCCCCGCAACCCCCTAGAAAACAATCTCTAAAAACAAAACAGCAAATATATGGCCTGGTTGCTATAGGATTTTGTTTTGAAACATACCAAATATTTGACTTGATTTTTCTCAAAACTTACTTTCGTCAGTTGAGTGGCCTAAAATGGACACACCCCATTCACCTGTAGCGCTATTCAAACAAACTATACATGTACATCAAATTGAAGGCAGTGGGTGGGAAAGTGTGAAAATAACAATAATTCAAAATGTCCTCATTGCGAATCATTGTGCCATGACGGATAACTTGTCACAGAGTATATTTATAAGCTCTTGATTTCACTAAACTCACGGTCATCGAGCGAATTTTCTTATTGTATGTCTGCCTGATCGGTTCTCCTTTATTGTATGGTGACTTATTGAATGCAATATTAAGTTCGGCTCATGTAGTCATTAGGTTCCGACTCGGTGAATTTCGAGATTTGTTGATGGAGAAATGTATTTGAAGAATTGCTTTTTTAAAAAATGCTTTGCAAGAATTGTATTTGGAGATTTGTATTTGTAAATTTGTTTTTCGTTGTATGTCTATGGTGAAATGTAGAATATTAAATAAATGTCACCTTTATATTGAAATATAATTGAATTAAACTAAAATACATTTTACAGATCTGATATGACAAATGTCTGATTTGTGAAACAAATATTGATTTATGAAAATCAAATATTGATTGATGAAAAACAAATTAATATTGATTGTGAAAAACAAATATTGATTTATGAAAAACAAATATTGATTTATGAAAAACAAATATTGATTGTGAAAAACAACTATTGATTTATGAAAAACAAATATTGATTTATGAAAAACAAATATTAATTTATGAAAAACAAATATTGATTGTGAAAAACAAATATTGATTTGTGAAATCAATATTGATTTGTGAAATCAATATTGATTTGTGAAATCAATATTGATTTGTGAAATCAATATTGATTTGTGAAATCAATATTGATTTGTGAAATCAATATTGATTTGTGAAATCAATATTGATTTGTGAAATCAATATTGATTTTAAGATGCAAATGTTGATGTTAAGATACAAATGTTAATATTAGTGTACAAATGTCGAAATGCGACAACAAATGAAGAAATGAGAATCAGGGACTATGAATTAAGAACTGATTAAACAGATGTTTGGCCTTCAATATAAACGTTCCCGTTAACGTCTATAGCATGCGTGTAATCCCCCCCCCCCCGTAAACGTTCTCTATAACTTCAATAGAATGTGTTAAATCCCCACCCTAAAGCGTTACCGATAACGTTTATAGCATGCATAAAATTCTCCCCACCTAAACGTTTCGGTTGACGTCATTCTGCACACAGAGATCCATCTACTTCATACTTTGAGAATAAATCTCTGTCCTGAATGGCCGCCATATCCAAAAATTAGATTGTTTTGTAGTACGCTTCTACCTCATTTCACATCTGGCACACACACACACACACAGCCTAAATAAGCCTATCCAATTCTATTAAATGGAAAAAGAATAAACACTCCGAGAAATTCTCGAAGTTTTTTTGTTTTGCGTGTAGTGCAGTCCTCCTGCATTTACTATTAGTGTTTACTAAATCGTCGATTTAGGACTTAAAGGGCTAATCCCGATATTTTTGGGGAATAAAACGGCTCAATTTTGTGTTAAAATCCCTTAAAATATTAGAGTCAAGGGCTAAGCAACTACTTCAGTATTTATGATACGTTTTCAAACGACTTAAATCCATCAGTCTTCATCTGGAATTTGAGACCGGTGCCCCAAGGTGTATTTTGTGGTATCTGGATTAAACCAAACTTTTTTTTTATAAAAATAATGTGTAGTTGAAATTTGCCTTTCTCTATCAAGTACGGCACATTGGTTATTCACTGCATAACCCTCTCAAGTAACCGTAATCGGTTACAAGGTCACCCAACGAAACAATTGACCCGAAATCTTAAAAGGGTTACGTTTCCGGATAAGCAGTTTTGGCGTTCACGTCCAAACGACTTAATATTTTGAGATGAAATTTCGAGACAAGGTAAATACACCATTCCCCTATATTTTGGCGTTTAATTTTCATACATTCTCGGACTTTTATTTTTGAGCCTCTGTTTAATTCGGGATTGGCCCTTTAAAATGTCGACAGCTAGCTTAGTGGCAAGCGGAGCTAACTGTAGAAAGGTAGCCTAAGTTTGGTATGAGTTAACGTCTCACTTTAGCACATCCTGTCAATTCTCTACCTGATACGGTCAAACATTTACCCTCCCTTAGTTCTTTCAAAACATATCTCTCTAAATCCGATACTTTACCTCCAAACTATTTTTATCATGGCACTAGAAAACATCAAATAATTCATTCAAAACTCATTTAATATGAGTGATTTAAACGTTCACAAATTTCTCAGACATATTCATCAAAATCCTTCATGTAACTGTGGACATCAATTCGAAGACAGCTATCATTATCTACTAGTTTGTACCTTGTATTTGGATGAACGACGGGTAACAATTGAGACTCTCCCAACACAGCAGAGAAACATAAAACTATTACTTATTGGATCTTCCGAACTCTCTAATGCTACCAATTACTCCATATTCTCAATAGTCCATAATTTCATAGAAATTACAAAACGATTTTAAATTTTAATAGATTTAGTATTATTTATATATACTAGTATGTGTGCATATATATATGTGGATGTATGTCTGTATATATGTGTATGTATACATAATTATTATTGGTATTATTTAAGTACCATATATTTTAAATACCAATATTATTAGCCCACTTTGAATGCAGGTGCAATTGACTGATGGATTAAATATAGTTATATTTATATATAAAATTGTAAATAGTGGACATGATTCCTTTGTTTTATTACGTTTTATGTTTTAATTTTAGGGAGAGGAATTATACATTTTTTTTTTATACACGTGGTCAATTAAATGGCGCATGCTTTATTTCATATTTTATTTCACGTCTTGAGACAGCTAGTTAACTGGGAAAGTATAATTTTGTACATGTGGTCAATTAAATGGCGCATGTTTTATTTGATATTTTGTTTCACGTCTTGAGACAGTTAGTTAACTGTGAAATGGTATTTGAGAGTTTAAAAAGGATATGATTAAGTAAAACAAAATAAGTAGAGGTTTTAGTGAGAGAGAAGTGCAGGTTTTACTGAGTAGAGGTTTTAGTGAGAGAAGTGGAGGTTTAATAGTAAGTGCAAGAGGACCGCACTACACGCAAAACAAAAATATACAAGTAAGATAAACCTGCGGACAAAACGGGAGGTGGGCGTTGCAAAAAAATAAAATAATCAAGTGAGAGAAGTAGAGGTTTAAGGGAGAGAAGTAGAGGTTTAAGGGAGAGAAGTAGCGGTTTTAGTGAGAGAAGCGAGTAAGAGTCTAAAGGTGGTAGAGTAGAAGGAAAGAGTAGGATTAGACTATGTTGAGATTATAGAAAGAACGGAGATCGAGAGGATCTGGTTGGGGGGGGGGGGGGGGGCGGAAAGATAGAGGAATTAGATTAGTATTGGATTACATATATGCCTTTAAAGTTTGAGAAAGGAATACTAGTAAGTAACCAATGGGGGTGGGGGTAATGGAAAGAGATAAATTGACGATGAAAAATAAAAAGAGCATGAAATATGAAAACGGTGGTGGGGGGGGGGGGGCAGAGAAATATAAGTAAATAAGAGATAGACGTTACAATAGAGATTCGGCAAAGTATTTCTAGAGAATTTATATAGGTGATGGGATAATTCAAATACGTGATGGGATAATTTAAATGTGTGATGGGATTAAATTAAGTGATGAAAATATGTTGTTTTGTTGTATATTACTTGGTAGGGGATCACGGTGCCTATGACGCTGGCTCACTAGCCTGGGGTCGGGTGTCCTATCTTTGCATTGGCCGAGGAAGTCAAGTGATACAGGACGGGAGGGATCCTGACAGGGGCTTTTTTTTGCTGCTCGTTCGGATGGGACCAAAGTCTGGGGTCCCGTTTCGGCAGTTGGAGTTCGATGTAGGGGTGGGCCGTGGCGCCCCAAGTTAGGACAGGGTTTCCCCCCATGGCGCGCTGTGGGCTGTATGTCAGTCATCGTTCGCCCGGTTAGGGGGCAGAACAGTGGAATATTAAACCACATTGAACATTACTTGTCGATAGTGGTAGGGGGGTTAGCGCACTATACCTGTAATACTTATATCTACAGGACAAAGGGGCAATCCAGAGAGATCAGTACACGCTTCGGTTCATTCTCACCCAGCTCAAAACTTAAATGATCATGTAAGCGTGACTAAGGTGTTTTTTAACAACCAGAGGTATCCTTAAAATTACATAGTGTAAATATTTTGTGGAAGCATGTTGTTTTAATTTTCAAATCAAATTCCTGACAAAATGAGGTGGAAAAGGGAGTTTTGACATAATTCTTAGCATAAAAAGGGTAAGAAGATAGTAAGCTGGCACTGCCAGGCAGGATACGCCCACATTTTCGAGAGATGGTTAGAGAACAAGCAAAACCGAAAGTGATTTTTCCTACAATCAAAGGCTATAATTCATTAAATTACAATTTGATATGCGCAAATATCGAAAAGAATCAAGATATTTAGGTTATAAACATGCATTTCAAGTTTCATCAAAATCGAATCAAAATTGTGATCTATACTGGGTCCACAACCTTGATATACCATATTTTAACACTATTAGCGTACAAACGGCGGCCATTTTGTCTGGCAATTATGGTCCGATTTCCCTGAAATTCAAACTCAACTTTCCGTATGGTGTAACGGTGATAGAGTCAAGCGTTTTTTTTAAAATCGGTTAATAATCGTGACCTCCACTTATTTTGAAAAGTAAATAAACACTAAAAATCACAAAATTTAGACTAAAATCAAAAAGTATCCTCACGAATCTGTCAAATATTTTTGAAATTTTACCATTTCACTTTTTTAAATTATTTAGAGATCATATTATCAAATTCAGGGCTCTCGTTCACTGTCCGGTTGTTTACATATAGGAGGCAGACCACCATTAATTTCCCCATTGACTTCAATGTTAATTCTGGCCTCTTTGCCCACCGCCAACTTTTCCCCAAATTTTCGTTGGGCTAAATGCTTTTCACTATAGACTGAGGAACAAATGAGCATGTCTTTGCACTAAAATTTGTATGGGGTTGAGCACCAAATTTTTGAGATACACCAACTTGAAGAATCATACCCAAAACATGTAACTAGTTGCCGTACATATCACCGTAGCCAACCTGATAACCCAGTTATCCTTCCGCCTCAAAATCATGAATATTTACCAAAACCTGGCAGACAATATTAATTCAAACCCTCTTCTTCCATTCTAGACCAAAAAATCAACAAAAATGTCCATGCAAAGAGGGACAAAAGAGAAGGAGAGAGAGTTGCTATAAATAGACGAACTACAATTTAATGGTGGTATGCCTCCTATATGAGCCCTTTTTAGTCAAAAATGGCTTGTCTTCCATTATTACATGTCCGAATTCAAGTATTATTCTATTACTCTCCAAAAATATATCTTGGTTAATATAGTAAAATTTCCCGTGTTGTTATTCGAAAAGAATATTTGTGTAAGTAACGTCATATGGGTATGATGCATGGCTACACCCGTTCGTAACGAAAATTAAATGGTAGCTGGCTCTTATTTCGCACGTATACAGTGAATGGCCATTTTGCGCAGTAATCCCAGCCATAGTTTGGCTAATTTGCTAAAATTGCTATAAAGATTTAAATTTTTGGTTAAGAACTGAAATATATTAACTATTAGTCAATCCCCACGCTAAAAACATTAACAGAATTGATTATGGTATCTGAAATAGACCCGACCGATGCACAAAAAATAATTCCAAGATGTCAGCGCCCATGAACGAAGAGGTCCGGGACGCCTTAAACTTTTCAAAATCGAAGTTAGCGGTTACAAACTTAAATTTGAAGGAAAAACAATTGGGTGCATTACATGCTTGTTATGAAGGTCACGACTGTGAAGCTGTGTTACCGACAGGTTATGGAAAGAGCCTGATATTTCAAATTATCCCATGGATATTACAGAAGAAATACAAGGAAAAGTGAAGCCATGATTGTTATTGTTAGTGTGTTGACCTCATGACCTGTGACGTACAGACCACGTCTATGGTGGCCTATCGCTAGCATTCATATTTTTATCAAAAAAGTTAATAAATAATAAAAAATATGTTAAACATGAAAATTAAATTCAAAATAAATTCAAAATTAAACTAAAAAACAACGTAATCTTACAATAAAACTAAAATATAATTACAAGCAAAAGTAAAATCAAATTGAAAAGAAAAATCAAATTGAAAAGTAAATCAAAACCAAAATCAAAAGTAAATCAAAACCAAAATCAAAATTAAATCAAAATCAAAATGAATTTCATATCAAAAATGAAATTAAATGAAAGTTATAATGAAAATCGAATGTAAAGTAAACTGAAAAGCCTTCGTAGCCTATCGATATCATAGTATGGGGATCACGGTGGCTAAGTGGATAAGGCGCTGGTTCGCTAGTCTGGAGGTCGAGTGTTCGATCCCTGCATAGGCCGAGAAAGTTCATCTCGATTTTCCGGCGTGATTTCCCCTTGTCGGTGATGCAGAATGAGGGCCTGACAAGGACAGCTGCCTAGTCGTTCGGATGGGGCGAAAAACCGAGGTCCCGTGTACACATTGGAATGCACGTAAAAGATCCCTTGGCAGTTGGAATTCTATATAAGAGTAGGCCGTAGCGCCGCTGCCCAGGCTCATAGCACACTGTATGGCGTATGCCCGTCTTCAATTAGCCCAGGTTAGGTGCTTAAGCGTAGGACGTTAAACCCCATTTCATTCATTCATTGCTATCATAGTACCCCATAATGCTTTATGGCTTGGCAAGATTGACCTAGTTGAGCCATGACCCGGTTTGACAACCGGATGGGTTACTCTAGATAGAATACGCTGTTGACGTTTGTCTGATATACATGCAAGTCGTTTCTAATCAATTCGATTTTATTTAATTTTTAATGCTCAAAGTAGGCTATGGAGAAGCGGACTACCTTTTGGGCAGATAAGACTGCTGAATAGGGCCCAAGAAAAAAATAAGGCCAATAAACTTTTTGACCTTTTTAAATTTGATGTGATTACATTACATGTATTTAATTCACTGGATTGCGCTCCCGACAAATATCAATCGGTTGTGTCGGCCGTTTATGATCATGGGGGAGATGGCCCACACAAATCAGTGACACCATAGCTCCCGAGATGAGCTTTAGTTGGATCGATCACTCATACTGGGAGACTGGTCACTCGCTCGCCTTGCATTAGCTTGGTATCCGGTTTCGCTTCTATTTTAAATTTTTTTTCGCGATTTGGTCTTGAAAATTTTCTTCCTTTCATTTCGTGAAGCCCGCGTATTTTCAACACAGGCCGGTCCGCCGTTGATATGACCCAAACGCAAAGGTGTGGTATGGAGAAGAGGGAACAGAAAAAAAACCCCACGAAGGTGATAATACTAAAAAAAAAAGCGGCTAGAACTACGCCCAAAACCACGATGTTTTTCGGCGGCCAGAGTCGCCAAACCGACCAGGGGGACGTGATTTCTAAAGCCAGTTTCGTAAAGGGCCGATCAGAGCCTAGATCCGCCTCTTAACATTCGGTTCACCCGTCGAATGTACTTTTTAATCCACGGCCGTGTCTCATTGAGAAAGACGTTAGTTGGCTAAACTGACGGTTCCGTGCTCGATCCCTCCTCCGTTGTCAGCCTAAAACTGTGACAATCTGTCCAGAGAATGTCCTAGTCAGAGTTTTTGAGTCGTGCATCTTTTGATATATCCAATTACCTTCTGCGTTTCATAACCAAGATGGTACGCCTGCCGAAGATAAATGCAATGAAATGACATGAAATGGGGTTTAACGTCCCCTTGATCTAATTAGGGCGGGCATATTATGTCATACTGAACGTCAATGCGCTACTACTGACCCGGGGGAAAACACACCGAAAAATTCCTTTGAACTTTCTCGGCCAACGCAGGGATCGAGCATGGAACCTCAAATCAAAAAACCCTCAGTCGTCAAGTGTACAAAGACGCCGTCTTGGTTCCCAAATATCTACACACTATCTATTGTTGACTCGAAGCTGGCTACACCCACCGACATACAGGGTGTAGTCAGTAGATAGGTATGTCATAGATTACCGCGACAAAGAGTCTATAGGAGATGAAACATACATTCTACATCAAAAACCGCCCAGTATAGTTATATATAGCCTCATTCATAAGAAAAAAAATAAATGCTTCATTAATTTGGGATTTGGTGCAACGGTTAGAGAGTATGTTTTGTGACCTAACGGTTGGGGGTTCGAGACCCGAATTGTTCGCCGAGCTCTTGTGTCTTTGAATAAGACACTTCATCCCTGCATTCCAGTCTACCCAGCTGTAAATGGGTACCGGTAAGATGGTGTATGTTTTACACAAAAACTGTTGCGCTCCTTGAAACTTCAAGTTGTAGCTGCATATGTTGGAGGTCTTACTAAGAGTTGCAAAGGGAAGTAATCAGGCTTACCTGTATCCTAGAGACCGGGATAGTAAATTGTGTCTCGCTATGAGCATGCTTGGTGGATTTGGCGCTATATAAGTGGACATAATATTATTTATTATCATTTAACCAGCACATACACTTTTAAAAATCCGATTCAACTGAACAAATCTGAATAGCTTACATGTAAATGGGTCAATAGAGCAGAGTTGCATTGATGTTTACAAATACGTAAATATGAAATAATTTCTATGAGTTAATATGCATTTTAAATCTTATTTATATCTACATAGGTACCTTCAAGTTAATTCAACCGTATCCATGCGTAAGCAATATATATTAGAGAAAGTTCAACTTTTATTAAATTCAAATCGGAGTTAAAAACACGCCTGTTTAAGAATTATTACAAACTGTGATGTGACATTCGTTAAGCGCTTAGAAATATCACCGGTTATAATGAAGCGCTATAGAAGATGAATAATAATAATAATAATAATAATTTGAGAGAAACTATGTCATTTCTAGATTAACATTTCGTAAAAATGCCTATTCATTTGACGATCGACCTCCTATTTACAAAACTATGGTCCATCCCAACTTTACTACAGTAGATCATAGCTTGGTGACTAAAGGGTGCCTCATGTTTTACAGACTACAGAGTAAATAATTCATGGTTTATAGACTCTGTCTGAACTACAGGGTGCATGATTATTTAGAGGGATTCTGTCTGAACTACAGGGGGCATGATTAGTTAGAGGGATTCTATCCGAACTACAGGATGCATGATTATTTAGAGGGATTCTGTCTGAACTACAGGGTGCATGATTATTTAGAGGGATTCTGTCTGAACTACAGGGTGCATGATTATTTAGAGGGATTCTACCGAACTACAGGGTGTATGAATATTTAGAGAGATTCTATCCGAACTACAGGGTGTATGAATATTTAGAGGGATTCTGTCCGAACTACAGGAAACATGGTTGGGAGACACGAACTACTGGAAACATCATGGTTTATATATATTCGATCCCGGGTTTCTATTTTGAGTGTTGTTTCATATTTACACCGTATGGTCCATTAGTTTGTTTTAAAAATAGAACCAAGCAACCGCCAATCCCATATATAAGACATATTCCAAATCATTTTGAATTCCAAGATTCTCTAAATTTATTTTTGAGATCATATACAACCCCAAAAGATACATTACAAACTTCCGCAATTCTGGATTAAATTTTGCCGGGCATTTTTAATATTCAGATCAGTATTGAAGCCGGCGACATGAAAAACCGTGTTTATAACATGTTACAAGTAAGTAATATCCAACATAAAAGATAGTAAGCTGGCACTGCCAGGCAGGATACGCCCACATTTTCGAGAGATGGATAGAGAACAAGCAAAACCGATAGTGATTTTTCCTACAATCAAAGGCTATAATTCATTAAATTACAATTTACCAAGGAACCAAGATCTTTGGGTTATAACCATGCATTTCAAGTTTCATCAAAATTGAATCAAAATTGTGACCTATACTGGGTCCATAACCTTGTTATACCATTTTTTAACAGTATTCGCATACACACGGCGGCCATTTTGTATGGCAATTTTGTTCCAAAATTCGAACTCAAACTTCCTTAGGGTGTAACGTTGATATAATCAAACGATTTTTTAAATCGGATAATAATTGTGACCTCCAGAGGGACCACAAGCTAAACAAAGACGATTTTGCGTATAATCAGGGGCAATAATTCAGGAAGTTACGATCTGATATGCGCAAATATCGAAAGGAACCAAGATCTTTGGGTTATAACCATGCATTTCAAGTTTCATCAAAATCGAATCAAAATTGTGATCTCTACAGGGTCCAAAACCTTGATATACCATTTTTCATCAGTATATGCTTACGAAAGGCGGCCATTTTGTATGGTAATTTTAGTCCGATTTTTCCGAAATTTGAACTCAACCTTCCTTAGGGTGTAACGGTGATATAATCGAACGGTTTTTCAAATCGGATAATAATTGTGACCTCCAGAGGTACCACGAGCTAAAATAGGACAATCAGGGGCCATAATTCAGGAAATTTCGTCCCGATAGGCGCAAATATCGAAAGGAACCAAGACCTTTGGGTGATAAACATGCATGTCAAGTTTCATCAAAATCGGTTCAAAATTGTGACCTCTATAGGGTCCACAAGCCAAAAACGTGATTTTTCGTACAATCAGGGGCCATAATCCATGAAGTTTTGATCCGATAATGCCAATATCGAAAGCAGTCGAGATCTTTTGGAGATAAACCTATATTTCAAGTTTCGTCGAAATCCGACAAGAATTGTGACCTGTAGAGAGTCCACAAACGGAGTCCGGACGGACGGTGGACGGACAGGCGGACAGGGGCGACGACATAATAAGTCCACATGAAAATGTGGGTGTATAAAAATGACGATTAAATTAATATCCGCCGATTTGTGTTACTTCCATTATTGATTCAGACATCGAAAGGCATATAGCAAAAGTCATATCTTAATTAAGGCATATAGCAAAAGTCATATCTTAATTAAGGCATATAGCAAAAGTCATATCTTAATTAAGAGATTATCACTGCCCTTTATGCTACGAATTTATGAGTAACATATGGTATCTTTTATAATTCACTTAGGATAAATTGTAGCTCGTAAAACGCTACACCAAGTAAGCTATAAGACGCCATGGCGTCATAGTTTGGGACCCACAATGGCGCCTCATTCGGCAAACCTCGACAGATTCTAAGCATCTAATCTCGGCTGTATGACGAAATAGGCCATATTGGAACTATTTTAAAGGTCCCGGTTGAAAAATGGCTGCGCCCATGGAGATTTCTGTGGATATTGTATTATATAAAAAAAAACCCGTCAAGTTTGGCATTGGGTTTGGGGAACTATCAGAGAATTTTATCAAACCAGCAGCCTTCAGACAATATCTTTGCTTATTTAGCTATACACACTCTACAAAACACGCAATTTGGAGACTTTTTTTAAAAAATAAAAGCGGCACGGTTCCTGTTAAAGTAAACCGGTAGCCGCATCGCAAATGTATGGGTGTAAGTACATATCACCTACTGTCATGCAGCCGTGGTTAGATGTAGGGTAGCGGAAACCGCCGATGTTTGCCGAATGAATGGCTCCTTTAAATGAGTTGACGTTACTTTCGCCTTACAGGGCTTTGCTCCAGGTTAGCGATATAACGCCATCCTTACTGAGCCACGGTGGTTCCTTTTAAATATTAAAGTTACATTATTCAAGATAAAGATAAGAACTAGCCATTCTTGCTATAATAGTTCGAAAGTAGATGATGTAAAATGAATATTTTGAAAATTTCATTCAAATTACTTTATTGCAAGCGACGATATTGGCATTAATTGTGAAGATTTGGCAGACGTGTGCAATAATTAGCAGACGAAGATAGGCCTCGAACCGTCTGGGTCCGCCATATTTGATTAAATCGAAGTATCACTGAAAAGTTTTAATCTGTTTAATATCGGAGCAATCTGATGCCATCCAAAGTTGATTAAGGCCTAATTAATACTTTAGAAAACATTTAAGGCCCAAAGAAAGACCTGCTATAGGCGAATTTAGCTCTTAACTAATGTAACTTTAATAATACGGGATCTCTTTACACCCGACTATTTTGTTGATTAATTTATTAAAAATCAAATTGATTAGAAATAGAAACGATTTGCATGGATATCAAACAAATGACAACAGCGTATTCCATCAAGTGTTACTTCCTCGTGTGTCAAAACGAATCATAATTTAAAGGAGCTAAATCGCTAACATTTGGGGCCTAAATTGTCAAAAATGGGTCGCAACGCATATAATACTGTAATATGAATGTATATAAACTGATTTACATTCAATGGTTTTCGTTTTTTCCCCAATTTGAAATAAGTTACGTTCGGCAAAATAAGCAATGCAGTCTTATGGCGTCTGGTTATTCCAGTCAACATACGCCGTATGGTATGGTGCAACATGTCTTGCCTCGCTCCTAAAGTCTCTTATTTAAACTGGGGCTGAAGAGCATTATGGTGCACGACTTGTGTACCAATTTTTAAAAAACAATTTTATCTAAAATATCGGATATCAGAAGCTCATCTTTTCCCGGTTTGTTTACAACATCAATGTTGATTTTCGATGTTCAAGATTTTGGAAAATTTTGAGTTACGGACTTAGGTTCTTTATTTATGTCATTTCTACAATGCCACAAAGCATCATGACACTATGATAGGCTACGAACAATTTTCATTTTAACTTTCATTTAATTTAATTTTAAATATGAAATTCATTTTGATTTTACTTTTCAATTTAATTTTACTTTTCAATTTGATTTTCAATTTTACTTTTAATTTATTTTACTTTAATTTTCAGTTTAATTTTGATTTTAATTACTTCATCTTCAAGTTAAAAATATTTTATTTTATTATTTTTTTTTTAATTTTGGGGAGGGGATAATTTGGATGATAGCGATAGGCCACCATACACGTCCTATGAAAACATGTCTATTGACTGTCTCTGAGATAACTTCTCCGAAAGTAGCGTGTTTCAGATGTTCAGAATGGGCTATACCCGTTTGGACAATAGTTTGGCGGTGATAAGGTACTATGCCTAAAATTAACGAGCAATTTGATTCATCGATTTGGCGAATGTCGGCATTTTTCATTTTCCTTATTTTCACTGTACCATTTAACACATACTGGCTGTGTCTTCTAATTAAAATGACCCCAAAAGCATTGATTTATATGTTCATACTATTTTGTCTTAACCCAACAGTTTGGGATTTCCTTGTAGACCGAGTAGATAAATGTCGGCCATCTTGGATTCCGGTGAGCAAAAGTTTTTGCGATTTTACAAAATAGACCTAAAAAAACCGTACAAAAGCACAAATTTTTCAAGGCCTGAAATAAATGAAATTGAAAGGAGCTAAATCGCTAACATTTTGGACCTAGAAATTGTCAAAAAAGGGTCGCAACGCATATAATACTGAAATATGAATGTATATAAACTGATTTACATTCAATGGTTTTTTCCTCAATTTGAAATCAGTTACGTTCGGCGAAATAAGCCATGCAGTCTCAATCTAGTGCAAATTTCTATAGCGTCTGGTTATTCCAGTCAACATACGCTGTATGGTATGGTGCAAAATGTCTAGCCTCGCTCCGAAAGTCTTTTATTTAAACTGGGGCTGAAGCGCATTATGGAACACGACTCGTGTACCAATGTTAAAAAAGATTTGGATCTAAAATATCGGTTACAGAAGCTCATCTTTTTCCGGTAAGTTTACATAGGCGAAAGACCGAAGAAACTTATTGTTCAAGTTCGTTGCAACAACCTCTGTGGGAGATTTTAATTTTTAAATTACACGTCTCTTTGTACTAATTTAAAAAACATGATCTCCACACATCCAGCATGTGCCAGTATTTAATAATTATTTTTTAAAATTGTCGATTTTATTTATCAATGTTGAAGCGGCCACGAGATCAAGTTAGCCGTCACTATCTCAACCTTCACTAATAATACCTACGAGTAGGCCGTAGCCCATACCGAGCACATTATTTTACTCAAGTCATGGTCACCCAGAGAATTTGGTAGTGAGGGCCAGTTTGATTCGCAGTAAATTTAGTGAAGGGTAGGTATTCTTAGTATGGCCGCTTCAACATTGATAAATAAAGTCGACAACCCGACATCACGACATTTTTACGAGACATTACATTTGAAATGTATTAGTGTCAGGTTAAAAATGTCGTGGTGTCGTGATGTTTTCAAAAAAACCTTATAAATTGTGTTATTCTCGATTTTGTGATAAGCAGCGTGTGGAAAACCCAGAAGAGAGTTGCAAAGAAACCTGCCCCACCTGTCAAACCGCAATCAACCCAGTCACCTAAGAAGCGATTACGGTCGCATAGATCACTTTCAGCAGCTCAATCTTCTACCACTAGTGCACTTTCTGCTATTTGCTTGATTTGTAAAAAGTGGACACATATGAAAGTAGTTGGTAACTTTTGTCAATTTTAATTCATAACAGTAATATTTAATGTTTAATTTTTGAACTACATGTTTTAAAAATCTTAACTATTTCTTTATATATCAGACATGTGCAGCATACATATTTATTTAGTCTATAATGGTACATTTTTTTCTCAGTTGTTTGATGTTAATTATCAATGAATTAGTGTCTGTGTAGTGTGTATGGGTGCGTGTGAGTGTTTGAAGACACTATTTTGCCTATAACGCTTTTTAGGACTTTGAATTCTGTCTTATGGTTTGGATTGTTCGTACTTGGTTTTATTTTATTTATATTATATATGTGTATATTTATGTATTTGATTTATTATTGTTTTTTTCATTATGTTTTGATTGTAATATTTATATCTGTTTGTATTTATATTTTGTAGAGTGGGGTTGCCTGGTCTATAATCCAATTATCTTTAATAAAAAAAGTTAGTAAAAAATGTATTTTTAAAACGCCCATAGACCGCTCCTTTGAGCAAGACCAAGTAGTCAATATATATTTTTTTAAATAAAAGAATGGGCAAACAAGAGACATTTTAGCCTATGCATTAATTTCAAAATGTCATAATTTAGCAAACACAAATAACTGTCCACAAAACATCAGTTAATTGTTATTACATTATCAAACCTTATTAGGGGTGCCTTTGGTGTGATGTGGTCGGGCTTAATGAATTTCCGTTTTGTGGGTATAGTGATATTAAAAGGTGTTTCCAACCTTATATGGAGGGTGGGGGATTAAGCAGTGTATGAAGGAGGGGGTGCTGGGCCTTACATTTGATTCATGCATAGTTATATTATATGGATGCTACATTGTCGACTTTATTAGAGATGAGGAAAGGTAGGCTTCCCGCTTAGGGGGTCTATTCTAGCCAGAATATTAGGGTGAACTCGACAATGCGAAGTAGTAGGCCTAGATGGTCGGATAGCCGTGGCGATAGAGAGGCGGCTTCTCACCAATGCAACGAGGGTTCAATCCCAGCTCAGGGCATGAACTTTATCGTTGTAAGTCAGAGGGATATCCGGTCTCCCGTCCGATCAGGCAGGTTTCCCCCGAGCTCTTCGGTTTCTTCCTGCAGTAATGATCGAAATCATTCGCACGATCTGTGCCAAGGGCCAAATTTGAAAAAGGCCTCGGGCCTAATTTGCTACCCTTGTAAAATGACGTGATTATTATTATTATTATTATTATTATTATTATTATTATTATTATTATTATTATATGTCTACACATACAAAGACAAATACAGTAGGAAGAGAGCCTCTGATACAGTATAGCTTCGCACACCTTGATTGATATTTGGAAATTATCTATATAAATATTCGATTATATATAGGCCTATAATATCATTGTTATCAAACAACATTTCAACCCTTTGCAAATTATCTTAACACTATGAGCTGTGGCAGCGGCTTCACGGGGGTAAGAGAGATAAAGCTTGTCTGGCATCGGGGAAAACTGTTCGCCCGAAAGCACGGCATAACTGACCTAAATCTTTCATATTTATGCACTTATTACATGTTAGCCGACATCGGCAAATACCAGTACTAATAGCGCGCACTTTCTTTTCATTAGAAATATCATTTATAACGAGTTAGGCTAAAAAAAAACGACCTGATTATATTATAGCAAAACAACGACGGGATCTATTAAATTCTCCTTACGGTCACGTGTATTTACTGTTATTCGCTATTTACTAGATTTTCATTGGCTGAAAGCTCGCCGTCTCACTACTTTATTATTGCGAGGACAAAAAATTCTGTCGTTTAGATTATTTGTTTAAAACGTTTCTAGCACATAAATGGGAGTGTGGTAGTTCTGTTTACAACATATTAGTGTTATTTCTCGAGAAATAAATATTAAAACTTCCCCCAGCGGTGAGTCGCAACAACCTATTAAAACTAAGCTAGTTAGAACTTCCCAGTCCTCCGCCTAACATCGTCAATGTGAATTTAAATTGGCCAATAATTCGTGTTTTCTATGTCAAAGATTTTGGAGGATTTTGAGTTACGGACTAAGGTCCTTTAAATAACAATATTACAACTGGATTTAAAAACTAATTTATACATGGGGAATGTTATCGCTCGTAAAAGGCATCACCAACTTCCCTCGTCTCGTGCGGCATGCATCCAGTCGATGTAGGCTATTATAAGGTTCGTGATATGTCTGTTATTAGTGTACGTGGCTGTTGACGGCTATTTTGCGCAAAAAATCAACGATTTTACACATTTCGCAGTAAGTTTACAACATCAATGTTGATTTAAAATGGCCAATAATTCGTGTTTTCGATGTTAAAGATTTTGGAGGATTTTGAGTTACGGACTTAGGTCCTTTAAGTAAATACAATACAAATGACTATGTTAAATTATGCTTTCAGATTCCCGAGTATTCGTAATAATGAAGTTGTGTTGGTTAGATAGACCTGTGTTAGCCGTTGTTTGTGGATTTTTTTTTACCTGCTACTTTATTATGCAACCTGGGTAAGAGTATCATAACTTGTTACATCAACGGGGGGTGGCCGAATGGTATTATAAAGACTGTCATTGAGTTACCAGGCGTGCTTTCGAATCCCCGGTTATACGTGAGAAGGATTAGGGTCGTCGGCCTAACCCCAGAGGGTTTTCCCAATGTCCTTTGGTTTCCTCCCACTGCTAAAAACCACTACGGCCCAAAGCGATTTATTGAAAATAATTAAACCCGAAATGACCTAATTTGTGTCGAATCGACGTTTAACCCAATTCTCTCTCTCCCTGTGTGCCACCAAAGCGATATTTATCATAACTTTTTTTTAAAAAATAATAATATTAACCCTTTCAGGCTATACTTTTCAGAATAGGAAAGTACACATTGAATCCAATTAATTTGCAAAATTTGGTTAAATTACTGCTGATTTTCATTTATGGTAATGTAAAATATCCAGTGAGCATGGCATGTGAAAACTGTGTTTTTTGGGGGGGGTTAAGAATGGTCAATGTACTAAATACCTAAATTTGGACATGAACACTTCAGTGGTATTCCAACAGTTACCATGACAACAACAGGGGAAAAAGGAGAAAAATGTGAAGTGAAACATTACAATTTTAAAAAAGCTTTAATCTCTATGTAAACTCAAACTATATGTTGAAATTTATCACAGAATAATTTTTCAGAGTAGCAATAATAAATGTAAAATGTGAGAAGTTATAAGTAAAAAAATATAACCAATTTTACAAAAATATAGCTTTGGTAATTTGACAAATTTCATGAAAAACATGAAAAACCATTCTAA
Organism: Patella pellucida; assembly: GCA_917208275.1. Lineage (NCBI taxonomy): Eukaryota > Metazoa > Mollusca > Gastropoda > Patellidae > Patella > Patella pellucida. The sequence continues at coordinate 5,966,894 of OU795041.1, forward strand.
TAGGTATTTGTCAGATATGCATTCATAGACGTACGTAGTGCAAATACTCCTATTGTATGAATAAAAAAAAATAAGTTCAGGTATTGAGGGAGAACGACTAAATTTTTATGGTTCCCATAGCAACAGATTTTATAAATCATACGGTTTCCAACAAGGGATTCAGAATTTGCCGTAAAAACATCGGGAAAAGATTTGTTTACATTAGCATTAGCGATATCGCTGTCTACATTTTCCTTGAGACGTGTTCATCGCTGTCCCGCTCTAAGTCACTCTCGACGTCGACATCGCTTTCCAAAAATGACGGATCTGCTAAAATTTCATCAACAATTCTTTTAGCCATTTAATAATACGTTAATCAATCTATTATTTTTCAGTAATGTATGGAATATAATTGGTATTCAAGATAATCATACAAGATCGTCCCTGCCAACTTGGGTTAACCCAAAACATTTTGTATACAAAGTTAATACAAAAGAGTTGCTTCTAAGCTTTATCAAGGGCTGCACCAACTGTCGAATTACATGTCCCAGAGAACTAAACGCAATGTCCTCGTGTCGCGGAGAAAAAGCGTGTCTTTGTTTCAAGTCAAACCCAGTAATGAACTTTGAAAAACATTTTGACAACACGATTATAGCCAACGAAAGCTTATTACCTTATGAGGTGATGACATTGGACGACCAGCCCATAAAGGATGGACGCGAACTTCCTGATTCAAAAAGATCCGACGTTACGATAATAGTTCCGGAAGGCGGTGTGTATACCGTTGGCGAAGACATACGTATTAAACTGCAGCTCTATAATGGATTTGGTGACATGGTTAAACGCGGTGGTGATGACATACGAATAAGAATGTTTGAAAGTTCCAAACAGATGGGAATAGCTGGTCGTGTTAAGGATTATAATAATGGTACATACATCATAAATATTCCCACCCTATGGAATGGAACAAACAATGTTATTATATATATTCCGTACTATCGAGAAGAGCGGTCTACATTTCTTAAATGGACACGTCAATTGAATGCAGTGTTCTACTACAAAGCCAGTTTTAAAAAAGGCGCGGAAGAACAGTCAACGTTATGTTCTTCGCGTCCAAATATACCCGGGTATAAGGTTACGTGTAATATGACGTATGTTAATGGCGGTGATGAGTGGCATTGCGGGGCCCCGCCTTCCAGAAATCTGACGTGTGAAGACTTAGAAACTTTAAAGGAATATCATATGAGAGATCTAGCCATAACGAAACCAGAAACATATTTAAGGAGAAGGTATTTATCAAAGAATCTCGATATTTAAAAACAATTGATAGTCATGCTCATAATGTCTGAACATCGTCTTGACTTCGAAGAAAGAATGAAATGTAACGTGATTTAATGTCCTTACTTTGTGCACATGCCATCCACTTAAATGAGGAACATTCTGTGTGTCTAGCAAATAAATAGTAGATCCAAATAATACAGTTTAATCCCTAAAATATTGTAACAAAAGAATTTTCAACTGATTCTGGCAGAGGTTTTGTGTATTTTATACCATACCTAAAGTTTACCAAAGTAGGACCCCCGGAAAAGTGGGGGGGGGGGTCAAGATGGCGACAAAAATGACCACCGAGACGTCTTAAAATGATCATAACTATGGAACTATCAACTCAAATTGGATGATCTTGGTGTCTTTCCCTAGGTCTTTGGGGGTAAAGAACACATTAAGATAATTAAAAATGATGTTTGCATATTATGTCAAAAATGGCCGCCAATATCTCCAAATGACCAAGATTAACCAATTCGAAGCGATACAGGTCACAATCCTTTGTTCTGGAGTTAATCCCCTTTTTTCTAAAAATCCAGTCAAAACGATAGAGATCATAATTCTTGAATGCATAACGGGTGTTTCTTAGTTTTCCATTTGAAAAGATTTTATGGCTGTTACACCCCATTTCATTTCGCATTTCAGCGCTGATACATTCAGGGTGTTTGCAAATGTAAAAGTTGTAGTAAAAGGTATTTTCAATTTTATACATAATTTTATAATCAAGTAAGAATTGAGGAAACGAATATTTGACTGGGGTCTAAACACTGATGGCAACAGGTGTTTTGCGAAAGCTCATCGCTTTGGTGCTATTGACACTGCAGGGGGTTGGGATGGCCAAATGGTCTAGAGTGCCGATCTTCGACCTCTAGCTGGCCGGTCACCTCTGACTTGCGGCTGGGGTTTCGAGCCCTGGTGTGAGCGTATGTGACATGGAGACAGGGGCGCCTTCTCAACTTCGTCGGATTCCTCCGGGCACTCAGGTTTCCTCCCACTGCTAAAGACCCCTGTCTCCATTGAAAACCTAAAAATTGAAAACCATACGTTAGTCTCAAAATGACCTAGTTTGTGTCGAGTGGACGTGAAACCCCATCTCTCTCTCTCTGTCTCTCTTTCTCCCTCTCTCTCTCTCTGTCTCTCTCTCTCCCTCTCTCTCTCTCTTTATATTTGTTCATCGCCCCACATGGATATATCCCACCTCACGCTTTGTACTCGACTTTCAAGAGCCATTACAATAATAATGAACCGAGTCTCAATTATCCAAGTTAACGTTAAATAAGTAAATAGCGATAGCGTTCTAACCAAGTCTCAATTATCCATGATAACGTTAAATTAGTAAATAGCGATAGCGTTCTAACCGAGTCTCAATTATCCATGTTAACGTTAATAGCGATAGCGTTCTAATCTATTTAACATCTTAGCCACCCGATGTTCTAGAGAATTTATCATGTTAATAATGGTCTAAATGATTTAAATAACATTTGAATGAATGAATGAAATGGGGTTTAACGTCCTACGCTTAAGCACCGTACCTGGGCTAATTGAAGACGGGCATACGCCACAGTGTGCAATGAGGGAAATTTTGCCCGGGCAGCGGCGCTACGGCCTACTCTTATATCGAATTCCAACTGCCAAGGGATCTTTTACGTGCACTCCAATTTGTACACGGGACCTCGGTTTTTCGTCCCATCCGAACGACTAGGCAGCTGTCCTTGTCAGGCCCTCCTTCTGCATCACTGACAAGGGGAAATCACGCCGGAAAATCGAGATGAACTTTCTCGGCCAATGCAGGGATCGAACACTCAACCTCCAGGCTAGCGAACCAGCGCCTTATCCACTTAGCCACCGTGATCCCCAAATAACATTTGAAGCTATTAAAAAGGGTGCAATAGGCAGATTTGGCTCCTACATAATGCATCTACCGATAAGAAGTCCCGGGCTTTCTCTATAAGCATATCCCTAACGGCGAAAATGATTTTTTTTATTTTACTTCTAATAACAATTTGTCGTTGTTTACAGGACGAGAGAGAAACGATAGACACCTACTGCCTATTTGTCACCGATTACCGAAATCCAAGACCTGGGATCTCTCACTACCAACAGGATATGCTTCAAAAGGACAATATTTCCCAACGTATTGTCGAATTAACCGAACTGATGAAGACTTCGAAAATTGTCTAAAAAATACAACTCTCATTCTGTCTGGTGACTCGACTACAAAGAATTGGTTTACCAAATTGATTCCTTTCACTCAATGCAACTTAACTATGGGTAACGTGGGGATGGATCTACGAATTTGGTCCAAAATGGCGGAATGTGTTAATAGAAGTACGAACTTTAAAATGCAATGGAGATCCCACAATATGCCCATATCTACATTAAATATGGTAAGATCGTCCCCGGAAAACGGACTGCGGGCTAAATCTATTGGACAAATGTTGGATGAAATACCGACTGAGGGAAGACATATATTTGTTATTCATTTAAATGCCCATTTAAGTCGGAATCATTATTACGTAATGCGTAACATGCTTCGAAGTATTGCTACAGCTCTACGTCGGACGATGGATCGAAATAAACAGTTATTTCTTGCAGTTAAAGGGCCTAGTATGTATATAAGAGCTTGGAAGCCTGCGGTAAACGATTTCAATTGTCCTTTTTTTGAAAGAATTATAATGGAAGAATTTTCCGAATTTCGCGATCGAGTTGTATATCTAAATATTTGGGATATGAATATGGCTTACGGAGAAAAAGATCTTCACCCAAAGGATCCTATGTTGTGGAACATGCTACGGCTTTTGTTTGGGCATGCCTGTTCTTAACGTATGACCGAGGTCCGAACAAAAATTACTAATTTAATAAAATTTAGGTTGTTTTTTTTTTTAAATTGTGTGTTTTGCTTTTTCTATTGCATGCTTTTTCTAGTATTTCTGATTTTAAAAAATCAGTTCCAAGGTCCAAAAGATGTTCGTTTTCCATTTACTTCTCAAAATATTCATGAAATGACAGTTTGATATACCATGGACCTTATAATAAATAAGATCCATTGATGTACTGATTCCATTGTAGTTATATAGTGAGAAGATTTATGCTATATGAATAATAACTTTGGGCGAATATAAGAATAGTAACAATAGTATGACCCAGACTTAAACAAGTTAGATAACTCGTGCGTTTGACTAGCTGTGCTGAGCTTAGTTGGATTCAGACTAGTAATTATTTGCCCATTGACTTTAATGTTAAATGGGTGTCACATCACAGGCTGTAGCTTTTTCCTACTTAACATTCCGTTCGTTCCAATCTTTTTCGGCACAATGGGGACCACATTTGGCAATCTCCTCATCATAAACTTTTAGGGGGTTGATCGTTTAGATTTTTTGCTACGGGGATTTGAAGTTGACTGGGTTGAAAATCTTACACCCAAAACATCCGATTGCTCCGCAGAAAGACATTTTACACCCCATTCCCTCCGCTGTAATATCACCAGAATTACGCAAAACTGCTATAAAATTGCAAATTTGATTCCTTTTCTCCTATTCTAGACCAATAAATCAACCCAAAAATGCAGGAGGGGGGGTGAGAAAAATTAAGGGAAAAATTCTCTATTAATAACTCGCACTACATTCGTCCTCAATGAAAAATAAGCAAGTAATTACTAGTCTTAATCCAGTTCTATTAAAGCATGATGTCAGTTATCTACCAATATCACCATCAGTACTAGTCCAGTGCCTAGCCTACAAATTCCTAGAGGGTGTAAAGTCGCCCGTCAGTCGCTGAGCCATTAAAAATCATTTAATGTCAGACTTTTTAAAAATCTTCGACCCGAAATACAGGATGATTCCACTCAGTGAGGATATTGTACTGTGTGGTAGAAGGAACGAAGGAGTCTTCCACGTGCATAGAATGAATAGCAATAATAATGACCTTTTAGTGGCCAAAGAAAGCCCCAATACCACTCTTGTTGTAACTGAATAATATGTTCAAATCTTTATCCTGGTCAACAATTTGTAATATTTTACAATATTTCAATTAAAAAATTCTACAAATTTCATCTTAACACACCTAATTTTAAAAATTGGAAAAATTCAACTACATGCCGTAACATGGTTTGAAAATCCTTACGTAAGTACTTTCAAATGCAACTTGGATTTAAAATATTTTCGAACCCTCTGGACAAGTAATTTACACAACAGATGGGACACTTAAACATCTTGTAGTTACAATAAGACTAAAAAAAATTCTGGACCTGTCAAGCCAGCAAGAGTGCTATTGTCCCTTTAAACAACAATAAATCATTGGAACATCGAAGCCCATACAGTTATATCTTTCAGAACAACAGTAAGACATCAAATTAAATATTTTCCTCAAAGACAGGGGCGACGGCAATATACGTCCACATCATGTTTTATCCACTGTGGGAGGTCTGTACCTTTCTTCTTGTATGTGATTTTAAAAATACCCTCCATCTTAAATCTAAATTGTAAAATTTGATCTGTTAAATAATTTTTTTTTTTTTAAACTTTTATTCATTTAGTCCTATATACAAGAATTCAAACCAAACCGTGTACCGAATCAAAACATGAACCCAGATTTCATAATCACAAACTCACTTTTTTCTTCTTTTCGCATAAAACTCAAAACAAACTTTTGGCCGAGAATATTTGACGCGAAGGTTTAATTACAACTTCCAGAAGGGCCTTCGTTCGATGGGACTCCGATCATTTTTACTTGCAATCGATTGTTCCACAGAAAGCTTATGCAATATGCTACCAGATGACGCCATTAATTGGGGTTCGTGGAAAAGGTGACTAAGATCGTTCACTCGGCATATCTCAACAGATTCGGATGTATGACGAATTCCGCCATTTTGGAACTATTTTAAAGGACCCGGATAAAAAATGACTCCCTCCATGGAGATTATATCAACAAACTAAAAACTGGCTGCCCCATAGAGATTATATCTAGAAAAGACGCCATTTTTGGACCTTTTTGTAAAAGCGGCACGTTTTCCTGTGTAAGTAAATCGGATTTCGACTAACAGCATGGCAAATGTATGGTCTAGATGTAAGGTTATGGAGGTTACCGGAATCTGTCGAGGTTTGCCGAATGTAAGATCGTTCTTTCTATGCGCTCTTCAGACACTTACGACACTTCAGAATCGTTGTAACAGTTGTATTATATACTGCATACTCTATGTGGTTCGAGGCATTCGCAATTCGCCCACGGGAAGCTGTCAAGTTTGCTACTGGGTGTGCTTTATTAACCAAACAATTTTTCCGGATTGATTTCCCCTTGTCAGAGATGCAACAAGAGGGTATGACAAGGACAGCTGTCTAGTCGTTCGGATGGGACGAAAAACCGAGGTCCCGTGTACACATTGGAGTGCATGGAAAAGATCCCTTGGCAGTTGGAATTCGATATAAGAGTAGGCCGTAGCGCCGCTGCCAGGGCAAAATTTCCCTCATAGCACACTGTACGGCGTATGCTGTCTTCCATTAGCCTGGGTTAGGTTAGGTGTATAGCAGTAGGATTAAACCCAATTTCATTCATTTAACCAAACAATAATACTCAGATGTCAAGAAATGGGATGGGGATGGACAAAGGCAGCTTTGAGGGTTTTCGGTTGAATACATTTAGTAATTGGTATCAGTGATATTTTGTCAGCGGATTTAATGTCTCGTCAATGTATTTAAAATTAATGCGATTTCCCTTTACCTTGGTTACGCATGAATCGTCAATTTCACCCAATATATCTTCCGAGTGATCACCCTTTATATTTAAGGTTGTTTGTTGTTTTGTGAAATCCAGAGGAGTAATAACACGGGCAAGAAAGAGAGAGAAATGGGGTCTTTAGCAGAGGGGGGACCCGGAGAAAACCCACGAGGCTGGACAGACGACTCTTCTCCTTGTCACGTTCAACCGGGGATTCGAAACCTTGTCATTTGACTCATTTAGCCATCCGAGCCGCCACACTGGCAAGGTGTCCCCTTTATGTGCATGGTTATTAATTCTTGTGTGCCATCTGATGGGCTAGAAGTGGTCGATCCCTGCGTTGGCCGAGAAAGTTCATCCATATTTCCCGACGTGGTTCCCCAATAACAGTGGTGTAGGACAATTTTCCAGTGGGACGACAAATTGAGGTCCTGTGCATATATTGGTTTAAACCCCATTCAATTTTGGGGGGTTGGGATGGCCTAGTGATCTAGAGTGACGCGCTTCGATCTACAGCTGGCCAGCCACCTCTGGCTTGCGGCTGTGGTTTTGAGCCCCGAGGAGGAAAACGAGATAACCATATTCCTGGTTTATTTAAACAATATATATAACTGGGTATTATTCATCATAAAGAGATGTGTCTATCACTGTGAGTTAGGAGGGTAATGTGTGTTAGGCAGTGTGTGCTTACTCTTCCAGAACATTTAAAGGGATGTGGTGTGAATGGTCTAACATGTGTGGTTTGGATCATAAGGTCTACCATTGAGTCAAGTGGTGTGGTTTAGGTCATAAGGCCTGTCATTGAGTCAAGTGGTGTGGTTTGGATCATAAGGCCTGTCATTGAGTCAAGTGGTGTGGTTTAGGTCATAAGGCCTGTCATTGAGTCAAGTGGTGTGGTTTGGATCACGAGGTTTATCATTGAGTCGAGCGGCGTGGTTTCGATCCCAAACTTGTACATGCCAAGGGGTTTGGGATGACCTAGTGATCTAGAGTGCCGCGCTTCGACCTCTAGCTGGCCGGTCACTTCTAGCTTGCGGCTGTGGTTTCGAGCCCTAGTGTGAGCGTATGTGATATGGAGATAGGGCGCCTTCTCAACCTCGTGGTTTTCCCCCGGGCACTCCGGTTTCCTCCCAATGCTAAGGACTCCTATGCGCAAGCGAATTATTGAAATAGAATTAAAACCATATGTTAGTCCCGAAATTACCTAGACGTCGAACCCCATCTCTCTCTCTCTCTCTCTCTCTCTCTCTATATATATATATATATATATTTATAAAGTTTATTTTGATTATTAGTTATTAATATGATAAAGTGATAATAATTTATAAGTGATGTCGACGTATAACCTCACAAGGTACGATGTTTATGGATACACAATTACTGAGTTTGATACTAAGCGACATTCGACGAGGATATAGACGAGAGTATCCTAGTCGAAACGTCGCTTAGTATCAAAGTAAGTCATTTTGTATCCATAAAATTGTACCTTGTGTTAATATGTTTAATTACTAAATGCCAACCAAAGAAGACGTATAACCTCTCGATAACTTCTGAGAAGACACGATTTTAATAAACTTCTAATTATTCAATTATTATTAATAAGCTACATATGAACACTAGATATAACTTCAAAGAGAATATGTTGGTGTATACCTTGTTCCGACAGTGACTTTCAGAGAAATATGCAGTGTAATTACAAACACTATATAATTTAATAATAAACAATACCATATATGATTATCATCTCAGCTAATTGTTGAAGGCTTTATAAGCAGGAGTTCACTGAGACTAAAGCAGTCTTGGAATAGAGCTTCTCCCGATATGTATGTCTATATCATGAACTAAATAAAGGTCTTATATACAATATGCTGATATTCTGTTATCTGTAATATATAGTGTTACACTAATTACCTCTGCATTGTTTTTTAGGATAATATTTTTCGTTGTTCGTTGCAGACAGCCCCGGAAATAATAGAATACAAGACTCTTGTAATGATAATAGAATATTGTTTAAAGGGCATTTAGTGGTAGAAAACACATTGAAAAATTCACTGTAACTTTTTCATCTTTGCATTTTCTGTGGAAGACTAACCAGTTCGTTATTCAATGTTCTTAGTCCTTCCTGCTTAATTCATAGTTCTTAATGGGTGAATTTAATTTTCTGATGGACAAAGACTGCCATTTTTTAATGTATAAATCATTTTTTTTAGAGAGGCCGAATAGTGCACTAAAGTAGATATCTCCTTTTTACGTCCGAATCGTTGGGGAGGTATTCAAAGAATTAAACCAAATCACAAAATCTCGTTTGAAGGTAAATAGTGAACAACGATTTTAAAATCCTTTGCGTTGATATATTACAACGTTCTTGGTGTCGAAATATAGCTTGTCACCTATACTTTCCATCTAGTGGTGTGATTATCGATATCTCTTTTCAGCATGTACTAATAGACTTTCTAAGAAAACTCATCGTTTGTTTGCATTTCCGTGGGTACCAGACAAACTTCATGCCAATTTTAAAGAAAATCAATGCATGCATAACTGAGAAAATTTGTAGTTCACCACCCAAAATAACAAAATATGTCATACCTATCAACAAAAATGACAGTGCCATTTTTAAAATGTGCATTTAGACTGCCCAACGCCCTTTTGAATTAAATATTTGTTTTAATATATTCGTCGTCGTACATTCGTCTTCGTATTAATTCTGCGTGTAAAAATGTCAAGGAATATTCATACTATAAGTAATACAACACTTAAAGCCCCAAACCACTCTTGTTGTGACTGAATAATATGTTCCAATCTTTATTCTCGTCAACAATTTGTACGATTTTACAATATTCCAATTAAAAAATGATACAAATTTCATCTTAACACACCTAATTCTAAAAATTGGAAAAATTCAACTACATGCCGAACATGGTTTGAAAAGCCTTACGTAAGCACTTTCAAATGCAACTTGGATTTAAACTTTTTTTTGAACCCTCGACAAGTAAGATAGGATGTAATGGATAATTTACACAACAGGTAGGGCACTTAAACATCTTGTAGTTAGAACAAGGCTAATTTTTTTTCTGGACCTGTCAAGCCAACAAGAGTGTTATTGTCCCTTTGAGAATCTATAAAATAACTGAAGAAAAACAGGAAACCCACAGCGTTATCCGTATCCCGTCATCGTGTATTTAACTATAATAATGGGGGGGGGGGAATGGTTATCACGTGCGCGCTGTATCAATAAGCCTGTCATTGAGTCAACTGGCGTGGTTTCGAGTTCCGGTTGCACGTGACAAGGAGTAGGGTCGCCTGTCCAACCTGTGGGTTTTCTCCGGGTCCTCCGGTTTCCTCCCACTGATAAAGACACATACGCGCAAGCGAATTATTGAATTAGAATTAAACCATATGTTAGTCCCAAAATGAACCAAGTTTATGTCGAATGGACGTTAAACCCCATTCTCTCTCAAATAGAATTTTATACACCTGGGGCCTGTTGTTCAAAACTCCTTTATCTTTTAACGATCCGTTAACGGGGAGAAAGTCTGCTGATGGAAGCCTAGTGAACTTTAACATGTCGTTAACTTACCGTTATATTTAACGGAGATGTTGGGTTCCGTTATATGTTTAACGATGGCATTATCAAAAGACCCTTAGCAAAACGTCATAGATAACCAGTGTATTATGCTATAGAACATTCCATTTTCTATATGATAAAATTATATACATGTAGTATTCTACATAATTTTAGGGGGCTGTAGAAAATAATGGACCCAAATATTCAGCAGTTTCTGTAGTGCAAATCCCATAATTTTTCCTACAGATTTATACTTAAATTTTAAGGGGAAAATGAAGTATTCTATAGTTTTTATTGTGTTTTCTATGCTTAATTGAGACACAGCGTACTGAACAGTCTGAGTGAATTTACGCGACAGCTTTGTGTACTAAACGTGAAAAAAAACATAAATGCGTGTTTAAACATGGACATTTGATCAGATTGTTGGCCAAAGGACGACGCGAGAACACAATACAGCAGTACACTTATGCCAAATAGGCATGCTTCTATAGAGCCCAGTGAGCGTGTTGAACCAACTATCTCACTTCCGGTTTTAATAAAAAAAATAAAAAAATTCTCGCTTATAAAAACATGTTTGCTTGTGTTACGGAGGGGATTAGTTATCAATATATATTTAAGATTTAAGGAAACCTTGTTGAAAATCGTTGGTCTTCCCCTTTAAATTAACTTAATTTTGAGCAACCGGCCCCTTATCGGACTTCAGATAAACAGCTTTTGAACTGGTGTGACAGTTTGAAGTGACTCCCGGTGTGTGTTTGCTCCTGCACAATTGCGCATGTCCGAAACTGCTGTTTGCATTAAAAACGAAGCTTAAGTCAGAAATAAGTAACGAAAGGGATCACTTAATTTAGAGTGGTTATTTGTAGAATCTTTTTTGTTAAAATCTTTTTGATGCTTTAACTATGTTTTAATAATTACCTAAATTATAGAAATAGGATTTCTCTATTTCATTTTTTTTTTTAATTTTGTACTTTTTATTTACAGATTTAACAACTTCACAATATAGCCTATGAGTTTTATTTTTAAAATACGGGATATAATTTTGAAAACACCCATTTATTGGACATGAATATTTATTTATCACCCAGTAATACATTCTACAGTAGATATCGCTTGCGTGACAAATTTCATAATACATGAATTTGATTGGTCAATCAACAGGGAACTACTTTTTTTTATTTTCCAAGAACAGTTCATTTTATTTAGAATAACTTTTTTTTTTAAAAAAACGAACTATTTTTTTTTATTGGCCTTGAATAAGAAACTTGGTCAACAATATAAAGGACTTACTTCGTAATGGTTGAATTGCTGTCAAAAAATGATGTGTCACTACGTAGTAATGTAATCAGGTTCGGTAAAAGTGAAATTTATAGCAAAGAATTATATTTATTTAGGCAACGTTTCGAAGAGTATTCTCTCGACGTTTTCAGACTATAACACATACTTGTGGAAAAACAATTTGAGAGATGTCGCCTAAATAAATACGTGATATAGTTATATCTTATTTATTTGTAAACTACGAAAAGAACGGCGGAAATAATCCAATGAAACGGGTGAACGAAGCCATTAATGTTCGTAGAAACAGCTTTCATCACCGTACAGTTTTACAAGAACAGGGTTTAGTTGTTTTCACATAAAGCGGGGATCCTGTAATTGGATATTAACTCGTTCAACTGAATAAGTCAGTACATTTTTTATGCGAAGGAATCTCCTTGTAGGAGGGTTGGATGGCCGTTGGGTTAGCACGTGCGTGCTGTATCATAAAGCCTGTCATTGAGTCATCTGGCGTGGTTTCGAATTCCCGGTTGTACGAGGCAAGGAGTAGGGTCGCCTGCCCAACCTCGTGGGTTTTCTCCGGGTCCTCCGGTTTCCTCCCACGTCTAAAGACCCCTACGCGCAACCGAATTATCGAAATTAAATTAAACTCCATGTTAGTCTTGAAATGACATGAAATGACCTGATATGTTTGTAACAAAGTGATATCATTTATGATTTAGGTGCATTGAACTTATTGAACTCTGCTAGTTTTGACAATAGATGATTTTGACTTTCACCTGTATACATAGACCCTTGGCATGGCTATTTCTTATTAAATCTAATTAATTCAATATGTCCATTACAAGCTATACATGATCTATGTACAAGATCCACACGACTTCAAATGTTTATGCACATGCCGTGACGAGATAAAAGAAACAATTGCAGATATGACTATCTGCCTTATCTGTGTCCAGTTGGTATATAATTTAGTAGTTCACTGACAGCAGCGGGGGGTAGAAGCTATTGGGGTCTGGGGGCTTTGCCCCCCCCCCCCATTTTTTTTTTAGCCACGTCCTTTTTGCTGAGGGAAACGCCCTTCTCCAGCTATTAAACACACCCGTTTTAGGTCGAGAAAAGCCCTTTCTAACATGTGATGTTGCACTTTAATATAATATAATGCACAAAAAAAGGATCCCCCCCCCATAAATTTTATGTCATTTTTAGCAAAATTGGGATGGCCATGATTTTCAATAACTACCCCCACTCCCCTATACCCCCCCCACCCCCGTGGCACCGCCACTGACTGACAGTTAGTAAGCGAAGAGCCCGGGGGGAGAAGAAAGGCAACCTATTTCTATTCTTAATGAAATTGCTTCGCATAAAAAATGTACTGACTTATTCAGTTGAACGAGTTAATACCCAATTACAGGATGTGAGAACAGCTAGACCCTGTTCTTGTAAAGCTATACGGTGATGAAGCTATTTCTACGAACATTAATGGCTTTGTTCACCCGTTAAATTGGATTATTTCCGCCGTTCTTTTCGTAGTTTACAAATAAAGAAGATATAACTATATCACGTATGCCCAGTTGTAAGAAAGAGTGTGCGAGAGAGAGAGAGAGAGAGAGGGGGGAGAGGGGGGGGGGTTAACGTCCACTCGACATAAACTAAGTTTTAAACTATAACACATACTTATGGAAAAACAATTACTGATTTATTTAGGCGACATCGCTCAAATTGTTTTTCCACAAGTATGTGTTATAGCCTGAAAACGTCGAGAGAATACTCTTCGAAACGTTGCCTAAATAAATATAATTCTTTGCTATAAATTTCACTTTTACCGAACCTGATTACATTACTACGTAGTGATACATCATTTTTTTGACAGCAATTCAACCATTACAAAGTCCTTTATATTGTTGACCCAGTTTCTTATTTAAGGCCAATTAAATAAAATAGTTCGTTTTTAAAAAGAAAGAAGACATTCTAAATAAAATGAACTGTTCTTGGAAAATAAAAAAAGGTAGTTCCCTGTTGATTGACCAATCAAATTCATGTATTATGAAATTTGTCACGCAAGCGATATCTACTGTAGAATGTATTATTGGGTGATAAATAAATATTCATGTCCAATAAATGAGTGTTTTCAAAATTAGATCCCGTATTTTAGCAATAAAACTCATAGGCTATATTGTGAAGTTGTAAAAAATGTTAATAAAAAATACAAAATTAAAAAACCCCAATGAAATAGAGAAATCCCATTTCTACAATTTAGGTAATTATTAAAACATAGTTAAAGCATCAAAAAGATTTTAACAAAAAGATTCTACAAATAACCACTGTAAATTAAGTGATCCCTTTCGTTACTTATTTCTGACTCAAGCTTCGTTGTTAATGCAAACAGCAGTTTCGGACATGCGTAATTGTGCTGGAGAAAACACACACCGGGAGTCAATTCAAACTGTCACACCAGTCCAAAAGCTGTTTATCTGATGTGCGCAATGTCCGATAAGGGGCCGGTTGCTCAAAACTAAGTTAATTTAAAGGGGAATACCAACGATTTTCAACAAGGTTTCCTTAAATCTTAAATATATATTGATAAATATTCTCCTCCGTAACACAAGCAAACATGTTTTTATAAGCGAGAAATTTTTTTTTTATTAAAACCGGAGTGAGATAGTTGGTTCAACACGCTCACTGGGCTCTATAGAAGCATGCCTATTTGGCATAAGTGTACTGCTGTATTGTGTTCTCGCGTCGTCCTTTGGCCAACAATCTGATCAAATGTCCATGTTTAAACACGAATTTATGGTTTTTTTTCACGTTTAGTACACAAAGCTGTCGCGTAAATTCACCCAGACTGTTCAGTACGCTGTGTCTCAATTAAGCATAGAAAACACAATAAAAACTATAGAATACTTTATTTTCCCCTTATAATTTAAGTATAAATCTGTAGGAAAAATTATGGGATTTGCACTACAGAAACTGCTGAATATTTGGGTCCATTATTTTCTACAGCCCCCTAAAATTATCTAGAATACTATATAATTTTATCATATAGAAAATGGAATGTTCTACAGCATAATACACTGGTTATCTATGACGTTTTGCTAAGGGTCTATTGATAATGCCATCGTTAAACATATAACGGAACCCAACATCTCCGTTAAATATAACGGTAGTTAACGACATGTTAAAGTTCACTAGGCTTCCATCAGCAGACTTTCTCCCCGTTAACGGATCGTTAAAAGATAAAGGAGTTTTGAACAACAGGCCCCAGGTGTATAAAATAATTCTATTTGAGAGAGAATGGGGTTTAACGTCCATTCGACACAAACTTGGTTCATTTTGGGACTAACATATGGTTTAATTTTAATTCAATAATTCGCTTGCGCGTATGTGTTTTTATCAGTGAGAGGAAACCGGAGGACCCGGAGAAAACCCACCAGGTTGGACAGGCGACCCTACTCCTTGTCACGTGCAACCGGAATTCGAAACCACGCCAGTTGACTCAATGACAGGCTTATTGATACAGCGCGCACGTGATAACCATTCCCCCCCCCCATTGCTATAGTTAAATACACGATGACGGGATACTGATAACGCTGTGGGTTTTCGTTTTTCTTCAGTTATTTTATAGATTCTCAAAGGGACAATACCACTCGTGTTGGCTTGACAGGTCCAGAAAAAAAATTAGCCTTATTCTAACTACAAGATGTTTAAGTGCCCTACCTGTTGTGTAAATTATCCATTACACCAAAAATAAGTTTAAATCCAAGTTGCATTTGAAAGTGCTTACGTAAGGCTTTTCAAACCATCTTACGGCATGTAGTTGAATTTTTCCAATTTTTAAAATTAGGTGTGCTAAGATGAAATTTGTATCATTTTTTAATTGAAATATTGTAAAATATTACAAATTGTTGACCAGAATAAAGATTTGAACATATTATTCAGTTACAACATGAGTGGTATTTCGGCTTTAAATTATAATAGAAATTCCAGTTCTCTAGTT
Organism: Patella pellucida; assembly: GCA_917208275.1. Classification (NCBI taxonomy): domain Eukaryota; kingdom Metazoa; phylum Mollusca; class Gastropoda; family Patellidae; genus Patella; species Patella pellucida. The sequence continues at coordinate 5,982,745 of OU795041.1, forward strand.
GATGAAGTAGCTTTCTTTGGCCACTAAAAGGTCATTATTATTGCTATTCATTCTATGCAAGTGGAAGATGTAAGCCTTATCTTCGTTTTGACACGGAAAAGCAAGGCTACTTCCTTTTTTATGAGGTTAGCCAGTCGTAAGGGGAAAGACCATGTGCGCCTTACGACCGAGCCTGACTTTTCGCACTTTTAGGACCACGGAGGCACACAAATTCGGTAACTACAACTGTATAATCCTTTTTATATATATTTATAAGCATTTTGTAGCATATTTGTTTCTTTATTATTAAGATAATGTGAGTTTTGGTTGTGCACGCTGGTTTGTATTGTATTTCTTCAACTAGCCAACCCGGTCGCCATTTGCATATCATATGATTAGGTACCGGTTATTCAACCTAGTATTTGCATAGCAACCTTTAGTAATAAGTAATTGCCCTTTATTTAGTTTATACGCATTTATACTTAGACAGTATGCATGTTAGGCCCTATATTTACCATGCATGTTTGAGATTTTGGTTCTGTTGAATCTCTCACAAAACAAGAGTTGTCTCCCTCTAATCACTTTACCATTGATTCACACTGTACGAATCTTACAGACTAATTTACGTTTTATAATTTTATTCTGTATTTTAATTAGGGCTGCAACGATTCATCGATGAATCGATGAACCGCGATGTTTAAAAAATCCACGATGCACGATATAAACAATGGTCGCATCGCGATTCGTTATCCAAATAATAATTTTACATAAATAGACTGATATTCTGACAGGCCTTGCTTTTTTAGGTGCGCGCTCGCGCATCTAAATTTCATGTCAGGCGTGTTCACATTCACGCTCCTTTTGAATCCGAGAGCCCTCAAAAAACAATGAAATCATTGAATTGAATCTCGATCATGTGTCGTCATTTATGACTTGTTGATATAAGCAGCCCATACATTCGGAATTCTTCGGTTACCGCTGGCTGAATAACTGGGCCGCTTATGTCAATATCAAGTAATATGACCGATCGCCTCTCGCTGTGCACAGCAACATGCGATATGGCTGCACAGATGAATTATTATGTTTATTCGGTAAATCACGGACCTTATAAAGGATAAATCTTGTTTCCATGAATGATAATTGTGTCATCTTCTTGCTGAAAATACCTTGACAACTTCATATCTCATCTAAACTCGCCTACAGAGATCTCTTTCGTCGCAGCAAAAATGGCTGCATTTTTATTGTTTTAGACTTGTAATGAATACACCAAATTGAAGTCGCACGATCGACAAAAGCAATATTGAGATGAATGAGATCAAAATCCACCTTAACATAAGTCACATAAAAAGTATGGCATTTTTAGGATTTTCTGTTAAGAATGACAGCAAATAAATCCGGTCAGTTGACCTAGCTAGAAAACACCACATTTATATAAAGTAAATCATGTAAGCAGACCTTTGAATTTTCACAGAGAAAGACTGTCAAAATTTAACAACATATTTTATATTTATTTTCTATATCGCAATACAAATCGTATCGTAGGCAATGAATCATGATGCGCATCGTATCGTGACCTGGCGTATCGTTGCAGCCCTAATTTTAATTCTTTAAACATATTTGTATTTTTTAGTAAATCATCATCATCATCATCATCATCGTTCATCATTAGATTAGTAGTGATAATAAAGCTATGAAAACATACACGAGTTATTAATATTAATAGTGATGATAGGAATTTGAAGATGGTGCATTGACGAGAAGCCCCTCCAGTGTCCGTATGGGCATATACGACATTTGAGCCTATAGAAGACTCCTTGATTTCCTTCTACCACACAGTACAAGATCCTTGCTGGGTGGAATATTGTAAAATAGTACAAATTGTTGACGAGAATAAAGATTGGAACATACTATTCAGTTACAACAAGAGTGGTATTGGGGATTTAAGTGTTGTATTACTTATAGTATGAACATTCCTTGACATTTTTACACGCAGAATTAATACGAAGACGAATGTACGACGACGAATATATTAAAACAAATATTTAATTCAAAAGGGCGTTGGGCAGTCTAAATGCACATTTTAAAACTGGCACTGTCATTTTTGTTGATAGGTATGACATATTTTGTTATTTTGGGTGGTGAACTACAAATTTTCTCAGTTATGCATGCATTGATTTTCTTTAAAATTGGCATGAAGTTTGTCTGGTATCCACGGAAAAGCAAACAAACGATGCGTTTTCTTAGAGAGTCTATTAGTACATGCTGAAAAGAGATATCGATAATCACACCACTAGATGGAAAGGATAGGTGATAAGCTACATTTCGACACCAAGAACGTTGTAAAAAGGATTTTAAAATCGTTGTTCACTATTTACCTTAAAACGAGATTTTGTGATTTGGTTTCATTCTTTGAATACCTCCCCATCGATTCGGACGTAAAAAGTAGATATCTACTTTAGTGCACTATTCGGCCTCTCTAAAAAAAATGATTTATACATTAAAAAATGGCAGTCTTTGTCCATCAGAAAATTAAATTCAGCCATTATAAAGACTATGAATTAAGCAGGAAGGACTAAGAACACTGAATAACGAGCTGGTTGGTCTTCCACAGGAAATGCAAAGATGAAAAAGTTACAGTGAATTTTTTCAATGTGATTTCTACCACTAAATGCCCTTTACACAATATTCTATTATCATTACAAGAGTCTTGTATTCTATTATTTCCGGGGCTGTCTGCAACGAACAACAAAAAAAATAATATTATCCTAAAAGACAATGCAGAGGTAATTAATGTAACACCAGTAGCGTTTTATCATTGAGGCGCTGGAGGCGCCAGCCTCCTCCCGAAAAAAATCAAAGAAGTTGAAAAAAAAACCCGGGAGAAAAATGCTAAAACCGATGAGAAAAATGAAATGTAACATAGTTAGGGAGGGCCCTAAAGGCAGACAAAAGGGCCCCACGTTGGAAAAAAGGACCCCACGTTGGAAAAAAGGGCCCCACGTCTGACAAGAGGGCCCCTCTGACCATGGGAAAGGGCCCTGAGTCCAAGTCAATCGTTTTATACACTGTTACTGTTGAATCCACTACTGAATGAGAATGCAGTCATTGCATTGGCATGCAAATCATCAATCAAAAAATCACCTTTTCTGAAAACCTACTAATTAGCTTTTCAGGAAAGAGATGGCTAGGTCGCCAAGTGTGGCCTGGTCTTTTAATTAAAACATATTTTAATTCAAAAATATTCTTTACAGAGGAATAATAACAGATTATGAATCTTCTCCGAACATATCAATCAAATTTTTTATACAAATATAGTATGGCGAACTTATTTTTTATTCAACAAACATAAACATACGTACATCTATTTACAAAACTTCCTTGTAAATTATATTAGCTAATGCATACTAATGCGTTTACTTATTGTTACATTATTATAGTATTTGTTTATAATTATATGTAAAACGTTTCGAGTCTTTGATATACCTTTGAATAAGTAAAACTAACATTGTATTTAATGTTTTTGGTAGTAGCGACGAACCATGTAGAAATATTTCGTGTAATTCAGTGAAAGGAATATTTCCCAGCCATGTCAATTTACTGAAAAGGGCATTCAAAAAAATAGTGATACAAATTTTCGACAGATATAGCATTACAACTACGGTATCGATTTTCAATTATATTTGAACGAAATAGATCAAAATGTAAACTACTACATCCAAGTCGAATACGATTGTGGTATATAGAGAATGGCCTAGAACCAATTATTCTGAATTTTGGTGGCTTTATTTAAGTTTTTAGAGATTGTTCAAATTCTTTAACGTTTGCAATGCCTTGTAAATCTTTTGATAAATTATTATATTCACGAATAGTTTTCGGAAAGAATGATTTTGTCTGATACTAACACGACAACGGGATTCCCGAATATTGGAGTTTCGTAAATTGTAAGGTGCTTGGGATTCGTTTACAAAATGTATAGTATTAGTAAAATACACGGGCCAGATTCCATGGATTATTTTATGTGACTGATTCAAACGTCTAATCTTTATTCTTTCACGTAATTTTGACCATGCAGTTTCAAAATATAAAGATTGTCTGGAGGTGTAAATTGTATTTCCTGTAACAACGCGAGCTGCTTTCATCTGAAAAATTCATAATTTATCTGAATTATAACTACTACATTTATCTGACAAAACGGCAAAATGCTTATTCAGTTCTAAGCCAAAGGTTTGGATTTCTCGGTAAACTCGGGAATCTAAACCGTGATGACGGGACCAGCATCTACATTGTTGGCCATCTACACAGACGATCTAGACGAACATTTCGAGAACGAACTGCAGCAATTCGTAAACGTCATCAAGGACAAAATTTTCATTAAGGATAGAATTTACGGGCTCGAGATTCTAGAAATGTTCGATTCAGAGACAAATGCTGTAACATCGTTAATATCGACATTTCCGAATATTATATACGACATTGCGTATTTATTTGTCGACCATGGTCACCAATTGCTCGGGAGAGCGTTCTTTTTCCGCCTTAGCGCGGATAAAAAAAAATCACCTGCGTTCAACTATGGGGCATATGGGTGCACTAGCTTTATTGTGCATTGAAGCTAATCTTCTGGATTTGAATAATTTGGACGAGATCATTAAAACTTTCGCGAGCCGCAAGGCTAGAAAGGGGGATGTCGTGTAACTGGAAGATGTAACGTCCTTGAACTTTGGTCAAATATTATTTGAAATCCACCATATTCCATTAATTATTATTTGATTGGGCTCCCGGTACGGTACGAACAAGGGATTTGTTTCGCATTCAGGCGTCAGACAAGTATCAGATTAGGCACCGGACCTCAGAATAAACAGGCCTCGAGGATATGTAAGAATGCACCAATATCTTCCTTCCAAATCCGGTGCCTGGGGGCAGACACGCCCCCTCCCCCCGCGAAAGAGGGCCCTCAAAATAGTATAGCTTCCGCCATGATAAACCTTAAAACGCCAACAGAATATCAGCATAGTGTATATACGACCTTTATTTAGTTCATGATATAGACATACTTATCGGGAGAAGCTCTATTCCGAGACTGCTTTAGTCTCAGTGAACTCCTGCTTATAAAGCCTTCAACAATTAGCTGAGATGATAATCATATATGATATTGTTTATTATTAAATTATATAGTGTTTGTAATTACACTGCATATTTCTCTGAAAGTCACTGTCGGAACAAGGTATACACCAACATATTCTCTTTGAAGTTATATCTAGTGTTCATATGTAGCTTATTAATAATAATTGAATAATTAGAAGTTTAATAAACACAAACACTTAATATGGAACACAATTACTATTTTAATTAAAGCGACGTTTCTCTCTAAACTACTATCACCCTTAGGAAAGTCAGCAGCCTCGTTTATCAAAGACTCAGCCGAATTTTGTCAGGAACTATATCGCCAAGATAAAGCAGAAGTAATGGTATCGTACGATGTAATAGATTTATTCACAAATATTCCCCATGATTTAGCCTTAGAAGAACTTAAGATAAGATTAGACAACCTGCCTGAGCCACTTGACAACACACTCGCCAATAACGACCTAATAGACCTTACTAGAACATGCATTCAAGCAACCTACTTCACCTGGGGGGATGATTTTTACCAACAAATTCATGGTCTGCCGATGGGGAGCCCGTTATCACCTCTACTTACGGAAATTTTCATGACAGCATTTGAAGAGAAAGCCCTGGCAATATCACCCGTTAAACCCATAGCCTATTTCCGCAAAGTGGATGACGCGTTTGTGATTTTAAACAGCATAGATGAACATACCACCTTACTAAATCATCTTAACCAACAGAACGACCGCATCAAATTTACATCAGAAACTGAAATTAATGACACTCTCCCATTCCTTGATGTAAAAGTACAGAGAGAACACGGCACCTTAAAAACCAGTGTGTATAGAAAACCAACACACACAGAGCAACATTATCATCCTTAGTTAAAAGAGCCAAAATAATTTCCACACCAGAGAAACTAGATGCAGAGATGACGCACCTCACAGATGTCTTTACCTCCTTAAATGACTACCCACCTAAATTAGTTGAAAATGTAATCAAAAAAGCACTATCTGACAACACTGAATGGAAAGCACAAGATAAACCACCAATTAGAGTTACTATCCCCTTCAACGGCAAAATATCATATCAAATAAGAAGATTGCTACAACAAGCCAGTATCCAGGTAAATTTCTCAGGCAAGAACACCATCAAAGAGATCCTCCAAGCTAATGGGAAATTTAAGGCAACTAAACCCACATCACCTAAAGGATGCATTTACCAAGTCTTCTGCTCGTGTAAAAACAGCTACATTGGAGAAAGTAGGCAACCATTAGAAGTAAGGCTGAGCCAACACATACCTAAACCATCTAACCAGACTTCAGCTGTAGCAGACCACATCCTACAAAATCCTAGACATAAGATACTATGGGAAAAGACAAAGAAATTGGCTATCCACCAAAACCACACCAAGAAAAGAAAGATATTGGAAGCCATCAACATAAAACGCTACAAACCAGAATTAAATAGAGATGAAGGCGTGTATCTACCACGGGCGTATGATACCATAATTGCAGGAAATTAAATATAAGTTTATTATAAAAGTGTTAAATATCTATAGGACTGTAATTTCACAGTAGTTGTCGAGCTTCTGTGGTTGTGAACTATTTGAATAATGAAGTACTATCAGTAATATAAGTGTTTCCTATCCAATATAAACATTATCATGTGGTTCTAGTTTACAGTAGTTGTCGTGCTTGTATTGTTATGAATTAGTTTGGGATAGTGAAGTACAATAAGTTATATAAGTGTTTTCCCAACTAACATAAACATTAATATGTGGTTATACTTTACAGTAGTTATCGTGTTTGTGTGGTATGGATTTTATAATAAGTGAAGTGCAATTAGTAAAATAAGTGTGTTTCTCAAATACAAACAATTAAATTTGGTTCCTCCTATAATTGTGTGCTATGTTTAATCACCTTGTATATGTTTTGATAAGTTTCCTTCTGATCTGTGTTGAATATACTAGTTTAGGATAGTGGGTTTCACTAATATGTTATTATAAGTTTCTCTTTGATCTGAAATTTACTAGATAAGTGGTTTACTTAAAGGGTTATGGGCTTTAATTTGGTGTTATATAATTTATGTATTTGGTTTCATATGGCTTCTTAATTATTATGATTGATTGACTGTTTTTGGCTTTAATTGGGTGTTATATATTTTATGTAAATGGCTTCATATGGTTTCTCAATTATTAAGATTATTTACTGTTACTTGTTTTTGTATATAAACCCTCTGTATATTAATTTTATTATCATCACAGAGGTTAATTAGTCTTCGTACTGACAACACCTAAAGCATCAGAGCTCCATAGCTATCGACTAAATATATCCTAGATATAGTAGCCTAGCTAAGACTCCAAAAGACTTCTCAAATCCAGAAAGACTACTAGATACTACAAAGATCATCTAGTCCAAAAGTAGATTTAAGGTTGTCTTTATCTTTTTCTTCACACCTTTACACGGTATAAGGTTTACTTTCTTTATATTTTGCATTCTTCATCAGTCTTTCATTTTCTTTAATTTACTATTTTATTCTACTTTATTTTCTTTGTTTATTTTCTTTGTTTATTTTCTTTGTTTATTTTCTTTGCTTATTTTTACTTTTTTTTATTTTTATTTTTTTTTACTTTATTTACTTTTTTTTACTTTATTTACTTTTTTTTATACTTTATTTACTTTTTTATTTACTTTTTTTACTTTATTTACTTCCTTTGTTTATTTTACTTTATTTACTTTAATTTACTATCTTATTTTATTTTCTTCAATTTAATAATTTACTTTAATTAAAGCTTATTTTCTTAAATCCTCATATTTTTCACCCCTAATATAATCTTTTTTTTTTATTATACTTTTTACCCCCTTTTCAGCTATATAGTATATAGGATAAACCACATTCCTATCTTTATTTATTTTTATATTTCTATTTTTTTATTTTTTGGTCATTTTACTTTTCTTTCTATCATCAACTAACAAAGAAGCTCAGTGTACAAGCCAACTGATTGAGCTCACCACAAGCTTCTTAAAACAATAACAAGCTAATTTATTTATATAACTAATAAGTCTGATAACTGTTAAGTACACTCATACAAGCAATAGGAACCCGTAGTTAATTAGTGTTAATCACACTGATTGACTAGCGGTTCTTTGTGGAAAGGGGTAACAACAGGTATATCAACTTACGTCATTAATTAATATAACCTTAATCAACACTGTTCATTCCCTCCTTTAGTTTTCGATTATATATTTCGGCAGCATAAGAACGATGGCGACAGAGGCTAGCTCACCAATGTCCATGGCTGACGCGTTTAACAGCAGCCCTGCACCAAAGTTCTTTCCTGCAGCAAAAAGGAGAGAGGAACAGACTCACGTCGTACTGGTGAGGCCACTGGAAGGCAAGTCCTTTCAAGGAGCCAAACTTACGGCAGTGGGGAAGGAACTTAAGAGTAAGTGGGGTATTACTAGCATACCCGACTTAAAGATAACTGTTTCAGGACAACTTAGACTTGCCTTAAAAAGGAGGTCTGAGATGGATCTGGCGCTAGCTCAGAACGCACTTCTCGGTATGACCGTGACGGTGTCCGAACCGATCACCTTGTCTATTGATAAGGTGGTTGTTCATGGGATACCGGCCGAATATACCGGGGAGGAAATTCTGGAAGATTTGACAGAGAGGGGGTACCAAGCTACCGAGGTATACCGGTTTAATGTGGCCCAGGGGAAGGATCAGGGAAGCGTCGCCCTGTCCTTCAAGAAAGGTTCCGCACCTGAGGCCCTTAAAATCGTGTACCTCAACCGCCGTACCCACCCCTATGTTCAGAGAGTGAGACAGTGTACCAAATGCCAGAAACTGGGACATACGGTTAAGTACTGTAAAGGAAAAGCCCAATGCGGAGGAGAACACGCGGTGGCTGAGTGTAGGGTGGGTAGTAAAATTAACTGCTCAAACTGCAAGGGCAGCCACGCAGCCAACTCCCCGCAATGCCCAAGAATTCTAGCGACCAAAGCAGCTCTACGCCTGCAAAGCAAAGACAAACTTACCTTTAGGGAGGCAACCCAACAAGTAAAAAACAAGGAGAGGGAAGCAAAAGTAGTCAGAGAACCGGTGGTGGAACCAAAGCAAGCTCCAGCACCGACTCTCTTGACATCCGATGTAACCCCCACCCCTAAAGGTAAAGACAAGAAGAAGAAAGAGAAGAACATATCAACCAAACCTGCAGAGGTCAAACAGAAGACACCCAAGAAAAAAAAAGAGGAACCGAAAACGAAGAGTCATGAAGAACACTTCATTCCTAAATTTAAAACGGAAAGTGGCTTCATGAACTTCATGATCGAGTTCCTCAGGGTGGCCGTATCCAATGAGGACCAAACTACCAAGATGGAAAGCTTACTCGGCAAAGTAAGGACACACATGGTCAACGCCGATGTCCTGTGTGTCATGATTAACTCAATCAACATAGTAAAAAAAAAGATCAAGAGAAGAAGACGACGACGAAGAAACCACAAAAAGTGATCAAACGGCAAACCTCGCACTCCGTAGAAGGATATCTCATGTTCGTCACTACAGCACTTGCGATATGCCCAGTTGCTTGCCGGTTTTAACACCAAAGACGAACACTAATGAGGTACCTCCTATGGAATGTGAAACGCCAATTGAACAATAAAAAGACAATACATAGAGGCATCCATCCGGACAGTCATCATGGCGGGCCAGGTTAAAGTTCTACAACTTAATGTTAATGGACTGGCCCCCAGATGTGCTGAGCTGAGAAAATACATCACACGCAACCCCAGGGATGTAATTTGCCTCCAAGAAACCAAGTTACTACCAACCTCGAAAGACATCTACATACCCGGATACACTTGTGAGAGAAGGGACAGACCAGGAAGTACGACACGTGGCGGCGGCATTGTCATCTATATCCGTGATAACCTAAATTATATTTCTGTTTCACTGGACGTAGAAGGACCTCTAGAAGCAATGGGCATAGCCATCACATTGAGCAATAATACGAATTTGACAATAGTGAATGTCTATGTACCCCCAGATGTCACGAAAAAACCAGTTGACTTCCAGTCACTTCTCGATCAACTTCCACAGGGCGAATCATTGTTTTGTGGGGATTTCAACGCAAAACACGTCCTGTGGTGGTCGCCGAGGAATGACTGCCGGGGGACTAGCCTATGCTCAATAATAGAAGCAAACGACTTATGCATGCTGAACGATGAGAGCCCTACTTTTGTTGGAGGAAATGCCCCACCTTCGCACCTAGATCTCACGTTATGTACGCTTGGTCTGGCAAACCGCTGCGACTGGCAAGTACACGAAGACGAAACACTTGGCAGTGACCATCTCCTGATAGAATTCTGCATTCAGGCCGAAGCAACCAGGGAAGTCTATAACGGGAGACCCAATTGGATTATGAAACAAGCTGATTGGGTTAAATTCCGTGTAGGCTGCCTTGAGTGGAAGGAAGAAGATATCATCGATACCAACATCGACGTGTACGCTACCAACATTACGAGCTCTATTATAGGTGCTGCTAACGACTCCATTCCAAAGACTTCTGGCGGAAAACCAAGGACTAGAAAACCATGGTGGTCACCGGAATGTCAGAAGGCGGTCAACGACAGAAGGAAGGCCCTCCGCCTACGAAAACGCCACTACAATGAAGCCAACCACCAAAATTACCTTAAGTTGAAATACGCTGCAAGAGACACCATAAAAAAGGCACAAAGTGGGCACTGGATGACATTCTGTAATGCGTTGAATAAAAACACGCAAACGGGTGCCGTCTGGAAGAAGCTGAACGCCATGAACGGGAAACGCAGATCATTCAACATACCAAACCTTGAAGATGGAGATAAGTATGTTACGAACGGCAAGGAAAAGGTAGATCTACTAGCAAAAACTTTTGCTGATGCAAGCAGAGACGAAAACCAATCACCAGAGTTTCTGAAGAGGAAGGAAATCTTTTACTCGCAGCACCCTTCATTAGTAATTGAATCTAATGAAGTGGCTGAACCAATCAACCTACCCTTCTCTGAGGGAGAGTTAAATAAGGCTCTTTCCCTCAAGAAGGATAGTGCGGCTGGTGAGGACAAAGTAAAGTACTCCATGCTCAAACATCTACCAAGAAACGCCAAGACGATACTACTAAACTTCTTCAACACATCCTGGCTGTCAGGAGAGGTACCTAAAGAATGGCGAAAAGCAAACGTCATACCTCTACTGAAAGCTGGGAAAGAGAAGAACAAGGTAGAGTCATATCGACCAGTAAGTTTGACATCCTCACTATGCAAAACATTGGAAACAATGGTTAATATCCGATTACAGTTCTATCTGGAGAGCAACCGATTGATCGACGAAAATCAAAGTGGGTTCAGGAAAGGACGATCAACAATGGACCACTTGGTTAGACTACAGCAAGTCATGCCGCAGGCCCTTCTCTCGGGAAACCTGTTATGTGCCGTGTTCGTAGATCTGACCAAGGCTTTCGATTTAGTTTGGTTAGACGGGCTGCTCTTCAAGTTGGGACGTATCGGTATAACGGGCATAATGTTTCGGTGGATTAAAAGCTTTCTGAGCGATAGAAGGATACAGGTCAATGTTGGCAGATTCCTGAGTGCCGAGCAAACATTAGAAAATGGCACGCCTCAGGGGTCTGTTATCAGTCCCACTCTCTTCAACATCATGATCAATGACATTCACAAATCGTCCTACCTCGATTCTAAAACTAACTTGGCTAAATTTGCCGATGACAGTACCATATGGAGAAATGGGACGAGCTTCTGTGACCTACAAAAGAATCTGCAAAGAGCCTTAGACAAATTCATGACATGGGCAAACGACTGGGGATTTAAAGTCTCGGAGAAGAAAACAGTCGGCATGCTTGTGAGCAGGGATAGAGGGATAAACAGAATGACTCTGTGTATGAACGGGAAAACCATCGAGTTCAAAGACCAAACCAAGTTCCTTGGCGTAATCTTTGACCGACGGTTGACCTGGAAACCGCACATCGACTGGACTGTAGATAGATGCTCCAAAATCCTAAACTTAATGAGAAAATTAACGGGCAGTACGTGGGGCGCCAATAGAGTTACACTAATGATGGTATATCGTGATCTAATACGTTCTGTATTAGACTACGGCTCTTTGGCCTTTATGAACTGCGCGCCAACACTCTTAAGCAAGCTTGACACCATCCAATACAAAGCTCTGTGCATTGCGACTGGCGTAGGGCTCGGGACTAGGCGAGAGGCACTACTACAAGAAGTCGGGGAGTTGCCCCTATCCCTAAGAAGAAAAGAACTGGCGACAAGGTATTGGGTCAAGATATCACAACTAGGTGAAAGATCCCCAACATTTCTCAGTCTACAAAAGACAAAATATGTAAGAGATCCCAAAAAGAAAACCTTCAGCCAGGGTATCAGAGAAACGATCAAGGAACTACGACTGGGGGAGCTCGTGATAAATAAACACGACCCCCCAGTTGTCGCCCCCTGGACGCTCCCTATACCACTGGTCAATCTAGATCTACTACAGAAAACCGACAAGAAAAATAACCCCAGTGCTGCACGTGCTTACTCTCTAGAACATTTGGAAGACAACTGGCCGTCTAATGACTGGGACCATGTGTACACGGATGGCTCACGCAATCCTGAAAGGGGCACCAGCTCGTTTGGAATATACCTGCCAAACGGGGAACAGGGAATAAGCAGGAAACTGCCCAATAACTGTTCGGTGTACACTGCAGAGCTTGTTGCCATTCGTGACGCTATTTCATGGATCTCCCATCAAAAGACCGGCAAGTTCGTCATTCCAAGCGATTCTCTGAGCAGTCTGATTTCAATCCAAAATGACAACTCGGAATCAAGACCAGAAGTCATTTTGGAAATCAGGCAGCTATATCAGAGGGTCCTAGAGAAGGGAAGCAAATTAGAGCTCGTGTGGATTCCATCACATGTCAACATTAAAGGAAACGAGGAGGCAGATCGACTCGCCAGCGAGGGTCTCAACGACACAGCTACACGCCGCCTCATAGACTACAGCACCACGGAAATCTACAGTATGGTCAAAAGACAGGTCAATTCAATCTGGGAATTAAATCTCGTTGAACTTGACACATACAGATTCCGACTGGATGACGAGATCTACACCAAGACAGCAACCAATCACCCTAGACGAGATATATGCAGACTCATATCGAAACTAAGGGTGAAAGAGAGGCTGCGAGACTACAAACACCAAGTCATCGTCTGTGAGTGCGGAGAAGAGTGTACCACCAACCATGTCCTGGTAGACTGCGAGGTTTACAAGGAAGAGAGACGGGACTTAGTGAGAATGATGGAGACCAATAACATACCATTCAACACTAAGAACCTACTCTTCCCTAACCCAGATCTGAAGCTACAAATCTTCGAAGAAGTCCACACCCTAATGGACACAGTTGGACTAAGTAAATTAGTGAAATAAGAAAGGGTCACGGCTAGATAAATTCTCCATACAACGTAGGATGGTTGAGTAAAAACGTCCTCACGAAGGAAGCCCAACCATCCTATACATTTATTTTAATTTATTCATTTTACTTTATCTTTATACTTTACTTTTACTTAAATTTATTTTATATTTATTTATTACCTTCAATTTATTTTTTATTTTTTCTACTTATTTTTTATCTCAACTTATTTTTTTTTATACGACGTAGGATGGGGAAGTAAAAACGTCCTCTCGAAGGAAGCCCAACCACTCTACAACTTTATTTTAATTAATTCATTTTACTTTATCTTATCTTTACTTTACTTTACTTTAATTTATTTTATTTTATTTAATTTTATTTTTATTTATTACCTTTAAATTAATTAACTAATAAATTTTAATTAATTCATTTTACTTTATCTTTACTTTATCTTTACTTTATCTTTACTTTACTTTTACTTTAATTTACTTTATTTTATTACCTTTAATTTATTTTGACTACAACTTTATTATACTCTCTTTATTTATTTAATTTTATATTAGTTTAATTTACTACTAACATCTACTAAACTGGCGGGATAGTGGAGTAAGAGGGAGTCATGATCAGATGGGCTCTGCATCTAAACACTATTCTGCCAAAACAAATACCAGTGGGATAGTGGAGTAAGGGGAGACCACGAGAAGACAGGTCTGGCACCTAAAAACACAAATCCCACAAAGAAGACATCTACCAATCCAGAATAAAAAGAGATCATCTACCAACGATGTATTTTTATTAAATAAAGGGAAGAACTTCCCACTAAAACCTAATCCATGGCCTAAGGCCAAAATGGAAAGTTTGCAAAATCATATTCTAAAAATCAGGAAGCAGCTTCGGCTCTCCTATGTCTTGTCTGTGATATCACTTAAGTGGAAGCAGACGTTAAACACCAAAAGAAGAAGAAGAAATTTTATTATCATTAGCTTGAAAACGTTGAGAGAATCCTCAACGAAACGTCGCTTTAATTAAAATAGTAATTGTGTTCCATATTAAGTGTTTGTGTTTATTATCTATGTCAATTGCTAAATGCCGCTCAAAGAAGAATTAGAAGTTTATTAAAATAGTGTCTTTACAGAAGTTATCGAGAGGTTATACGTCTTCTTTGATTGGCATTTAGTAATTAAACATATTAACACAAGGTACAATTTTATGGATACAAAATGACCGAGTTTGATACTAAGCGACGTTTCGACTAGGATACTCTCGTCTTTATCCTCGTCGAATGTCGCTTAGTATCAAACTCAGTAATTGTGTATCCATAAAAATCGTACCTTGTGAGGTTATACGTCGAAATCACTTATAAATTAATATCACTTTATCATATTAATAACTAATAATCAAAATTAACTTTATAAATATACTATAAGCAGACGTTATCATTTTATTTGGACTGTTCACGCATTTTACGGAACATAATTAGAAATTGAATTTAAAATCACTTTAATGTTTACATCAATATGTGTGTTTCGTATATTTTGCGGTTTGTTGTAAAAAAAGAGCCACACACCCTTTTTTTCTTTTCTTTCGTAACAAATTCATTCAACTCAAAATTCATATAATAATTGTATGATGAGAGAGAGAGAGAGAGAGGTGGGTTCAACGTCCACTTAACACAACTAGGTCATTTCGGGACCGACATATGGTTTTAATTTGATTTCAATAATTCGCCTGTGCATAGGGGTCCTTAGCATTGGGAGGAAACCGGAGTGCCCGGGGGAAAACCACGAGGTTGAGAAGGCGAGCTATCTCCATGTCACATACGCTCACACTAGGCCTCGAAACCACAGCCGCAAGCCAGAAGTCACCGGCCAGCTAGAGGTCGAAGCGCGGCACTCTAGATCACTGGGCCATCCCAACCCCCTTGGCATGTACAAGTTTGGGATCGAAACCACGCCGCCCGACTCGATGATAGACCTTATGACCTAAACCACACCACTTGACTCAATGACAGGCCTTATGATCTAAACCACACCACTTGACTCAATGACAGGCCTTATGATCTAAACCACACCACTTGACTCAATGACAGGCCTTATGACCTAAACCACACCACTTGACTCAATGACAGACCTCGTGATCCAAACCACACTCAATGGTAGACCATTCACACCACATCCCTTTAAATGTTCTGGAAGAGTAAGCACACGCTGCCTCGCACACATTACCCTCCTCACTCACAGTGATAGACACATCTCTTTATGATGACTAATACCCAGTTATATATATTGTTTAAATAAACCAGGAATATGGTTATCTCGTTTTCCACCTCGGGGCTCCAAACCACAGCCGCAAGCCAGAGGTGGCTGGCCAGCTGTAGGTCGAAGCGCGTCATTCTAGGTCACTAGGCCATCCCAACCTCCCAAAATTGAATGTGGTTTAAACCAATATGTGCACAGGACCTCAATTTGTCGTCCCACTGGAAAATTGTCCTACACCACTGTTATTGGGGAACCATGCCGGGAAATATGGATGAACTTTCTCGGCCAACGCAGGGATCGACCACTTCTAGCCCATCAGATGGCACACAAGAATTAATAACCATGCACATAAAGGGGACACCTTGCCAGTGTGGCGGCTCGGATGGCTAAATGAGTCAAATGACAAGGTTTCGAATCCCCGGTTGAACGTGACAAGGAGAAGAGTCGTCTGTCCCACCTCGTGGGTTTTCTCCGGGTCCGCCCTCTGCTAAAGACCCCATTTCTCTCTCTCTCTTGCCCGTGTTATTACTCCTCTGGATTTCACAAAACAACAAACAACCTTAAATATAAAGGGTGATCACTCGGAAGATATATTGGGTGAAATTGACGATTCATGCGTAACCAAGGTAAAGGAAAATCGCATTAATTTTAAATATATTGACGAGACATTAAATCCGCTGACTGATACCAATTACTAAATGTATTCAACCGAAAACCGTCAAAGCTGCCTTTGTCCATCCCCATCCCATTTCTTGACATCTGAGTATTATTGTGACAATCTTGTTTGGTTAAATGATTGAAATGGGGTTTAATCCTACTGCTATACACCTAACCTAACCCAGGCTAATGGAAGACAGCATACGCCGTACAGTGTGCTATGAGGGAAATTTTGCCCGGGCAGCTACAGCCTACTCTTATATCGAATTCCAACTGCCAAGGGATCTTTTCCATGCACTCCAATGTGTACACGGGACCTCGGTTTTTCGTCCCATCCGAACGACTAGACAGCTGTCCTTGTCATACCCTCCTGTTGCATCTCTGACAAGGGGACATCACTCCGGAAAAATTGTTTGGTTAATAAAGCACACCCAGTAGCAAACTCGACAGCTTTCCGTGGGCGAATTGCGAATGCCTCGAACCCCATAGAGTATGCAGTATATAATACAACTGTTACAACGATTCTGAAGTGTTGTAAGTGTCTGAAGAGCGCATGGAAAGAACGGTCTTACATTCGGCAAACCTCGACAGATTCCGGTAACCTCCGTAACTTTACATCTAGACCATACATTTGCCATGCTGTTAGTCGAAATCCGATTTACTTACACAGGAAAACGTGCCGCTCTTACAAAAAAGTCCAAAAATGGCGTCTTTTCTAGATATAATCTCTATGGGGCAGCCAGTTTTTAGTTTGTTGATATAATCTCCATGGAGGAAGTCATTTTTTATCCGGGTCCTTTAAAATAGTTCCAAAATGGCGGAATTCGTCATACATCCGAATCTGTTGAGATATGCCGAGTGAACGATCTTAGTCACCTTTTTCACGAACCCCAATTAATGACGTCATCTGGTAGCATATTGCATAAGCTTTCTGTGGAACAGTCGATTGCAAGTAAAAATGACCGGAGTCCCATCGAACGAAGGCCCTTCTGGAAGTTGTAATTAAACCTTCGCGTCAAATATTCTCGGCCAAAAGTTTGTTTTGAGTTTTATGCGAAAAGAAGAAAAAAGTGAGTTTGTGATTATGAAATCTGGGTTCATGTTTTGATTCGGTACACGGTTTGGTTTGAATTCTTGTATATAGGACTAAATGAATAAAAGTTTTTTAAAAAAAATTATTTAACAGATCAAATTTTACATTTTAGATTTAAGATGAGGAGTATTTTTTAAATCACAGACAAGAAGAAAGGTATAGACTTCTCACAGTGGATAAAACATGATGTGGACGTATATTGCCGTCGCCCCTGTCTTTGAGGAAAATATTTAATTTGATGTCTTACTGTTGTTCTGAAAGATATAACTGTATGGGCTTCGATGTTCTAATGATTTATTGTTGTTTAAAGGGACAACAGCACTCTTGCTGGCTTGACAGGTCCAGAATTTTTTTTATTCTTATTGTAACTACAAGATGTTTAAGTGTTCTATCTGTTGTGTAAATTACTTGTCCAGAGGGTTCGAAAATATTTTAAATCCAAGTTGCATTTGAAAGTACTTACGTAAGGATTTTCAAACCATGTTACGGCATGTAGTTGAATTTTTCCAATTTTTAAAATTAGGTGTGTTAAGATGAAATTTGTATCATTTTTTAATTGAAATATTGTAAAATATTACAAATTGTTGACCAGAATAAAGATTTGAACATATTATTCAGTTACAACAAGAGTGGTATTGGGGCTTTCTTTGGCCACTAAAAGGTCATTATTATTGATATTCATTCTATGCACGTGGACGACTCCTTCGTTTCCTTCTACCACACAGTACAAGATCCTCACTGAGTGGAATCATCCTGTATTTCGGGTCGAAGATTTTTCAAAAGTCTGACAATAAATGATTTTTAATGGCTCAGCGACTGACGGGCGACTTTACACCCTCTAGGAATTTGTAGGCTAGGCACTGGACTAGTACTGATGGTGATATTGGTAGATAACTGACATTCTTATTGTAACTACAAGATGTTTAAGTGTTCTATCTGTTGTGTAAATTACTTGTCCAGAGGGTTCGAAAATATTTTAAATCCAAGTTGCATTTGAAAGTACTTACGTAAGGATTTTCAAACCATGTTACGGCATGTAGTTGAATTTTTCCAATTTTTAAAATTAGGTGTGTTAAGATGAAATTTGTATCATTTTTTAATTGAAATATTGTAAAATATTACAAATTGTTGACCAGAATAAAGATTTGAACATATTATTCAGTTACAACAAGAGTGGTATTGGGGCTTTCTTTGGCCACTAAAAGGTCATTATTATTGATATTCATTCTATGCACGTGGACGACTCCTTCGTTTCCTTCTACCACACAGTACAAGATCCTCACTGAGTGGAATCATCCTGTATTTCGGGTCGAAGATTTTTCAAAAGTCTGACAATAAATGATTTTTAATGGCTCAGCGACTGACGGGCGACTTTACACCCTCTAGGAATTTGTAGGCTAGGCACTGGACTAGTACTGATGGTGATATTGGTAGATAACTGACATCATGCTTTAATAGAACTGGATTAAGACTAGTAATTACTTGCTTATTTTTCATTGAGGACAAATGTAGTGCGAGTTATTAATAGAGAATTTCCCCCTCCCCTCCGGCATTTTTGGGTTGATTTATTGGTCTAGAATAGGAGAAAAGGAATCAAATTTGCAATTTAATAGCATTTTTGCGTAATTCTGGTGATATTACAGCGGAGGGAATGGGGTGTAAAATGTCTTTCTGCGGAGCAATCAGATGTATTGGGTGTGAGATTTTCAACCCAGTCAACTTCAAATCCCCGTAGCAAAAAATCTAAACGATCAACCCCCTAAAAGTTTATGATGAGGAGATTGCCAAATGTGGTCCCCATTGTGCCGAAAAAGATTGGAACGAACGGAATGTTTAGTAGGAAAAAGCTACAGCCTGTGATGTGACACCCATTTAACATTAAAGTCAATGGGCAAATAATTACTAGTCTGAATCCAACTAAGCTGAGCACAGCTAGTCAAACGCACGAGTTATCTAACTTGTTTAAGTCTGGGTCATACTATTGTTACTATTCTTATATTCGCCCAAAGTTATTATTTATATAGCATAAATCTTCTCACTATATAACTACAATGGAATCAGTACATCAATGGATCTTATTTATTATAAGGTCCATGGTATATCAAACTATCATTTCATGAATATTTTGAGAAGTAAATGGAAAACGAACATCTTTTGGACCTTGGAACTGATTTTTTAAAATCAGAAATACTAGAAAAAGCATGCAATAGAAAAAGCAAAACACACAATTTAAAAAAAAAAACAACCTAAATTTCATTAAATTAGTAATTTTTGTTCGGACCTCGGTCATACGTTAAGAACAGGCATGCCCAAACAAAAGCCGTAGCATGTTCCACAACATAGGATCCTTTGGGTGAAGATCTTTTTCTCCGTAAGCCATATTCATATCCCAAATATTTAGATATACAACTCGATCGCGAAATTCGGAAAATTCTTCCATTATAATTCTTTCAAAAAAAGGACAATTGAAATCGTTTACCGCAGGCTTCCAAGCTCTTATATACATACTAGGCCCTTTAACTGCAAGAAATAACTGTTTATTTCGATCCATCGTCCGACGTAGAGCTGTAGCAATACTTCGAAGCATGTTACGCATTACGTAATAATGATTCCGACTTAAATGGGCATTTAAATGAATAACAAATATATGTCTTCCCTCAGTCGGTATTTCATCCAACATTTGTCCAATAGATTTAGCCCGCAGTCCGTTTTCCGGGGACGATCTTACCATATTTAATGTAGATATGGGCATATTGTGGGATTTCCATTGCATTTTAAAGTTCGTACTTCTATTAACACATTCCGCCATTTTGGACCAAATTCGTAGATCCATCCCCACGTTACCCATAGTTAAGTTGCATTGAGTGAAAGGAATCAATTTGGTAAACCAATTCTTTGTAGTCGAGTCACCAGACAGAATGAGAGTTGTATTTTTTTGACAATTTTCGAAGTCTTCATCAGTTCGGTTAATTCGACAATACGTTGGGAAATATTGTCCTTTTGAAGCATATCCTGTTGGCAGTGACAGATCCCAGGTCTTGGATTTCGGTAATCGGTGACAAATAGGCAGTAGGTGTCTATCGTTTCTCTCTCGTCCTGTAAACAACGACAAATTGTTTTTAGAAGTAAAATAAAAAAAAATCATTTTCGCCGTTAGGGATATGCTTATAGAGAAAGCCCGGGACTTCTTATCGGTAGATGCATTATGTAGGAGCCAAATCTGCCTATTGCACCCTTTTTATTAATAACTTGAAATGTTATATAAATTATATAGGCCATTATTAGCATGACAAGACCATAATAAATTTATAGAACATCGGGTGGCTAAGATGTTAAATAGATTAGAACGCTATCGCTATTAACGTTAACATGGATAATTGAGACTCGGTTAGAACGCTATCGCTATTTACTAATTTAACGATAACATGGATAATTGAGACTTAGTTAGAACGCTATCGCTATTTACTAATTTAACGTTAACATTGATAATTGAGACTCGGTTAGAACGCTACCGCTATTTACTAATTTAACGTTAACTTGGATAACTGAGACTCGGTTTATTATTATTGTAATGGCTCTTGACAGTCGAGTGCACGAAAACACTGTGATTTACAAAGCGTGTGGTGGGGCGATGAACAAATATAAAGAGAGAGAGAGAGAAAGAGAGAGAGAGAGAGAGAGAGAGAGAGAGATGAGGTTTAACGTCCATTCGACACAAACTAGGCCACAAAAAATCTCAGTTGCGTCCAGCCTCCTTCTCAATTCAAAGCACTAGCATTTATCACCAGGGCCGGATTAACGATGGGGCACAGGCCAGAGGGCCTCCCAAATTAGAGGCCCCCACCAAAAAATCTCAGTTTCGTCCAGCCCCCTCCTCTAGAGATGCCATCATTTCATAGCACTCACATAGATTGGTCCACTGAAATAACGCCAGAATGCGCTTATTTTGTGGCAGAATTTTATTTTTTTTCTGAGGGAGGTGCTTCTAAATGGCTCCACACAAGTGCCTGCAATGCCAGGAAATAATGTTTCTGGTCTACAATTTCTGAAAATTTCCAGAAAAGTAAGGCGCTCCCTCCCACAGGCGCGAGTACAAGGTGCGGAAACCAGGAGCAAATGCCTCTCAAAAAAATCTGCCGCCATATAAAATGCAAAATTACCACTCAGATATCACCCCAATGGCAGAAAAACGTGTTTCCTGCATCGTTGTTTTTCAAAGTTTTTTTTAGGGAGGACAAAGACAAGGGTGTCACCCCAACAGGCGAAGGGCCTCTCCTATCACCTCTTTCTGGGTAGGCGTCTGACCCACCACATGACATTAAAGCGTTCATTTTGGTCGCCACCAAATGACATGATTAGAGATTTTCGTTCTGGTCGCCCTATCCACGTCGCCTTGTGGTGTTTCGGACTAGTTCTAGCTTAGAGGTTGAGGCGTTTCTCATTTTCGTGTGCTTAACATCAAAATGAGAATTAGCGCTGCCGAAATTGACAAGGGAGCGACGTTGATTGCAGCTCAAAATGAGTGGAAAACGCGTTTGTGACAGTCTTATTTACAAAATTTTCGGGGGGTGGGTCTTCCAGATCCCCAACCCACGTACACACACGCACCTGCGTTCCGCACTCAGTAACTCGGGCATTATATTGACGTCTCCAACACTGCACCCTCACTTTTACAATCCTACATATACGGCCCTGTCCAAGACGCCCCTTGTGGGGCTTGGCGCCTTTGGCGTTCGCGGTCGGTGATCAGGGGCCCCCACATGTTCCAGGCCCCAGGGTCCCCACCATGGTTAATCCGGCGTTTGTTTAGAACCCAGTCAAATATTCGTTTCCGTAATTCTTACTTGATTATAAAATTATGTATAAAATTGAAAATACCTTTTACTACAACTTTTACATTTGCAAACACCCTGAATGTATCAGCGCTGAAATGCGAAATGAAATGGGGTGTAACAACCATAAAATCTTTTCAAATGGAAAACTAAGAAACACCCGTTGTGCATTCAAGATTTATGATCTCTATCGTTTTGACAGGATTTTTTTAGAAAAAAGGGGATTAACTCCAGAACAAAGGATTGTGACCTGTATCGCTTCGAATTGGTTAATCTTGGTCATTTGGAGATTTTGGCGGCCATTTTTGACATAATATGCCAACATCATTTTTAATTATCTTAAAGGGACAATAACACTCTTGCTGGCTTGACAGGTCCTGTAGTTATTCTAACTACAAGATGTTTAAGTGTCCTACCTGTTGTGTAAATTATCCATTACAACCTATCTTACTTGTCCAGAGGGTTCGAAAATATGTTTAAATCCAAGTTGCATTTGAAAGCGCTTACGTAATGCTTTTCAAACCATGTTACGGCATGTAGTTGAATTTTTCCAATTTTTAAAATAAGGTGTGTTAAGATGAA
The DNA here is from genome assembly GCA_917208275.1 of Patella pellucida. Lineage (NCBI taxonomy): Eukaryota > Metazoa > Mollusca > Gastropoda > Patellidae > Patella > Patella pellucida. The sequence continues at coordinate 6,005,713 of OU795041.1, forward strand.
ATTTGTATCATTTTTTAATTGAAATATTGTAAAATAGTACAAATTGTTGACCAGAATAAAGATTTAAACATATTATTCAGTTACAACAAGAGTGGTATTGGGGCTTTAATGTGTTCTTTACCCCCAAAGACCTAGGGAAAGACACCAAGATCATCCAATTTGAGTTGATAGTTCCATAGTTATGATCATTTTAAGACGTCTCGGTGGTCATTTTTGTCGCCATCTTGACCCCCCCCCACACTTTTCCGGGGGTCCTACTTTGGTAAACTTTAAGTATGTTATAAAATACACTAAACCCTGCCAGAATGAGTTGAAAATTCTTTTGTTGCAATATTTTAGGGATTAAACTGTATTATTTGGATCTACTATTTATTTGCTAGACACACAGAATGTTCCTCATTTAAGTGGATGGCATGTGCACAAAGTAAGGACATTAAATCACGTTACATTTCATTCTTTCTTCGAAGTCAAGACGATGTTCAGGCTTTAAAAAGGATGACATTATGAGCATGACTATCAATTGTTTTTAAATATCGAGATTCTTTGATAAATACCTTCTCCTTAAATATGTTTCTGGTTTCGTTATGGCCAGATCTCTCATATGATAATCCTTTAAAGTTTCTAAGTCTTTACACGTCAGATTTCTGGAAGGCGGGGCCCCGCAATGCCACTCATCACCGCCGTTAACATACGTCATATTACACGTGACCTTATACCCGGGTATATTTGGACGCGAAGAACATAACGTTGACTGTTCTTCCGCGCCTTTTTTAAAACTGGCTTTGTAGTAGAACACTGCATTCAATTGACGTGTCCATTTAAGAAATGTAGAACGCTCTTCTCGATAGTACGGAATATATATAATAACATTGTTTGTTCCATTCCATATGGTGGGAATATTTATGATGTATGTCCCATTATTAAAATCCTTAACACGACCAGCTATTCCCATCTGTTTGGAACTTTCAAACATTCTTATTCGTATGTCATCACCACCGCGTTTAACCATGTCACCAAATCCATTATAGAGCTGCAGTTTAATACGTATGTCTTCGCCAACGGTATAAACACCGCCTTCCGGAACTATTATCGTAACGTCGGATCTTTTTGAATCAGGAAGTTCGCGTCCATCCTTTATGGGCTGGTCGTCCAATGTCATTACCTCATAAGGTAATAAGCTTTCGTTGGCTATAATCGTGTTGTCAAAATGTTTTTCAAAGTTCATTACTGGGTTTGACTTGAAACAAAGACACGCTTTTTCTCCGCGACACGAGGACATTGCGTTTAGTTCTCTGGGACATGTAATTTGACAGTTGGTGCAGCCCTTGATAAAGCTTAGAAGCAACTCTTTTGTATTAACTTTGTATACAAAATGTTTTGGGTTAACCCAAGTTGGCAGGGACGATCTTGTATGATTATCTTGAATACCAATTATATTCCATACATTACTGAAAAATAATAGATTGATTAACGTATTATTCAATTGATGATGAAATTTTAGCAGATCCGTCATTTTTGGAAAGCGATGACGACGTCGAGAGTGACTTAGAGCGGGACAGCGATGAACACGTCTCAAGGAAAATGTAGACAGCGATATCGCTAATGCTAATGTAAACAAATCTTTTCCCGATGTTTTTACGGCAAATTCTGAATCCCTTGTTGGAAACCGTATGATTTATAAAATCTGTTGCTGTGGGAACCATAAAAATTTAGTCGTTCTCCCTCAGTACCTGAACTTATTTTTTTTTTATTCATACAATAGGAGTAAGTATTTGCACTACGTATGTCTATGAATGCATATCTGACAAATACCTATTAGAATGGTTTTTCATGTTTTTCATGAAATTTGTCAAATTACCAAAGCTATATTTTTGTAAAATTTGTTATATTTTTTTACTTATAACTTCTCACATTTTACACTTATTATTGCTACTCTGAAAAATTATTCTGTGATAATTTTTAACATATAGTTTGAGTTTACATAGAGATTAAAGCTTTTTTTAAAATTGTAATGTTTCACTTCACATTTTTCTCCTTTTTCCCCTGTTGTTGTCATGGTAACTGTTGGAATACCACTCAAGTGTTCATGTCCAAATTTGGGTATTTAGTACATTGACCATTCTTAACTCCAAAAAACACAGTTTTCACATACCATGCTCACTGGATATTTTACATTACCATGAAATGAAAATCAGCAGTAATTTAACCAAATTTTGCAAATTAATTGGATTCAATGGGTACTTTCCTATTCTGAAAAGTATAGCCTGAAAGGGTTAATATTATTATTTTTTAAAAAAAAGTTATGATAAATATCGCTTTGGTGACACACTGGGAGAGAGAAAATTGGGTTTAACGTCGATTCGACACAAACTAGGTCATTTCGGGTTTAATTATTTTCAATAAATCGCTTTGGGCCGTAGTGGTTTTTAGCAGTGGGAGGAAACCAAAGGACATTGAGAAAACCCACTGGGGTTAGGCCGACGACCCTAATCCTTCTCACGTATAACCGGGGATTCGAAAGCACGCCTGTTAACTCAATCACAGGCTTTATGATACAGCGCGCACGTGCTGACCATTCGGCTACCCCCCCCCCCCGTTGATGTAACAAGTTATGACACTCTTACCCAGGTTGCATAATAAAGTAGCAGGTAAAAAAAAATCCACAAACAACGGCTAACACAGGTCTATCTAACCAACACAACTTCATTATTACGAATACTCGGGAATCTGAAAGCACAATTTAACATAGTCATTTGTATTGTATTTACTTAAAGGACCTAAGTCCGTAACTCAAAATCCTCCAAAATCTTTAACATCGAAAACACGAATTATTGGCCAATTTAAATTCACATTGATGATGTTAGGCGGAGAACTGGGAAATCCTAACTAGCTAGTTTTCATAAGTTGTTGCAACTCACTGCTGGGGGAAGTTTTAATATTTATTTCTCGAGAAATAACACTAATATGTTGTAAACAGAACTACCACACTCCCATTTATGTGCCAGAAACGTTTTAAACAAATAATCTAAACGACAGCAATTTTGTCCTCGCAATAATAAAGTAGTGAGACGGCGAGCTTTCAGCCAATGAAAATCTAGTAAATAGCGAATAACAGTAAATACACGTGACCGTAAGGAGAATTTAATAGATCCCGTCGTTGTTTTGCTATAATATAATCAGGTCGTTTTTTTTAGCCTAACTCGTTATAAATGATATTTCTAATGAAAAGAAAGTGCGCGCTATTAGTACTGGTATTTGCCGATGTCGGCTAACATGTAATAAGTGCATAAATATGAAAGATTTAGGTCAGTTATGCCGTGCTTTCGGGCGAACAGTTTTCCCCGATGCCAGACAAGCTTTATCTCTCTTACCCCCGTGAAGCCGCTGCCACAGCTCATAGTGTTAAGATAATTTGCAAAGGGTTGAAATGTTGTTTGATAACAATGATATTATAGGCCTATATATAATCGAATATTTATATAGATAATTTCCAAATATCAATCAAGGTGTGCGAAGCTATACTGTATCAGAGGCTCTTTTCCTACTGTATTTGTCTTTGTATGTGTAGACATATAGGCCTACTACTTCGCATTGTCGAGTTCACCCTAATATTCTGGTTAGAATAGACCCCCTAAGCGGGAAGCCTACCTTTCCTCATCTCTAATAAAGTCGACAATGTAGCATCCATATAATATAACTATGCATGAATCAAATGTAAGGCCCAGCACCCCCTCCCTCATACACTGCTTAATCCCCCACCCTCCATATAAGGTTGGAAACACCTTTTAATATCACTATACCCACAAAACGGAAATTCATTGAGCCCGACCACATCACACCAAAGGCACCCCTAATAAGGTTTGATATAGAATAACAATTAACTGATGTTTTGTGGACAGTTATTTGTGTTTGCTAAATTATGACATTTTGAAATTAATGTAAATGCTAAAATGTCCCTTGTTTGCCCATTCCTTTATTTAAAAAAAAATATATATTGACTACTTGGTCTTGCTCAAAGGAGAGGTCTATGGGAGTTTTAAAAATACATTTTTTTTCCAACTTTTTTTATTAAAGATAATTGGATTATAGACCAGGCAACCCCACTCTACAAAAAAAAATACAAACAGATATAAATATTACAATCAGAACATAATGAAAAAACAATAATAAATCAAATACATAAATATACACATATATAATATAAATAAAATAAAACCAAGTACGAACAATCCAAACCATAAGACATAATTCAAAGTCCTAAAAAGCGTTATAGGCAAAATAGTGTATTCAAACACTCACACGCACCCATACACACTACACAGACACTAATTCATTGATAATTAACATCAAACAACTGAGAAAAAAACGTACCATTATAGACTAAATAAATATGTATGCTGCACATGTCTGATATATAAATAAATAGTTAAGATTTTTAATACATGTAGTTCAAAAATTAAACATTAAATATTACTGTTATGAATTAAAATTGACAAAAGTTACCAACTACTTTCATATGTGTCCACTTTTTACAAATCAAGCAAATAGCAGAAAGTTCACTAGTGGTAGAAGATTGAGCTGCTGAAAGTGATCTATGCGACCGTAATCGTTTCTTAGGTGACTGAGTTGATTGCGGTTTGACAGGTGGGGCAGGTTTCTTTGCAACTCTCTTCTGGGTTTTCCACACGCTGCTTATCACAAAATCGAGAATAACACAATTTATAAGTTTTTTTTGAAAACATCACGACACCACGACATTTTTAACCTGACACTAATACATTTCAAATGTAATGTCTCGTAAAAATACCTACCCTTCACTAAATTAACTGCGAATCAAACTGGCCCTCACTACCAAATTCTCTGGGTGACCATGACTTGAGTAAAATAATGTGCTCGGTATGGGCTACGGCCTACTCGTAGGTATTATTAGTGAAGGTTGAGATAGTGAGGGCTAACTTGATTTCGTGGCCGCTTCAACATTGATAAATAAAATCGACAACTTTAAAAAATAATTATTAAATACTGGCACATGCTGGATGTGTGGAGATCATGTTTTTTAAATTAGTACAAAGAGACGTGTAATTTAAAAAATTAAAATCTCCCACAGAGGTTGTTGCAACGAACTTGAACGATAAGTTTCTTCGGTCTTTCGCCTAAATTAACTTACCGGGAAAAGATGAGCTTCTGTAACCGATATTTTAGATCCAAATCTTTTTAAACGTCCTACTGTTATGCACTTAACCTGAGCTAATTGAAGACGGGCATACGCCATACAGTGTGCTATCAGGGAAATTTTGCCCGGGCAGCGGCGCTACGGCCTACTCTTATATCGAATTCCAACTGCCAGGGGATCTTTTAAGTGCACTCCAATGTGTACACGGGACCTCGGTTTTTCGTCCCATCCGAACGACTAGGCAGCTGTCCTTGTCAGGCCCTCCTTCTGTATCACTGACAAGGGGAAATCAAGTCGGAAAATCGAGATGAACGTTCTCGGCAAATGCAGGGATCGAACACTCGACCTTAAGGCTAGCGAACCAGCGCCTTATCCACTTAGCCACCGTGATCCCTTTTTTTTTTGCGTGTTTTGTAGAGTGTGTATACCTAAATAAGCAAAGATATTGTCTCAAGGCTGCTGGTTTGATAAAATTCTCTGATAATTCCCCAAACCCAATGCCAAACTTGACGGGTTTTTTTTTATATAATACAATATCCACAGAAATCTCCATGGGCGCAGCCATTTTTCACCCGGGACCTTTAAAATAGTTCCAATATGGCCTAATTCGTCATACAGCCGAGATTAGATGCTTAGAATCTGTCGAGGTTTGCCGAATGAGGCGCCATTGTGGGTCCCAAACTATGACGCCATGGCGTCTTATAGCTTACTTGGTGTAGCGTTTTACGAGCTACAATTTATCCTAAGTGAATTATTAAAGATACCATATATTATGTTACTCATACATTTCGTAGCATAAAGGGCAGTGATAATCTCTTAATTAAGATATGACTTTTGCTATATGCCCTAATTAAGATATATGTCTTTGCTATATCTCTTAATTAAGATATGACTTTTGCTATATGCCTTAATTAAGATATGACTTTTGCTATATCTCTTAATTAAGATATGACTTTTGCTATATGCCTTAATTAAGATATGACTTTTGCTATATGCCTTAATTAAGATATGACTTTTGCTATATCTCTTAATTAAGATATGACTTTTGCTATATGCCTTAATTAAGATATGACTTTTGCTATATGCCTTAATTAAGATATGACTTTTGCTATATGCCTTTCGATGTCTGAATCAATAATGGAAGTAACACAAATCGGCGGATATTAATTTAATCGTCATTTTTTATGTTGGATATTACTTACTTGTATCATGTCATAAACACGGTTTTTCATGTCGCCGGCTTCAATACTGATCTGAATCCATGGTGACAGATATTAAAAATGCCCGGCAAAATTTAATCCAGAATTGCGGAATTTTGTAATGTAACTTTTGGGGTTGTATATGATCTCAAAAATAAACTTAGAGAATCTTGAAATTTAAAATGATTGGGAATATGTCTTATATATGGGATTGGCGATTGCTTGGTTCTATTTTTAAAACAAACTAATGGACCATACGGTGTAAATATGAAACGACACTCAAAATAGAAACCCGGGATCGAATATATATAAACCATGATGTTTCCAGTAGTTCGTTTCTCCAAACCATGATGTTTCCTGTAGTTCGGAAAGAATCCCTCTAAATATTCATACACCCTGTAGTTCGGATAGAATCCCTCTAAATATTCATACACCCTGTAGTTCGGTAGAATCCCTCTCAATAATCATGCACCCTTTAGTTCGGATAGAATCCCTCTAAATGACCATACACCCTGTAGTTCGGCAGAACCCCTCTAAATAACCATACACCCTGTAGTTCGGATATAATCCCTCTAAATATTCATACACCCTGTAGTTCGGTAGAATCCCTCTCAATAATCATGCACCCTTTAGTTCGGATAGAATCCCTCTAAATAACCATACACCCTGTAGTTCGGATATAATCCCTCTAAATATTCATACACCCTGTAGTTCGGTAGAATCCCTCTAACTAATCATGCCCCCTGTAGTTCAGACAGAATCCCTCTAAATAATCATGCACCCTGTAGTTCAGACAGAATCCCTCTAAATAATCATACACCCTGTAATTCAGACAGAATCCCTCTAAATAATCATACACCCTGTATTTCAGACAGAGTCTATAAACCATGATTTATTTACTCTGTAGTCTGTAAAACATGAGGCACCCTTTAGTCACCAAGCTATGATCTACTGTAGTAAAGTTGGGATGGACCATAGTGTTGTAAATAGGAGGTCGATCGTCAAATGAATAGACATTTTTACGAAATGTTAATCTAGAAATGACATAGTTTCTCTCAAATTATTATTATTATTATTATTATTATTATTCATCTTCTATAGCGCTTCATTATAACCGGTGATATTTCTAAGCGCTTAACGAATGTTTTGTTAAATATACGTCACAGTGACCAAAAGTCATTTATGAATTAAAATGTTTATTAAACATTTAAACAAATACAAATTATAACAATGCCTATATTCCCGTACATACGTACACTCTCTATTCACCCATTCATAATCACATAAATTTTGTACAAGACGAGAACACCTAAATCGATGCGTCATCAATATTCGTGATGACGCATCGAGGGGAATTCCCCTGGTCACGTGACTACTATTTTGTTAAATATACGTCACAGTGACCAAAAGTCATTTATGAATTAAAATGTTTATTAAACATTTAAACAAATACAAATTATAACAATGCCTATATAATGAGATAATATCAATATTTTGAATGAAATAAAATGTTTTACTAAACGTGAAAGTAACAATTCCAAAACTTGTTTAGTTTTCATGGTGCAACATATTAATTAAACGATATATTAAACAAAACACTTAATGCTAATCATGATTTAAAATACCATCAGTAAATTCAATTGGGGTTTGAGCATGAACATAGTGTGCAAAGAAAACTTCTGCATTTTTCCACCGTCCTATTTTCCTCACAATTTCAGGCTCAATATTGTTTTCAATAGCAGACGTAGCGCCTGTGGGCCTGAAGGATTTGGCAGAAAAACCCTTTCCGCCCAGACCAGCCAAAGGTATAGCCTGGTCCATTATCTTAGCTACAGAAGAGGCCTCCAACCCTTTATGAGGTACATTTAAAGTTAAGAATACAGGGCCATTTGGACTCCTATGACATGCAGTTCGGGACATGTAAATTTCCAATGTTTTCACAGGATCCAGCTTTGGATTCTCACCTCTAGGTAGAGTCACCTGGAAACCTGTGCGTTGCGTATCATTCTTTATACCAAAGAATGTTATATTAGCCTTATCACTTAAAATTTCAATATTATTAACAGTAAACTCAACCTTCTCTGTAACACCACTATCACTATTATAATGAACACTTTTAGGAGCTATGTCAGAAGGTCTAAGCATTAATGTGAGTGCTAAAAGTTTTATAGATTTTAATCTCAGTGATTTAACATCAAGATCTGTGTTATCTGACCAACTAAGAAATAAGTCATGAAAAGGTTTTATGGGCATAGCTTTACTTTTAGTCATAGGAATACTTGTCCCTGACTTTACAAGAGATGTATATAATAATTGAATACAATCAGTCATCATTTAGTTATCCATTTGTCTAGCTTTATATACATGACCGATGGCTGCACTGGATGTTTGTAGTACAGACCGTGGTCTATCAGAATTATCAGCGACTAAACACAAATATTTAGCAAGAGTAGCAGTATTTGAGGGTGGAAGGTCTTGCTTGGTTTGATAACAATACTCAGCCAATCGAGCTAAAGATTTATTGTATGATGATAAAGTACTAGGTGCTAAACAATGCTCTAAGCGATTAACACAACTAATAGACCAGCCCTTTGATTCTAAACTTTCCCGCCATATATTCTCCAGGCGTACACTTTCCACCTGTGATTTTGGCAAGGTTCTGGGGTTGAACCCATTGAACGGAAAATGTTTCTGTTGTTTGGTAATTTTAAGGGCTGAGAGATTGACATGTTTTAGAGATTCTGAAACCAGAACTGAGCCGGCCATTTCGGCGCGATCAATGTTGCGTAGCTTTTTTGAGCTTTTACAATTTGTAACACCTGCGGTATGAGACAAAAAGGCGGATTTACATAATTGTTTTCCTCCCTCCAGTTGATTTGTCCTAAAGCATCCACCCCTTCTGACAGAGGTTCCCAATACCGACTGTTGAACCTTCTTAATTGTGTATTTTGGCAATTTGTGAAACGGTCTATAGTGTGTGGTCCCCACAGTTTGTCCAAATATGCAAACATATATTTTAAATCACGATTTCTTCCATGTCCCAATGGGTAACATTAAAATTTGATTAATGTTGACGACATCAAAAATAATTAATTACATGTTAAAAATTGGAAATGAAATGAAATAGCTATTAAAGGTATGCGCCATACAATGTACAATGAAATGTGGGCGTATAAAAAAGATGACGGTACGTTTGAAATCAATACACAACGGCCTCGATTAACATTACAAAATGCGCCGATTCTCAAATAAGTTCCAGGCCATCAGAAGCACATTCAATTTTTTTGAATAATTTTAAAGCATTGTAATCTCGTAAATTTTATTATCTTGCGATACCGTTATTATTTCTAGATAAAAGGTCATTTTTAACTTTTGGTCTACGCATTGCCACAGTCACGTACACACAATAAACTCCTTGAAATGATATATTATAAGAGTAGGCCATTGTGCCGCTATCCGGGCAAAATTTTCCTAATTGTACATTGTATGGCGCATACCTTTATTAGCTATTTCATTTCATTTCCAATTTTTAACATGTAATTAATTATTTTTGATGTCGTCAACATTAATCAAATTTTAATGTTACCCATTGGGACATGGAAGAAATCGTGATTTAAAATATATGGTACGATAAGCAGTTAAATATATTGTCCGGTGACACCATTATTGTCCTACTTTTCGAGTATTAATAAATAAGTAGGTTGTATCTACAGCCGTCTACTTTATCTATTATCTCATTTTATCTGCAATATAATTATAATGTCCTTGTATTTGAAATACGACTGAGATTATTTATACACGACCGTTAGTAGGTCAAAAAATCTAGTGCTTCACTGATAGCTAGCCCCATTATTGATTTAGGCGTTAGTAAAGCAGGATGTCGTCGTAGCTGAATACAGGTATACAGTTTTCATATTTTATAGTAGTCTAATTCTATAGATAAGCTTTTACATTAACCTAAAAATTGAAAAGGAATGAACGGACATAACGGTTAGAAGGACAGTGACATTCATCATTCATAGCACTTAAAATACAGATGTGACGTCATCCTTTGATGTTGGCGTACTATTATGTCAAATAATGTACGGGCAACTTGCCAATAGTACATTATTTCAATATTACTACTGGCATGATGTTTTTCACTGTAAACGCACGTGCGGAGTCTGTATTTTAAGTAGTTTAATTGTCTCTGGCTTAGACATTGCGTAATATATTGTAAAAACACTCGGACCTGACGGTCCTCTTGTTGTTACAATATATTACTTAATGTCTCGCCCTCGACCATTAAACCACACATAAAGATTACAATGGGGTTCTTTGTCATAAGAGTAAACACGGATTTATTTATTTTACGAATCACCTCTCTTTGGACGGCCACGGACAAAGTGGTGTGTCATGTTTTGGTATGTTTCAAGGCAAAATTGGATTGTAAAACACAGAGGCGTCACTAGGACCCAATTAGATCCGGGGCACAGGCCCTACTCGTACATATTTTCCAGTATTCGTTTTAATAACGACATGACGTTGCCGTGGGTATTCTATTGATGTTTCAAACCGCGGATTTTTTTTGTCGATATCATAATAAAGTTATTAAAACAAATACTGGAAAATATGTACGAGTCCTTGTGAAGTTTATAAGCTAAATTATCACGAACTAAAATTAATGTGATATTGTTGTCCCGCTAAACATACACGGCGGGTAAACTAGGTCATGCACGATCGTTTCTACACTAATTTCAGTCAAATATTTATTTAGTTATATAATACTGTATTAAACTGTGCACGTGCAGGCAATTGAGGAAATCTACGGTGGGCCAGAAAGGACAATCCAGAAAAGCTTCGCACTGGAAAGCTTCTCTTCCGTACTCGGGACATTCGAAATAATGATGGGAAAAGTAGTAAAATTATTGCAAATTATCAATTTTGTCTGCTCAAAATAGATCCGGGGCACGTGCCTCCTGTGTCACCCCCTAGTGACGCCACTGGTAAAACATTTTATCTCCTAGAAAATGTCATCCTGTAGGCTGTAGCCCGGGGCTATAAATTTTAATTATTCACGCGATCCTGCATCGGGGTGTCGATTACTAACTTGACCGTAAAGAAACTAAAGCGAAGACATTTCATAATCAGATAAGATGAAGCCAATTGTTGAAAATATTCCAACACTTTCTTTTTCTTTCAGAATAGATGTAAATAATGGCGTTGAGACAATATTGGAATATTTTACTATTGATGTATGAACTATCACGTCACAGTTTTATGTTGTTCTTGTCATTGTTTTTTCCGTCCATTAAACGAAATATGATCAGCCATGTTGGTAGTGTAATGGACGATACGGGATTTAACGAAGACGACTGGACGGGAAGTTTATACACATGGGCCTGCATTAAACAGATGTTTCGATCTCGCTATTTAGACATATGGAAAATAGCCGATCCAGGAGGAAGGGCGCCAAATCCTGAGGTATTCTCAGCAGATGGGTCTCAAACACACTTATTGCTAGATTTTATGAAAAAGGGCAGACCACTCGTCTTAAATTTTGGAAGCTGTACCTGACCACCGTTTATGGCAAAGTTACGGATATTCAATGAAATAGTACGAGACTTTGCTAATGAATGTGACTTTTTAACTGTTTATATTGAAGAAGCTCACCCCGCCGATGGATGGTGTTTCAGTAATAATTATGATGTATCACAACATGTAAAACTAGCTGACCGAATTGAAGCGGCTAGTTATCTCCTGAAAGCTGGGATCGACTGTCCCGTGGTATTGGATAACATGCAAAATGATGCATGCGCTTGGTATGGTGGTTTATATGAACGACTGTACATCGTTCTAGATGGCGCTATTGTGTATCAAGGAGAGCGGGGGCCGATGGGATACCACGTTGAAGAGGTCGAAAGCTGGTTGATTAAATATTTTGCTAAATAATCTGTATGACCAATAAGGCTTCTTAAATTCCGTCGCATTATGTAATTTTTAAATATGTCCTTTGACGGTCTTTTTTTTAGCTTCGCATGTAATATACATAAAATTATTAATTAGCCATTTGGTCACATGACAAGCCCATAATCCACTCTCCAGACTATCGGGTGGTCATTTTTTTGACCGAATTGATAACCGGGACTTTTATTATTATCGTAATAACGGTTGCAATGCAAATAGAGACTACTGTCAGATCTTTATGTAACGTAGACACACAATATATCGACATTAGACCGTAGAAAGGGCTCTATTTTGTGTAATCAATTTACTTCTGTTACACAATAAAGGTTTGAGTATATATCATATTTGTAACATTTTGATTATAATTTTATCAAATTAGAAACATTATTAATAAGTGCTGGATGACGGCACCGCTTTGATTATAACAATTACCTCTTACTCTAAAGGACATATATTTTAGAACAGCATTAACATATATGAGGAGAGTTTCATTTAATCTTATTAAATTGACGTTTTATGATAACGTATTAACAAAGAAGTGAAATTAATATGTCTGATGATATCACGCCAAAGTACTGAGATATTACGAAACAACTCCTTTAAATTTGAATTATAAATAAACATTTGAAAATAAATAATATTGCATTTTATGTACAATATAACTGGGAGTTTTTGTTATGAATTGTCGTAAACCAATATCTGCTGCCCTTTTATCAATCTGAATACGATCAACTCTAAACCTGTATGTAAATATTATCATGACTTACAGTCTAAACCTGTATGTAGATATTATCATGACTTACAGTCTAAACCTGTATGATGACTTACAGTCTAAACCAGTATGTGAATATTATCATGACTTACAATCTAAACCTGTATGTAAAAATTATCATGACTTACAGTCTAAACCTCTATGTAAATATTATCATGGCTAGCCCCCGGATCCATTCACTCTTTTTTTGAATTGTTGTTTTATTGTTTTGTTTCGTTTGCTGTTTCGGAGTATGATGTCTTGTCGTTGTATTTGTCCTTTTTGTAAATCATATGTGGCGCAGTCCCCCTGCACTAACTATTACAGTCTAAACCTGTATGATGACTCACAGTCTAAACCAGTATGTGATTATTATCATGACTTACAATCTAAACCTGTATGTAAAAATTATCATGCCACACATAGTCTAAATTAGACCCTGCGGTATTTTTTTACTCCATGTAGCTGTAAACCTCTAGTCCATGTATGATTTAAGGCCAAATTACACACATATTTAAACTGAAGCCGTATCTATAATTGTGTAATTGCTTACAATATAAACATATGACGAAAACGAATTATTTATTGAAGTAAAACATTGGCAATCAAAATTACGCAGTCACTCTTCACTTTAATTTCATCAAAGCTGGTCATCATCATCATCGGTCTCACTTGACGTAAACGCATCAAATTTGGTCTATTTATTGTCTTTTTTCGGTTAATTTCCATAACTACACTTAAACAGATCTGAAAAAGACAAAGGCGCACCGGTTTCCCATTGTCAGTGGTACATGATGAGAGTGGGCTGGAAAGGTCAGTACCCAGCCTTTCGGATTGGTTTTAAAATTGCTTAAACGATCTCTGATTCATCAAAATGAATCGGATTGAATAACCGACAAGGGGCTATATATTTTAATATTAAAATATAGTGAATTGAATTCATGTTTGAAATCATAACATCGGAATGAACTGGGTTCAAAATGTCATAGTTGGTTAATAAATTTTATTAAGAGGGATTAAGAGCCCATTAACGCTGAACACTAGAAAGTGTGAACACACCCACTGGACATTAATATCTGAAGACACCCATAGAAGGCAGAAGTAAAGTGGAATATTTTTTTTACCACGACGTATATTTTATTTATTTGTACTTGATCTACTTTGATATATATTTATATACATAATTATCTAAAATACAGATTTATATTAAATAAAATATCCGGTTATAATTAATGTCACATATCTTTTAAAAACATAGTAAGCTGGCACTGCCAGGCAGGATACGCCCACATTTTCGAAAGTGATTTTTCCTACAATCAAAGGCACAAATATCGAGATCTTTAGGTTATAAACATGCATTTTATCAAAATCGAAATAAAATTGTGACCTATACTGGGTCCACAACATTGATATACCATATTTTAACACTATTAGCGTACAAACGGTGGCCATTTTGTCTGGCAATTATAGTCCAATTTCCCTGAAATTCAAACTCAACCTTCCGGTTATAGAGTCAAGCGTTTTTTTAAATCAGATAATAATCGTGACCTCCAGAGGGACCATAGGCCCTACGGGGCCATAATTCAGGAAGTTATGATCTGATATGTGCAAATAACGAAAGGAGCCAAGATTTTTGGGTTATAACCATGCATTTCAAGTTTCATCGGTGATATAAACAAACGATTTTTTTAAATCGGGTAATTATTGTAACCTCTAGAGGGACCACAAGCTAAACCCAGGCGATTTTGCGTATAATTCAGGAAGTTACGGTCCGATATGCGCAAATGTCAAAAGGAACCAAAATCTTTAAGTTATTACCATGCATTTCAAGTTTTATCAAAATCGAATTAAAATTGTGATCTCAACTGGGTCCACAACCTTGATATACCATTTTTTAACAGTAATCGCGTACGAACGACGGCCATTTTGTATGGTAATTTTGGTCCGATTTTTCCGAAATTTGAACTCAACCTTCCTTAGGGTGTAACGGTGAAGTAATCGAACGGTTTATTAAATCGGAAAAAAATATGACCTCCACAGGTACCACGAGCTAAAATAGGTGATTTTTCGGACAATCGGGGGACACAATTCAGGAAATTACGTTGCGATAGGCGCAAATATCGAAAGGATCCAAGATCTTTGGGTTATAAACATGCATGTCAAGTTTCAGCAAAAATCGGTTCAAAATTGTGACCTCTATAGGGTCCACAAGCTAAAAACGTAATTTTTCGTACAATCGGGGGCCATAATCCATAAAGTTTTGATCCGATACATGCCAATATCGAAAGCATCTGAGATCTTTTGGAGATAAACCTATATTTCAGGTTTCGTCAAAATCGGACAAGAATTGTGACCTGTAGAGAGTCCACAAACAAACGGACGTCCGGACGGACAGGGGCGACGACATAATACGTCCACATGAAAATGTGGGCGTAAATAGAGGAATCTCCTTTGCATATCCTCTACTGGGGTTGATATCACTAGAAAAAATACTTATTACTTTCTCTTTGATAGACATTTTATAGAAATTTGCGTTTATCTTATGCATTTCTCTAAAGGTCCATAACGAAGGTCGGAGTACATTTTGCATTCAATTAAAAAATGGGATCCGGTCTCAATTTCTGAGCAGAAGGGACAAAATCGACAAATGAATGGGGTTGGGGGTGACTGTATCTCAGTGTTTCGATCATTATATCAGAGCCAACTGTGTAATAATGACGAGGCCTTACGTATACATACTCCACGCAGTGTTCCGTTTGATTAAAGCTAATCCCACAACTCACTGCTGGGCTGAGTGGGTATTATAGTCGCTAATTATGAATGGTCATGGGTCTTATTAACAATCAATCACAGACTTCGTTACAAAGGTATTACCTTTAAAACAGGGCGTCTAATTAGGCCAACTGTGTTTACATAACGTTTCGCCATGACTGCACGGTTATTTTTGCAGTAAAACGAATTGCGTGACAAACGAGGCTATCGGCATTGACGTCAAGTAAACACTGCTGTATGGAAACGAACAGACTTTCATCGTTTTTAATAACTAAAATCTTTGTCAAAAGTTTTAGGGAAGACCAAAGATTAAACAAAGGACTGTCGTGTTACTGTACGTAAGTGGTAGATTTGATTGAACGAGAAGTTAGACACACTTCCTCAAAAGTTCAAGTATCAGAAGCCAACCTTGGCCAGAGAGGGATTTCTCGGGCCATTGCATCGGGAATATGTACGTACCGTATTTCCTCTAATAAGCGCCGGGTCTCCAATAAGCGCCGGGCCTCTTATAAGCGCCGGGGGGTCAAGGGTAGTTGAGAAAATAAGCGCCGGGCCTCCAATAAACGCCGGGTCTCTAATAGACATTAGATTGCTTTTGATCAAAGCCGTATTTCAAAAGATTCTCCGGCCCAATGTTTATGGTATATGACGGCTTTACCCTAAATTCAATTTGCTATTAAAGAAATAAGCGCCCGGCCTCCAAAGAGCGCCAGGCCTCTAATAAGCGCCGGGGGGTCAAGGGGTGCTGAAAAAATAAGCGCGCTTATTTGAGGAAATACGGTATATGGCGTTGGAGATTGTTAACTAAACCATAAGGTTCGGGTTTCAAATCCTTTTTAAACAAACGATAGGTTCTCAATTTGTTGCCACTAGGGTTTTTACTGTCATTCCATAACTTTTGGAACCATTTACGTCAACCCGACAAGCATTCCCTTGTTTTGATTTAAGTGCACATTGTATGACCAATATACAATGTATTAATCCAACAATTCGCCAAAGTATGCCATCATTAATTTAAAGAGCAACAATTCTAATAAATTTTGCTACACATTACCCTAGTTATTTTAATGTTATACAACTAACGTCCATATTATATTAAAATTAAATACATTGCATTCAGAGGGCCACGTAACTTTACATCAAAATGCCACTAATTAGCCCCGTCTCGTTAAAATATTGCTCAAAAATCCAGATGTTCGTCAAAATCTCGGCGAAAATATGTTTTGCCTTGGTGGAAACGTTATCGCCGTACTGAAAACAGTTTTCGCCCTGGCGGAAACACAAACGCCACAAAATACTAAATAATGACCAAGAACTACTAGACGGAGAGAAATAAAAAACTACCGAGAACAAATTGCAAAAGAATTTATTCCACTTGAATCTAGTAAAGGAATGTCTAAAGGACTCGCAACTAAAAATTGTCCGCTGAAACCCTGTAGCGTTTTTCATAATTAGCATAAATCCAAGATGGCCGCCAATTGGACTTTCTGGTCTCCATATCTTGGAAACAGCTCGTTTTAGAGCAATAAATGTAGTATCAATTCATACAAAAGTGATATCAACGAATCAGAAAAAAAAATTATCACGTCAGCTGCAAGTCATGGTGCTACGTCCTGGCGTCATGATGTCACAATGCGGTTATATTGACGTCAAAAAACTTCTTTGATACCGAATGAGCGGGTTTGACTTGAGTTCTAATGTCTTAGAGAACTCAGAATAGGCGGGTTATGATCTACTTTGTTTTTGTGACACTGACTGATTGGAATGGAATCCAATCTGGTGATTGGCTTGCAATCCAGTCTTGGTTTAATCCAGATATTTAAAACCTTTTTTGCTAATTTTGTGAAAAGAGTCGTATTTCGCCATGGGTATACGTGCATAATTTCCGGTAATAACCTTAATAATGTTGGTGATGTTGTCAAGCTCTTAAGATTGGCTTCGAATCCAATCTGGGTTTACCCCAGATATTTGAAACTTTTTGTTGCGTATTTTGTGAAAAGAGTTGAATTTTTGCAATGGATACATGCATAATTGGCAGGAAAAATTTAAATAATGGTGGGGATGCTGTTAAGGTCTGGTGATTGGCTTGCAATCCAGTCTGTTTTTTCCCCAACTAGTATTAATTTTTTTTTCTAGCCCTGCGTGTTGCAATGTTATGTTGTTATTCCCAAAGTTTCTTCGTCGAAAACGCAGTCATGGACATCGTCCCTACACACCACCCAAGCTTGAAGCACTATTTCACATGATGCCATTTTGGAAATTATCCAACAACCACTAGGATCCACACCATATCCGTGCGAAATTATATTCGATTCTACCTACTTTTTGAAATTACTTAAAGCCCCAATACCACTCTTGTTGTAACTGAATAATATGCCCCAATCATTATTCTGGTCAACAAATTGTACTATTTTACAATATTCTAATTAATTTATGATACAAATTTCATCTTAACACACCGAATTTAAAAAAATGGAAAAATTCAACTACATGGTAACAACATGGTTTGAAAAGTTTACGTAAACACTTTCAAATGTAACTTGGATTTAAACATATTTTCGAACCCTCTGGACAAGAAAAATAGGATGTAATGGATAATTTACACAACAGGTAGGACACTTAAACATCTAGTAGTTACAATAAGGCTATATTTTTTCTGCACTTGTCAGGCCAGCAATAGTGGTATTGTCCCTTTAAATCTGAATGTTTGGATTCAAATTGTACTGATCCTGCATCCACTGAATACAGGGTTGTTTTCATTGTTCTTTGCATTGCCCACCGCCGTTTGGACATTGTGAATGAGTCTGATGTGTCTAACACCACCAACAGTTCATTTCTAAAACTGAAATTTGGTAATAAAGGCAGTGGTGCTATCGTGCTAAGCCAAATATTACACCACAGCACACACCCTCCTTACTTTAAAACTGTTACTGTTCTTATACGTATACTAAACCCATTGCATTCAAAATATTTAATTCCAGAAACGCATTATCTAACATCAATGCATAATAATTATATGATAACCCTCTATCCTGTTCTTGCTCTACATCGTCCTTCATTTACCAACCAGCTGGACATGTAGTTTCTGGTGATTTGAATAGAGTCCAGAATAATAAGTTACGTGAGATTTTGTCTAAAGGACCCAAATATCAGGAACCACAACCATTATCATGGCATCAAAATTTCAAACTTATTATGGACGCCGTAGAGGACTACGCTAGATAAAATAAAACCAAGTACGAACAATCCAAACCATTAGACAAAATTCGAAGTCCTAAAAACGGTATAGGCAAAAATGTGTAAAAACGCAAAATAGTGTAATCAGCATATGGACTGTTCACCGTGTACAAAATACACGACGAACAGTGGTAACAGGTGTCCTAGGAAGAGTAAGCTTACCCTGCCTGGCGCGCAACACCCGCCATAGCTGCATCCAATCTATTAAGCGAAAACTCGGTAAAATAGCGTGATAGACCAATGAACTATCGGTATGCAAAATGCACGTGATGAACAGTGTTAACGATGTAGTACACATATATAATCAGGTAGATAGTATACCCGTCAATTAAATATGTCTAGAATAATAGTCGAGAGAGACATGTTATATTTACCGATCAAGTCAATATGACGACCATAAAACTTTTTAAAGGCTTTAATAAGTCTAGTTCGCAAGTATCCCTGTAGTTGAAGCTTAGATGACAAATGCCTTGATCTACTCAAAAAATCAGAATAGAATGAACAAGCTCTCGCGTAACGAATTAGCTGAGACACAAACACTCCATAAGCTACTACTAATAAATGGAAAGTTAACAATTGGAAAGTCAAAGTCATCACGTTTATCGTACAATTTAACACTTAGTTTATGGCAATTGTCAAAATCGAGACGCAGATCCAAGAAGGAAGCGCAATTGTCACTGTCAGTAGTATTTTTAATTTCGAGCTCATCAGGATATATGTTATCTCTGATACTCTCTCAAATTGGACTAAGTCTGTCAGTCGTTTACTTAAACGAAGAATTTATATGCAACATTTGTCAATGAATAATGATGTTAGCACCGTTGAAAATCTTAACGCCTTACATGACAAGTATGTCATTGTTCCGACTGACAAGGCGTCCAATAACTTAGTGTTTATATAAAATAAAACCAAATACGAACAATCCAAACCATTAGACAAAATTCAAAGTCCTAAAAAGCGGTATAGGCAAAAAAGTGTAATCTGGCAAAATAGTGCAATCAGCATATGGACTGTTCATCGTGTACAAAATACACGAAAAACAGTGTTAACGGGTGTCCGGAAGAGTAAGCTTATCCTGCCTGGTATGCCACAACCGTCATAGCTGCATCCAAACAATATCATTATAACTGTCTGTTTAAAGAACTTATTTCGGGAAATCAATTGACAGGGCTACGTATAAAGGATGGCATTATATCCAAACACAGATCTGTACTCTCCACATTTGGCACTCCATGTGGAGATACCTGTACAGATCTGCCGTTGTTATATTGGATACCAAAGCTACATAAAACTCCGCACAAGCAACGTTTTATAGCAGGTTCATTCCGTTGTTCCACAAAACCCATTTCAAAGGTATTGACATATTAATATACTAACGGCAGTGAAAGATGATATTCAAAAATACTGTGACAAAATATACTCTCCTAGTGGTTTTAACCAAATGTGTATATTAAACAATTCGAAAGAATTACTTGATGGTTTGCAATCTAGATCACTTGCTTCAGTCTCATCTATACAAACGTTTGACTTTTCTACTATGTACACTAAAATTCCGTTGTTCCACAAAACCCATTTCAAAGGTATTGACATATTAATATACTAACGGCAGTGAAAGATGATATTCAAAAATACTGTGACAAAATATACTCTCCTAGTGGTTTTAACCAAATGTGTATATTAAACAATTCGAAAGAATTACTTGATGGTTTGCAATCTAGATCACTTGCTTCAGTCTCATCTATACAAACGTTTGACTTTTCTACTATGTACACTAAAATTCCCCATAGTAAATTAAAAATTTGGTTAAAAGACATTATTTACCGTGTCTTTTCATCTAAATCGGGAAATGTTACATATCTAAATCGGGGGATGTTGTATTTTTTAATTGATAATATCTTTGTTGAATTTGGAGGGGAAATTTATCCGCAAGGGGTAGGTATTCCCATGGGTAGGTACCAACTGTGCACCCTTGCTTGCTGATTCCTGTCTCTATTCCTACGAAGCCGGTTACATACAGGCACTCGTAAAATTAAAATAAACGATTAGTCAGAAAATTTTAATTTCAGTTATCGATATATCGATCATGTTCCATCACTGAATTATCTCCCTGATAATGTCTGTCTACTACATCGTTAACACTGTTCATTACGTGCAGTTTGCATACCGATAGTCCATTTTTCAATCACGCTATTTTACCGAGATTTCTCCTAATAGTTTGAATGCAGCTATGGCTTATGTAAAATCCGCTTATTCGGTACCAAAGCAGTTAGTACGGTCGTCAAACCCAATATTTCGAGTGAACCTGGAAATTGTCTACAGAGTTTTTTTAAGGATTGATTTTAGTATCCCGTTGGTGAACTTCGGTCGTCCTTTAGCGTTTTGAAAAATTCAAGATGGCGGCCGTTTCAAATAATCCCCCATAGAATTTATTATAGTACGATAATTACCCCACAACGTAATGAATGATTTCAGTGTATTCATTGGTCCCCAAAACATACGTTTAGCCACCAAAATTATCATCCTAGTCAAAATAGTATGGGGGTTATAGGCGATTATTTAAAATGACGACCGTCTTGGACGCCATCTTGAAATTCTCAAAACACTCAAGGGTGGCCCAGGTTCAACCGGCAGATTCCTAAAGAAGACACCACAGGCTACTAAAATCAATCATAAACAAAATTGTATACAATTTCAAGGTTTAGCCAAAGTTCTTGTCGGACTTTTACGTGTTTTAACGTCAAAAAACGTCAATGTGACGTCATTACGTCAAAATGCCGTCATGACGTGACACCCTGACCTGCTGGCGTCGTGATCAACCTTGTTTCCGATTTGTTTGTATCACTTTTGTATCTAATAATATACATTTATATTCTCTAAAATGAGCCGTTTTCAAGATATGGAGGCCAAAAGTCCAATTGGTGGCCATCTTGGATTTATGCTAATTATGAAAAACGCTACAGGGTTTCAGCGGACAATTTTGAGTTGGGAGTCCTTAAGACATCCCTTTACTAGATTTCAGTGAAAGAAATTCTTTTGCAATTTGTTCTCGGTACTTGACAAACAGAAATTATATCTCTCCGTCTATACTGTCTGAAACATCGTAAAAATATAAAGCGTGTGGGAACATTGTATTCATTGAAATATTTAGTCTACAATTTTGAACAAAACGGAAAGTTCTTAAAATTCACAATAATTAGTTTTTTTCTAACTGCCAAGATCTATTTTTTTACGATTGCTTAAGACTGTAGTTTAGTTTTTCACTATATAAAATATAACCTACCTGTACATCTTGTTCCGGGTCTCAACTAGGTTGATGCCTTAAACGTATCCGTAGTCTCGAATGTTTAACACGATTTGTAGAAATACTGTATGTATAGCCCACTCAGAATTTTCTTTTATGAACCATCCTGTGAAACCCTACTCCTTCCTCGTTGAACATAACCTAGTCATTGAAATAGATATGCTAGATAAAAGGACCATGCCACTGAGGCAAGTCTATTCGGTTAATATAGCTAGCTGCTCTACTCTTTAAATCCGACTGGCCGCTTTTTCCGGCCAAGAAAATAACGTCAAAATCCGGTACAGCCTTCGCGTGCGCTTTTACGGTCAAAATGGACACAGTTCTTTTAAATGAACTGCTACAAAACCTTAACGAAAACGAAAGTTTGCTTAATGAAAACTTTGATATGACCACATCATTTTTTTGGAGACTATTCACGACTTCTGACTATGCTAAAAAAAAATCTGCACCAGAGGTAGAATATAGCCCCGTTTACACTTGGCCGTTCTGGGCACGGTACCGGCCGCGATAAACTTCAAGAAATTGATCCGTTTACATTTCTCTAAAATTACCGCTCTCAGAACCGTTCCAAGCACGCCAAATGTGGAACTCTTCACAGAAAAGTTAATTTCAGTCCCTATACATATTATCCAGGTGAAAACAATTATGACGGTTTATTTAGTTTGATGACAGAACTGTCAAAGTATGAGGGGTCGGTGTAACTATAAAATTAAATATTAGGATAAAGAGGAGCACAAAAACAAATTAGCTGAACAGTATTTAAATTTGAATCTTGTAATGCGCCATTGCAAAGACATATTAGTTGTGTAAATACTGCTCATACTTTTATTCTTTTATCATAGACCCTATATGTCAATAGTTATTATGTGCTATTTTATTTTTACCAAAGGACGTGATACAATTTTGGTATTCATAAATATTTAAAATATAGAAGAAAATTCTGGACGAATACAACTGGCTAATTTCCCAACAATTTAAAATCCAAAACGTAATAAAAAAAATAAGGGATGGCATATAACCTTCCATAGCCTTGGCATAATATATCTTATTTTCTTCTTAAAAGTCCTTTACTCGTTGCACAGTCCTGCCTATATGCCATTTTCTTCTCATACTTTGCAATTCTGTATTTCCATTCACTATCTAAATTTATTATTTAAAAATACATAATATATGACTGTATTATTATAGGCTAAGCCTTAACTGTCTTCTTTACTATACTGTAGTTTTACAGTTAATTCTAGACGAAAAAAGACCAGGATTTATTGTTTTTTTTAAAGGCTATTATATAGGCCTAGATATGTGTTCAATTTATTTTTTCTTTAAATCAAAGTAAATAAATAAATATAAGATAGTAAGCTGGCACTGTTTTCACCAAAAACACGTTTTATTTGATATATAATCATGATTACAAGACGAGAAGTCGGCTTTTATTTTGGCTCCTGGGCGAATTATCTCAAGTGTTTATCTACACAATAAACATAATCATAATATACAGACGTCATAATATACAGACATTTTTACACTTTCATGTTTCCATATAACATATAATAATAATCTAGTAATATATATATATTATGTTGACGTGAAATTCAAGTTACATTTCCCCGTTTCAATATAAGCTGAAAGGAGAGTCAATGAGGTAAACATCCAGCTATTCAAGAAACAAGGAAAATTATTGTAATGTTCACAACATAATACTAGACATTATATAAATTGGCGAAAATATATCTCTAATACTCTCATATGAACTGTAGGCAAGCCCTATATTATTAGGTTAATATTTTCAATTAAAGGGCCCCATTTCTGTTGGACTTTTTTCTATTTTGTTATTTTTCTGGAAAATAAACTTTTCAGTTTTGTAATATCCTTTGATATTTATCAAGAGAACTTTGAATGATGGTCTTGAATCATTTTTAGTACATCTGTATAAATAATATTTTGTTATTAAAATAACATGATTCCATAGAATGGATGCATTAGGATTTCCGAACAAAACGTTAGCTTTAGAGAAGTCCTTATCTTGCAATATTTGTAACCAATCTTTTAAATCCGTCCACAGTTTACGTGAGATCGAACAAGAATAAAACAAATGTTCTAATGTTTCCGGTACTTCTTCACAAAATGAACATAGATTATTTTCTGTTATTTTGATTTTGAACAAGAATGTTTTGGTGGTTAGAATTCTGTTTACAATTTTGAATTAGAATTCTATAAGTTTTGTCTCCGTAGTACATTTCCATGGAATCATAAAAATTTTCTTCCACGTTTCAAATTTAATCTCAGGCGCAAATATCGAAAGAAATTAAGATCTTTGGGTTATTAACACCCATGTCAAGTTTCACCCAAATCGGTTTGAAATTGTGACCCTGTACTCTGTAGGGTTCACAAGCAAAAAACGTGATTTTTATACGCCTACATTTCCATGTGGACGTAGTATGTCGTCGCCCCTGTCCGTCCACAATTGTTTGTGGACTCTCTACAGGTCACAATTCTTATCCGATTTTGAGGAAACTTAAAATATAGGTGTTTCCTCAAAAGATCTCGGCTGCTTTCGATATTGGCATGTATCGGATCAAAACTTCATGGATCATGGCCCCTAATTGTACGAAAAATCACGTTTTTAGCTTGTGGACCCTATAGACTATAGAGGTCACAATTTTGAACCGATTTTAATGAAACTTGACATGCATGTTTATAACCCAAAGATCTTGGTTCCTTTCGATATTTGCGCCCATCGGAACGTAATTCCTTGAATTATGGCCCCTGATTGTCCGAAAAAATCACATATTTTAGCTTGTGGTCCCTCTGGAGGTCACAATTATTATCCGATTTGAAAAACCGTTCGATTATATCACCGTTACACCCTAAGAAAGGTTGAGTTCGAATTTAAGAAAAATCGGACCAAATTTACCATACAAAATGGCGCCGTTCGCGCCGTATCAAGGTTGTGGAACCTGTAGAGGCAGGTAGAGGTCACAATTTTAATTTCATTTTAATGAAACTTGAAATGCATGGTTATAATCCAAAGATCTTGGTTCCTTTAGATATTTGCGCATATCGGATCGTAACTTCCTGAATTATGGCCCCTGATTATACGCAAAATCGCCTTTGTTTAGCTTGTGGTCCCTCTGGAGGTTACAATAATTATCCGATTTAAAAAATCGTTTGATTATATCACCGTTACACCCTAAGGAAGGCTGAGTTAGAATTTTGGAAAAATTGGACCAAAATTGGCATACAAAATGGCCGCCATTCGTACGCAAATACTGTTAAAAAATGGTATATTAAGGTTCTGGACTCTGTGGAGGTCACAATTTTAATTCGATTTTGATTAAACTTGAAATGCGTGGTTATAACGCAAAGATCTTGGTTCCTTTCGATATTTGTGCATATCGGATCGTAACTTCGTGAATTATGGCCCTGATTATACGCAAAATCGCCTTGGTTTAGCTTGTGGTCCCTCTGGAGGTTACAATTATTATCAGATTTAAAAAATCGTTTGATTATATCACCGTTACACCCTGAGGAAGGCTGAGTTCGAGTTTCGGAAAATATCGGACCAAAATTGGCATACAAAATGGCCGCCGCATGTACGCGAATACTGTTATAAAATGGTATACCATGGTTGTGGACCCTATAGAGGTCACAATTTTAATTTGATTTTGATGAAACTTGAAATGCATGATTATAACCCAAAGTTCTTGGTTCCTTTCGATATTTGCGCATATCGGATGGTAACTTCCTGAATCATGGCCCCTGACTGTATGCAAAATTTATTTGGCTTGTGGGCCTTTTGGAGGTCACAATTATTTTCCGATTTAAAAAAAACGTTTGATTATATTACCGTTACACTTTAAGGGAGGTATCAGTTTGAATTTCGGGAAAATCGGACCTAAATTGACAGACAAAATGGCCGCCGCCATGGTATATCAAGGTTGTGGACCCAGTATAGGTCACAATTTTAATTCGATTTTAATGAAACTTAAAATGCATGGTTATAACCCAAAGATCTTGGTTCATTTCGTTATTTGCACATATCAGATCATAAAATCCTGAATTATTGCCCCTGATTGTCCGAAAAATCGCCTATGGTCCCTCTGGAGGTCACGATTATTATCCGATTTAAAAAAAACGTTTAACTCTTTCACCGTTACACTATACGGAAGGTTGAGTTTGAATTTCTAGAAAATTGGACCTTAATTGCCAGACAAAATGGCCGCCGTTTGTACGCGAATAGTGTTAAAATATGGTATATCAAGGTTGTGGACCCAGTATAGGTCACAATTTTAATTCGATTTTGAGGAAACTTGAAATGCATGTTTATAACCTCAAGTTCTTGATTCTTTTCGATATTTGCGCATATCAAATTGTAATATAATGAATTATAGGAAAAATCACTTTCGGTTTTGTTTGTGCTCTATCCATCTCTCGAAAATGTGGGCGTGTCCTGCCTGGCAGTGCCAGCTTACTATCTTTTATACAATCAGGAGCCATAATCCATGAATAAATGAAGAACTGTGCCACATTGTATAATTGAAACTTTAAAAAAAGGATAAGTATAGAGAAATATCATATTTATGGTGTCACGAAGAGAACTTTACATATGATAGCCCATAAAGCCTGACGTATAACGTCCGTTGTTTCTTTCCAATGGGGTCCAACGTTACCTAGGTCGCGTCAGGTCATCATTGGGAGGCAAAGTTTTTAAAAAAAACACCCTATAAGGAAGGTTGGGTTCAAATTTTGGCATAACGGAACAAGATTGTTATACAAAATGGCCGCCGTTTGTACGCAAATACTGTTAAAAAATGGTTCATCACGGTTGTGGACCCTGTAAAGGTCACAATTTTGATTCGATTTTGATGAAACTTGAAATGCATGGTTTTAACGTAAAGATCTTGGTTCCTTTCGGTATTTGCACTCATTGGACGGTAGGTAGCTTCCTGAATTTCTGGAAAATCGGACCATAATTGCCAAACACAATGGCCGCCGTTTGTACGCGAATAGTGTAAAAATATGGTATATTAAAGTTGTGGACCCTATTGAGGTCACAATTTCAATTCGATTTTGATGAAACTTGAAATGCATGTTTATAACCTAAAAAAGTTAAATCAGTGTGATATCAATCCTAGTTTATAATATCTGCTAATCTTACCATCTTATAAATAGTATTATATTTATAGATATCCGCTAACCAGCAATTTACATATAATTCATTGTTAATTGATATGGATGGTGATACAATTTTTCCCAATATTATTTCAATATAAATATGGTAAAAAGATAATATCATCTTAACATTTCAAAGTTTAAAGAGGCATCATTAAGTTCAAAAATAATCTAATTTATATTGAATTTTTAAAAATATCCATATTATTAGTTATCCGTGGTTGGCAGGCCAGATACGCCCAAATTTTGCAAGAGGTGGATAGAGAAGTTTCGAATTTAATTAAATTTAAATAAAGCAGAAATATAAGTAATGTCAACTTTGTTGAGAGTTATGGAGGACTGATTTTCATTCAGCGTCGGACGTGTCAGAAATAAATATATGACTAAATCAATGGACACTTTTCGACATAGTACTTACGGGTTATAGTATAATGTTTTTTTCAAGAAAGTATGCGCTTGAATGAGAAAAACCTAGTTTGATCTCGTAAATGAATAGCATCCAATCGTACTGGTAGTTATAGAAAACATGCACGGCCGAATGAACACAGCTTTTTAAATATGCTTCCTTCATGTAAATATTCTTATTTTAAATTAAATATCATAATAATTATACTGGAAATTAAAATTGTAATAAACAACATAAACCAATATTTTTAGTAAGTTTTCATGGCTATAGATAGATCTGTTTTTGAACCAGCTCATTCAATTTTATTTGTAAATTCGGTACTGTAAATATGCTAAAAACTTTTAAAAATATTGACTAGAAAGTGTCGAGTGAATACTCCGGGGGTATTTTCAACTTTGTATGCATATGGTTGTTACATATAGAAAGTTGCGATATAGTGATTACATCGTGATATTTTCAAAATCTATCGGGATATCTGTTTCCAGGAATATCGCCCAGCTCTACCTACATGATGAATTTTCATATGTTGTCCCTAAATAACTAAAATTAGTTTGGCCTAAAAACTGATCTTATTAATTTTTTTCTCATCATAAACTCCTGACAACATTAACATAACAATCAGCAAGTAGACAATATTACTTATGAACCCCATTGGAAATATATAAATAAATAAATAAATAAATAAATAAATACAAAACATGATGCATTACCTGGTGGTGAATTTGATGGATTTGTTATAGCTTAATCTAGGCTATACCCAATTCGTGTGTCCCACGGGCCTACGATTGGTCAGCATACGGATTAACATAAGCGACACGACTCAATCCCAATTAACCTGCCCGCCTTATTTGGATTAGTCAGCCTAATGTTTTAATTTAGCCAACGGTCTGCCTCAGAGACTTCACTCAATTACCCTGCCGATTAACTGCCGGTCTTAATCACTTAAGGTTACTGTGTCAAGTTATACAATTAAAGTTAGACAATGGGTTAATTATGAGGACCGCTCATAATACTCTTAATCTCTAACTCTGTTAAAGGTATAGTTAAATAGAATATATGTAAATTAAAACGACGTTATTTTAGACTGGTATTGTATATCAACGCCTACGAGGGCATATTTTAGCTTCTATTCTCTCCATTGCGTATTGTAAATTAACCTACGTGAGCTTAATATGATAGAGATTTCTGGAGTTTAACTTCCACTTCCACCCATCATCGTGACTTCTACCGGAGGTGATACCGTAAACAATATATTAAATATGTATTAACCCGGGGTAGAGAAGGTTTATATTTTCAGCGATATTCGATAGTTACTGCCAGAGTTATGGCCCCCGTGGGTGCTCTAGAGGACAGCATTAATATACCATTGACTTTAGATTTTATACACTGTTCAAGGTCATGCGACGAAGAAGTCTATTGATTTTCATCGATTTCTGATAAAAACTGTCTGAGTTATGACCCTTGATCACTTTAAAATATCTTGTGGATACTCTAGAGGCTAAAGTTATCATCCGATTGACTTTAGACTAATACACAAAGTTTAGGGTCTTGAGATGAACTTGTATATTGAATTTCAATGAATTTTGATAACTTAAACAAATGAATCCATGATATAAAATGTTTCGTATATTAAACGTTATCATGGAGGAGAACTTTATCAAAGCCAAACACATTCTAATGATTTTCTGTAAATTACGAAATGAGTTGTTATTCTTAATCAGATTTTAGTGTATTATAATTGTTTCATTACCGAAAAAGGCTAAAATATACAACAACTCTTTATGACTGCTTGGACAACTCAGCTGTCGTGGGCGTATGTTTCGTTGACTTGCAACCTATCTTTATTAAACAATATACAGTTTCCATAATAACATAAGTCTATGAGGAAAATATACGACCCCCCCCCCCCCCTGAAAAAATTAAATTCCATACCTTTAAACTTTTCTAAAACTACTGGAAAAAATAGTAATGTATGTATGTATGTATAAAAAAAGCTATAAAATTACATATTAGGATAAAGAAGAGCACATAAAAACATATACAGTATTTAAATTGTTTGCTTCGCTTGAAAACATTGTATGGCCTCCCATCGATATATTGTAATAAGAATGGACGCTTTTAACTATTTTAAGAAAAAAATCAATGTTGTACCCCTGTGAATTTATTTTATATAAAAAGGCCAACAATGATTTAGGTATAGGATATTAACCTACCCGAGGTTGTTGTCGGAAGCCGTGGCGATAGAGAGGCGGCTTCTCACCAATGCAACGAGGGTTCAATCCCAGCTCAGGGCATGAACTTTATCGTTGTAAGTGAGTGGGATATTCGGTCTCCCGTCCGATCAGACAGGTTTCCCCCGAGTTCTTCGGTTTCTTCCTGCAGTAATGATCGAAATCATTCGCACGATCTGTACCAAGGGCCAAATTGGGAAAAGGCCTCAAGCCTAATTTGCTACCCTTGTAAAATGACGCGATTATTACTATTATTATTATTATTATTATTGTGTCATATAACCCGCAGGCGGAGCCCAAGAGTTTTATGACATATCAACTGACGGAGAATAGGTTTATATCTGACATATACAACGCCCATCCTTAAATTAAATGGACTCTTCCATTAAAGGCCAACAAAGATTGGCTACCTACTCGGTAGTTTCCGTCAAATAGCGAAAATTACCGAATTAATCACGTGCTATTACGTGGCTGTTGTTGTTTATACGGCGCCATTTTAAAGAATTGAATTGCAAAAGCACAAACAAAATGGATTGGAATACGATCTCAGACGAATAATTAACCCCTTTAGCCAACAAATTGACGATAAAATTGATGTGGATGCAACAATCGATGAGGATCTATTCAAATTTAAAGAAAATTTGGATCAAAGGCGTTCTTTTCCGATAATTTTGACAGTCGGTGAACAATGATTGAAGGTTTTCACTAAGTTTAGAGAAGGATTTGACCGACTGTATTAAGTGCAAGGCCTGTACCCAAAAATACTTTATAATGGAAATTTTGTGCGATAAATACTTTCAAGTCTAGGAGTGTGTGGACGGAAAGAAGATTCTGAAAGATATCTTAGAGAAGGTCGAGTATGGATAACCGATTTAAATATGCCGATAAGTACGCCGTCTATTTTGGTTTTGAATGTTACAAATTGTGCGGTACCATAATAATTTTTAATTGTCAAAAGAATAAAAATCCATTTCTGTGTT
Source organism: Patella pellucida (assembly GCA_917208275.1). Taxonomy (NCBI): domain Eukaryota; kingdom Metazoa; phylum Mollusca; class Gastropoda; family Patellidae; genus Patella; species Patella pellucida. Next base: position 6,036,878 of record OU795041.1, read on the forward strand.
TTTTGTATTATTTCGATCATCAGCGGTTGGTATGAGTCGAATACATCAACCTGTCACGACGTCATCAGCGGTTGATATGAACAGAATATCAACCTATAATGACGTCATGACAGGTTGTTATGAGATATAACTGCTATACACATCAAAGAGAAAACTACCGCCAGTTGTATATACACAATATAATGTTCTGTCGTTAATGTTTCCGTCGAATTTGCTTGTAAACAAAGCACATACTGATAGTGGACGTAAGAGACTATAAGTTCTTCTGGGTGTAGCAAGTTGGCGGACGGTGGCTTCAAGCTACGTCATTTTTTGATTGCGTCATGAGCTATCCAGTTATTATTATAATATATACAACTGGCGGTAGTTTTTTCTTTGATGTCCATAGCAGTTATATCTCATAACAACCTGTCATGACGTAATTATAGGTTGATATATTCGTTCATATCAACCGCTGATGACGTCAGGACAGGTTGATATTTCATATCAACCGCTAAATACGTCACCTCAGGTTGATATATTCGGTTCATATTATGAACCGCGGATGACGTAGATGATCTAAATAATACTAATTTTATTTTATTTTTTTATTCTTTTGACAATTAAATATTGTTATGGACAGTTTGAAACATTCAGGACTGAAATAGACGGCGGACTTATCGGCATATTTAAATCTGTTATCCACACTCCATATCTAAGATATCTTTCAGAATTTTCTTTACATCCACACACTCTAAGACTTGAAAATAGTTATGGCCCAAGAGTTCCTTTATAAAGTAATTTTGGGTACAGTCCACTTAAAACAGTCGGTCAAATCCTTCTCTAAACATACTAAAAACCTTCAATATGGTTCACTGACTGTCGGAATTATCGGAAAGGATACTAGAGTAGCTCATGGCAGTTTTGTATGCACTTATATGTCCAGAGCTAAACTCTTCAAAAATCATCTATTTGCAGGTCATTGAAGATTTATTGATTGGTGACACATTTGTCACCGGGACCGAAATGCGTGGAAATGCCAAGTCCCTTTTAAAGCGCAGACGCACCACCCCCTGCATTACTGGATCTCTAGAAACGGTGGCCACATTATGGGGGTCTGTAATACATTTATGTGTTTAAAAGTCAATAGCTTTTAAGATATTTGCCAAAAGCTGACGATGCGGGTAACAGAGTTTATGACCACCCGAATTTGATCGTTCTGTAAACAAAGTAAATATGAATGTACCAGAAAATTATTTACATATTTGAAAACAGCAATAAACGTGCCTTTCACTGAAATTTAACATCATATATGGAATTTGATATTAAGACACATATTTTTTATCCTTAATCCCCCCCCCCCCCCGTAATCACAGTATTAGAGTTTAGAACCACTCAACTTTAATCGTTCTGTAAGCTAATTAAATATGAATGTGCCAGAATAAGAATTGTGACCTGTAGACCGTCCACAACCTTGATATACAATATTTTTACACTTTTTTCGTTCAAACGACGGCCATTTTGTCCTTCAATTGTAGTCCGCTTTTCACGAAATTTTAAATCAACTTTCCTCTCGGTGTAATGGTGATATAATCAGACGTTTTTTTCAAATGGGATAATAATTGTAACTTTCAGAGGGACCACACGCCTAATAACGTGATTTTTCGGACGATCAGGGGCCATAATTCAGAAAGTTACGTTCCGATGGGCGCAATTATCAAAAGGAACCAAGATCTTTGGGTTATAAACATGCATGTTAAGTTTCATCAAAATTGTTTCAAAATTGTGACCTCTATAGGGTCCACAAGCTAAAAACGTTTTCGTACAATCAGGGGCCATAATCCATAAAGTTTCAATCGGATACGCGCCAATAACGAAAGCAGTCGAGATCTATTTTGGATAAACCTATATTTAAAGTTTCGTCAAAATTGGATACGAATTGTGACCTGTAGAGAGTCCACAACCTTGATAAACCATATTTTTACACTTTTCGCGTTCAAACGGCGGCCATTTTGTCCGTCAATTTTCGCGAAATTTGAACTCAACATTCCTTACAGTGTAACGGTGATATAATCTGACGGTATTTCAAGTATGATAATAATTGTGACCCGCAGAGGGACCACAAGCTAAAAAACGTGATTTTTCAGACAATCAGGGGCCATAATTCAGGAAGTTACGTTACGACGGGTGCAAATATCGACAGGAGCCAAGATCTTTAGGTTATAAACATGCATGTCAAGTTTCATCAAAATCGGTTCAATAGGGTCCACAAGCCTAAACACGCGATTTTTCGTACAACCAGGGGCCATAATCCATGAAGTTACGGTCCGATACATGCCAATATCTAAAGGAACCGAGATCTTGGGGAGATAAAGCTATATGTCAAGTTTCGTTGAAATCGGATAAAAATTGTGACCTGTAGAGTGTCCACAAACAAATTGTGGACGGACGTGCGGACGACAGGACGTACGGACGGACAAACAGGGGCGACGACATAATACGTGCACATGAAAATGGACAAACAGGGGCGACGACATAATACGTCCACATGAAAATGTGGGCGTATAAAAACGTTTTTAAGCCCATGTTTTGATTGTTTTTGCTAGTTATTTTGCCCTGGGCTTAAATTCGACTAAAATGTTACCTGATAAAAACAGCCCGGTAGTCGAGTTTAGAACCTCCCAACTTCGATCGTTCTGTAAGGTAAGTAAACATGAATGTGGCAGAAAATTATTTACATATTTGAAAACAACAATGAACGTGCTATTCAGTGACGTATTTTTAAGATAGGAATTTCGTTGTTTTTGTTTCTGGCGACTTGTTTACTTTGTCAGACTTGTCTTGAATCTCATGACAGAACATTCCAATGACCCCAAAGTGGCTGCACGACACAATTACCTAGCTTCAGAAGTCACAGGAATTTCGTTGTTTTTGTTTCTGGCGAATACAGACTTATGATTTCTTTTTGTTTTTGATAGAAAACTTGTTTACTTTGCCAGATTTGCTTGAATCTCATGACAGAACTATCCAATAACCCTAAAGTGACTGCACGAAACATTTACCATGCTTCAGAAGCCATAAAAAGTGGTAGCCTACTGCGTGATAGATTTCTCTATAAACTGAAATTGGTATTTCCAACCGGAAGTCATTAAAACCTACTTTCATTCGCTTTAAGTGTATCATAGATGCGGTCGGTCTGATGGAAAATACACCCAGAATAAACTTCAGATCATGAAAATTCAAAGATTATCGGCTAAATCAATCCGAGTTTGACAATAGGAATTGGTATTGCCCACAGAAACTAGTTCCCTTCGCTTTAAGTGTATCATAGATTGGGTCGGCATTGTAAAAAAAACCAACAGAATAAACTTCAGATTTAGAAAATCCAAATATTATTGGCTGAAATCAATCCGATTTTGACATCGGTAATCGGTATGCCCCACCAAAAGTCAATAAAACTACTTCCAATCGTTTTAAGTGTATAAAAGATGGGGTCGTCATGATGATATATACATTCCTAGGAACAGTAAAAGTTTGGAAGAAAGGAGGGGTGTGTGCTGACACTTGCTTATGGGGTAATATTTCCCTTAACCCGATAGAATAGACAACTTCATTAGCAAATTTCGGTTTTAGAAATGAACTGGTGGTGGTAGACACATCCAAACGACAGTGGGCAATTTCAACAACGAATACAGCCCGGTATTTAGTGGATGTAAGATAAGTACAATTTGAATCAAAACATTCAGATTTAAGTTATTTTGAAATAGTAAGTGGAATAGAATATAATTTAGTACGGTTATGGTGTGGTTCTAGGATAATTTCCAAAAGGGTATCAAGTGAAATAATGCTGAGCTTGTGTGGTGTGAAGCGACGACTTTGGGAAAAACGTCATGGCATTAACAATATTTTAACATTGATACACGCCTTGTGTCAGTGTAAATTTTCCATAATCTCACCCCATGGAAGCTTTTTTTTTAACATCGGCTCAAATATGACTTTACCTCTAACCCCTATCGAGATCAAAAGTAATATAAAGTGTTATCTAATTTTCATAAAAAGATTTGTGGGGTGGGGGGGGGGTCGAATAATACTATTATTATTTAAGGTTAATATACCCCCAAAACTTATACGAAATAAAACGAAATCTGAGATTTCTTTGGGTTAATTATTTAGTAATAAGCCAAGAAATTATCGAAGCAGGATAAGCGCACGCCATGTATAGTATAGGGGGTCTGCGGATTATAGTTGGGGTCTGCGGAATATAGTATAGGCGGTCTGCGGATTATAGTTGGGGTCTGCGGAATATAGTATAGGGGGTCTGCGGATTATAGTTGGGGTCTGTGGAATATAGTATAGGGGGTCTGCGGATTATAGTTGGGGTCTGCGGAATATAGTATAGGGGGTCTGCGGATTATAGTTGGGGTCTGCGGAATATAGTATAGGGGGTCTGCGGAATATAGTTGGGTCTGCGGAATATAGTATAGGGGGTCTGCGGAATATAGTATAGGGGGTCTGCGGATTATAGTTGAGGTCTGCGATCTTCGGATTATACACTACCATTTGTACACGTTTGTTGGCAAGAATTCTGGAAAATGCTTTTAATGTCATTAGTATTGCCATCATCTCGCGTTCGTTTGATGACTGACAAGCTATCCGAGCATTCCAATCTCCGGATGCTACCTTGTCCCCACACACACCGCCCCATCCAAGAAGGGATGCATCGGTGATGATTTGGATCTCGAACGTCTCGGAGCATATTTCTTTATGGTTCCAATAATTCACAGAATGTAGCCACCAAGTTAACTCTTTGATTACGTCCGGAGTTAATTTTAACTCTGCGGACCAAGAATCTCTGGAACTTAAGTGTCTGTAAGTATGCCTAAGAAATAATTTTCCTGGAGTAACAGCCCAAGCAACTGAAACACACTGTCCAGCTAACTTGGCTAAAGTTCTGGCTTTAACAAAGCTTTTTTGAAGAATATTTCGAATAGTGTGCTTTAGTTTTGTCACACGTTTGTTCAACACCTTAACAGTTATCTTATCCCTACTAGATATTACATAGCCTATATAATCAATAACTTGACTGGGTTCAATATGCGATTTTTCATAATTAATTCTTAGACCTAAATCTAACAAGGATTGTAAAAGTTGATCAGAATGATCAGTTATATTTGTTTTAGATGCGGATAATAGGAAATCATCCACAAACACACATACTCTGATACCCAGAGATCGAAGGTAATTAATTATAGGCCTTATAGTCTTATTAAAATAACATGGAGAACATGACAATCCGAACGGAAGTACTTTCCATCTATAGTAAATAGAGTTCCACTTAAAACCTAAATATTGTCTAAACTTAACTGAAACTGGGATGTGAAAAAACCCATCTTTTATGTCAACCGTAATAAAATAGTCATTTGGGTTTATAATATTGACAGCTTCACGAATATCCTCATTTCTATATTTTGGAACAGTACAGAATGAATTTAAATGTCTCAAATCAGTTATCAACCTCTGTTTACCGTTTTTCTTTGGTACACATCCGATAGGGTTAACACAAAAAGGAATACTTTCACAAACTTCAATGTGATTATTAAATAATAAACGTTCAATTTCTGTGGTTATGAAAGATGACTGAGAGTCAGTTAGTTTGTGATTCTGAAGCTCATATCCAGAAGGTATTGTGTGTAAGGGAATGTCTACACCATGTTGTATCCAGTTTACCACTAATTTTGGAGATCCAATGTTGATCCATGCACTAATATTTTGCTGTAAAGTTGAATCGTTACGAATTATCATCAGATTTGACACAATGAGAAGATGAAATATGATCAATAAAAAGTTGAAGTTAATCGTCTTTCTCAGGGCCTTGGCCCTGGTTTCCGAATGAATTTTCTTCCCTGCCACGGTTTTGGTAATTATAACGACGAGCTGGAAAATTGCGACTTGTAAATGAATTAAAAACGTCCTGTCTATTATTGTTATAAGATCTATAACTGTTGTTGTAACTACTACGTCCCTGTCCTCGACCGCAACCACTTGAGTAATTAAAACTGTTTGTTGATGTTTGACGGGTTGGCTTCCCTGCTGCAGACAAAGCTGCTGCTGAACGTAAAGTTTCTACTGCGTTCGAATTTAGTCCAGATGTATTCTTTTGTAGAGCTCTAAATAGTTTCGATGTAGAACTGTCAAAATGGCCATTTACCACCAGGGACGCGTATTCATCCTATAAATAATTGCACTGTGTGATTGTCGTACCGGGTTCAATCGAAGTCAGCAATTTGATGGCGGTCTCGTTGCATCTGCCACACTTACTTAATATATTCAACACAGGTTGATCCGCCCGTGATATTCCTTGACGTGATTCATTCAGTCGGAGTTCACTCGGTAATTTAATTTTATTAACAGAGTCTCTGAGTGTTTGAAAATCACCCTGGATATCTTGGCATCCAACTCCGGAAGCACCTCCACTCAAAAATGGCGGTAGCGTGGGACCGGGAGCCTCGTGGCTAAATCGAGAATTAACTCTTCCTAATGTCGGATCTACGTCACCCGGGCGATGGTTTGTAGACCAAGGACCTTCTGTGACGCCTTCTTCAAACTTTGCTTCAAGCAATTGAAACTTCTCATTCACGGAATCAATGAATTTGTCGAGTTTTTCTTCCATAATAAAAATTGTCAGTCCTGCTCGCAGAGTGTACAAGACGAGAACACCTAAATCGATGCGTCATCAATATTCGTGATGACGCATCGAGGGGAATTCCCCTGGTCACGTGACTACTATCACATCACAGTTTGTAATAATTCTTAAACAGGCGTGTTTTTAACTCCGATTTGAATTTAATCAAAGTTGAACTTTCTCTAATATATATTGCTAACGCATGGATACGGTTGAATTAACTTGAATGTACCTATGTAGATATAAATAAGATTTAAAATGAATATTTACTGGGTGGAAGCATATCATAGAAATTATTTCATATTTACGTATTTATAAACATCAATGCAACCTTGCTCTATTGACCCATTTAGGCTATTCAGATTTGTTCAGTTGAATCGGATTTTTAAAAGTGTATGTGCTGGTTAAATGATAATAAATAATAATATGTCCACTTATATAGCGCCAAATCCACAAAGCATGCTCATAGCGAGACACAATTTACTATCCCGGGCCCTGTTTCACAAAAACTTAAATCCCCTTAAAATCATTGTAAACTAAAATATCATCCTAACTTAGGATAGAAGCGTTTCACAAAACGATTTTAAGCATTGTAGCTAAAATCCACTAAAATAATATTGTAAGTTACAATTGTATCCTAACTTAAAATAGTGGCGTTTCACAAAACTATTTTAAGGACAATTTTAACTAAAATCGATTGTAACTTAGGATAGCTGTCACCCTCTCCTACATTAAAGTTACATTATTCAAGATAAAGATAAGAACTAGCCATTCTTGCTATACTAGTTCGAAAGTAGATGGTATAAAATGAATAATTTGAAAATTTCATTCAAATTACTCTATTGCAAGCGAAGATATTGGCATTTGAAGATCTTGCCGACCTGTGCAATAATTTCAACCACGGTCCTGGTTGATCAAAGCTAAAAATATTGCAGCCTAGATTAGTCGTTTGAGTGACAAATATCATAATTTGTTTGTGAAAATTCTCAATAGTTTCTCTTTTCCAAATTACTATAAAACTACGAAATTCAAGCGCTTTAGTGTACCGATACACATTATTTCCATTGAAGCCTGCGAGGAAATCAAATGCCAAGTTCAAGGTCAACCCACCAATACATTTCAAAACTAATAATACCCAATAAACTCATTTATTTCATCTCTCTACGACTTTCTGACCATGTGCAAACATTTCTACAACGTATGAAACTTTCCCTATTGATAATGTAACCGTTAATTCAGTTTGTCAACAGTTTTCGGTTTCGAAGCGTATTTCCTTTCACCGTAAGTACCCGCAGCGGAAATCTGCTCTGCGCGGGCGCAAGCGATTTTAACTAAAATCTATTAAAATTGCATTATAAGTTACAATCGATCTTCGTGAAACGCATAAAATTTAAAATCTCATTTTGATTTTAGTTAAAATCGATTTTAAGGATTTTAGTTTAAGTTTTCGTGAAACAGGGCCCCGGTCTCTAGGATACAGGTAAGCCTGATTACCTCCCTTTGCAACTCTTAGAAAGACCTCCAACATATGCAGATACAACTTGAAGTTTCAAGGAGCGCAACAGTTTTTGTGTAAAACATACACCATCATACAGGTACCCATTTACAGCTGGGTAGACTGGAATGAAGGGATGAAGTGTCTTTTTCAAGGACACAAGAACTCGGCGAACAATTCAGGTCACAAATCCTACTCTCTAACCGTTGCACCATATCCCAAATGAAGCATTTAATTTTTTTTCTTATGAATGAGGCTATATATAACTATACTGGGCTGTTTTTGATGTAGAATGATTTTATATATAATTATAATAATAATAAGAGTATGTTCAGCTATACTATTTCATTAAAAAATGTATGTGTCATCTCCTATAGACTCTTTGTCGCGGTAATCTATGACATACCTATCTACTGACTACACCCTGTATGTCGGTGGGTGTAGCCAGCTTCGAGACAACAAAAGATAGTGTGTAGATATTTGGGAACCAAGACGGCGTCTTTGTACACTTGACGACTGAGGGTTTTTTGATTTGAGGTTCCATGCTCGATCCCTGCGTTGGCCGAGAAAGTTCAAAGGAATTTTTCGGTGTGTTTTCCCCCGGGTCAGTGGTAGCGCATTGGCGTTCAGTATGACATAATATGCCCGCCCTAATTAGATCAAGGGGACGTTAAACCCCATTTCATGTCATTTCATTGCATTTATCTTCGGCAGACGTACCATCTTGGTTATGAAACGCAGAAGGTAATTGGATATATCAAAAGATGCACGACTCAAAAACTCTGACTAGGACATTCCCTGGAAATGAAATGGAGTTTAACGTCCTACTGTTCTGCTCCTAACCTGGGCTAATGAAGACGGGATTAGCCCAGGTTAGGAGCAGAACAGTAGGACGTTAAACTCCATTTCATTTCCAGGGAATGTCCTAGTACAGATTGACACAGATTTAGGCTGACAACGGGGAGGGATCGAGCACGGAACCGTCAGTTTAGCCAACTAACGTCTTCCTCAATGAGACACGGCCGTGGATTAAAAAGTACATTCGACGGTTGAACCGAATGTTAAGAGGCGGATCTAGGCTCTGATGGGCGCTTTACGAAACTGGCTTTAGAAATCACTTCCCCCTGGTCGGTTTGGCAACTCTGGCCGCCGAAAAACGTCGCGATTTTGGGCGTAGTTCTAGCCGCTTTTTTTTTTAGTATTATCACCTTCGTGGTTTTTTTTCTGTTCCCTCTTCTCCATACCACACCTTTGCGTTTGGGTCATATCAACGGCGGACCGGCCTGTGTTGAAAATATGCGGGCTTCACGAAATGAAAGGAAGAAAATTTTCAAGACCAAATCGCGAAAAAAAAATTAAAATGGAAGCGAAACCGGATACCAAGCTAATGCAAGACGAGCGAGTTACCAGTCTCCCAGTATGAGTGATCGATCCAACTAAAGCTCATCTCGGTAGCTATGGTGTCACTGATTTGTGTGGGCCTTCTGCCCCATGATAAACGGTTGACACAACCGATTGATATTTGTCGGGAGCGCAATCCAGTGAATTAAATACATGTAATGTAATCACATCAAATTTAAAAAGGTCAAAAAGTTTATTGGCCCAATTTTTTTCTACCCAAAAGGTAATCCGCTTCTTCATAGCCTACTTTGAGCATTAAAAATTAAATAAAATCGAATTGATTAGAAACGACTTGCATGTATATCAGACACATGTCCACAGCGTATTCTATCTAGAGTAACCCATCCGGTTGTCAAACCGGGTCATGGCTCAACTAGGTCAATCTTGCCAAGCCATAAAGCATTATGGGGTACTATGATAGCAATGAATGAATGAAATGGGGTTTAACGTCCTACGCTTAAGCACCTAACCTGGGCTAATTGAAGACGGGCATACGCCATACAGTGTGCTATGAGCCTGGGCAGCGGCGCTACGGCCTACTCTTATATCGAATTCCAACTGCCAAGGGATCTTTTACGTGCACTCCAATGTGTACACGGGGCCTCGGTTTTCGTCCCATCCGAACGACTAGGCAGCTGTCCTTGTCAGGCTCTCCTTCTGCATCACTGAAAAGGGGAAATCACGCCGGAAAATCGAGATGAACTTTCTCGGCCTATGCAGCGATCGAACACTCGACCTCCAGACTAGCGAACCAGCGCCTTATCCACTTAGCCACCGTGATCCCCATGGTATGATAGCGATAGGCTACGAAGGCTTTCCAGTTTACTTTACATTCGATTTTCATTATAACTTTCTTTTAATTTCATTTTTGTTATGAAATTCATTTTGATTTTGATTTAATTTTGATTTTTTTTTTTGATTTTTCTTTTCAATTTGATTTTTCTTTTCAATTTGATTTTTCTTTTCAATTTGATTTTTCTTTTCAATTTGATTTTTCTTTTCAATTTGATTTTACTTTTGCTTGTAATTATATTTTAGTTTTATTGTAATATTACCTAGTTTTTTAGTTTAATTTTGATTTTAATTTAATTTTCATGTTTAACATATTTTTTATTTTTTATTAACTTTTTTGATAAAATATTGAATGCTAGCGATAGGCCACCATAGACGTGGTCTGTACGTCACAGGTCATGAGGTCGACACACTAACAATAACAATCATGGCTTTCCGTTCCTTGTATTTCTTTTGTAATATCAATGGGATAATTTGAAATATCAGGCTCTTTCCATAACCTGTCGGTAACACAGCTTCACAGTCGTGACCTTCATAACAAGCATGTAATGCATCCAATTGTTTTCCTTCAAATTTAAGTTTGTAACCCCTAACTTCGATTTTGAAAAGTTTATAGCGTCCCGGACCTCTTCGTTCATGGGCGCTGACATCTTGGAATTGTTTTTTGTGCATCGGTCGGGTCTATTTCAGATACACACAATCAATTCTGTTAATGTTTTTAGCGTGGGGATTGACTAATATATTTCAGTTCTAAACCAAAAATTTAAATCTTTATAGCAATTTTAACAAAATAGCCAAATTATGGCTGGGATAACTGCGCAAAATGGCCATTCACTGTATACGTGCGAAAAAAAAGCCAGCTACAATTTAATTTTCGTCACGTTAGTTACGTGCGGGTATAGTCATGCATCATAACCATATGACGTTACTTACACAAATATTCTTTTCGAATAACAACACGGGAAATTTTACTATATTAAAGTTACATTATTCAAGATATAGATAAGAACTAGCCGTTCTTGCTATACTAGTTCGAAAGTAGATGATGTAAAATGAATAATTTGAAAATTTCATTCAAATTACTCTATTGCAAGCGAAGATATTGACATTTTAAGATTTGGCCGACCTGTGCAATAATTTCAACCACGGTCCTGGTTGATCAAAGCTAAGACTCGAAGCGTCTTTGGGCGCCATATTTGATTTATCACTGAAACGTTTTAATCTGTTTAATATCGGAGCAATCTGATGCCATCCAAAGTTGATTAAGGCCTAGATCAGTTAATTAATGTCTAATTAATACTTTAGAAAACATTTCATGCCCAAATAAAGACCTGCACTAGACAGATTTAGCTCTTGAATAATGCATGTTTAACCAAGAAATATATTTTTGGAGAGTAATAGAATAATACTTGAATTCAGACATGTAATAATGGAAGACAAGCCATTTTTGACTAAAAAGGGCTCATATAGGAGGCAGACCACCATTAAATTGTAGTTCGTCTATTTATAGCAACTCTCTCTCCTTCTGTTTTGTCCCCCTTTGCGTGGACATTTTTGTTGATTTTTTGGTCTAGAATGGAAGAAGAGGGTTTGAATTAATATTTTCTGCCAGGTTTTGGTAAATATTCATAATTTTGAGGCGGAAGGATAACTGGGTTATCAGGTTGGCTACGATGATATGTACGGCAACTAGTTACATGTTTTGGGTATGATTCTTCAAGTTGGTGTATCTCAAAAATTTGGTGCTCAACCTCATACAAATTTTAGTGCAAAGACATGCTCATTTGTTCCTCATTCTACAGTGAAAAGCATTCAGCCCAACGAAAATTTGGGGAAAAGTTGGCGGTGGGCAAAGAGGCCAGAATTAACATTGAAGTCAATGGGGAAATTAATGGTGGTCTGCCTCCTATATGTAAACAACCGGACAGTGAACGAGAGCCCTGAATTTAATGATATTATCTCTAAATAATTAAAAAAAGTGAAATGGTAAAATTTTAAAAATATTTGACAGATTCGTGAGAAAACTTTTTGATTTTAGTCTAAATTTTGTGATTTTGAGTGTTTATTTACTTTTCAAAATAAGTGGAAAATATTTTAATGTATAATTTTTACTTTTTATGCATCATAAATGTTAGACGGGAAGAAAGTACAATAATTTCACTCAATTTTGCCTAAAAATCATGAAAATTTGCCTAAAAATCTACAGATTACCCCCAATACTGATGTCAAAATTTTAATTATTCATCTGTTGTAAAATGCAACAAATTGTGTTGCATGTTTTTATTTCCTTTGTTATATAACTTGGAAAGGGTCCATGTGTTTGTCAGATATTGAAAAGGTATCCATGTGTTTGTCAGATATTGAAAAAGTATCCATGTGTTTGTCAGAAATTTAAAAATTAAGAAATTTAGTCTAATTATGTACTGCTGAGGTATGTTAGAATTTCCAAATCATGAGTGAACTGCATTTTGCTGCTGTGTTCCTCTAACTTAACACAACTTTAATCTTTTAAAACTTGAAATTGTTGCATTTCCCTTCTCGAGAAAATAAAATCTATGTGTTTGCAGGGAATTTTAGCTGTCTTCATTTCATTCAGACAGACAGACTCACCCTCCCCACCCCACCCCTTTTCTTGAACATGATATTTGGATATCCAATTGAACATATATTGACTCCAAATTTACAGTAATTGGATTTTGTGCTTGAATTGTAACCGGGCATTTTATTTTCCACAAACAAATAGTTACATATAAGATTTCAAGGATTTCAAAGACTTTTTGTTTATGGCCAAACATGTAATCCTATGACAGCTTTCCGAAATGAGTCCACACCCCAAAATTGATGTGTTGTAGATTTGTCTTTTGCAGCTTAATGTTTTACATTTTGGGTGTAAATCTATTACTTGTGGTGATCTTTTAAAATTCGGAACTTACAGAACAATCAAATATGAATTAATAGCCTTTTTATACGCCCACATTTTCATGTGGACGTATTATGTCGTCGCCCCTGTCCGTCCGTACGTCCGTCCACAATTGTTTGTGGACTCTCTACAGGTCACAATTCTTGTCCGATTTTGACGAAACTTGAAATATAGGTTTATCCCCAAAAGATCTCGGCTGCTTTCGATATTGGCAGGTATCGGGTTAAAACTTCATGGATTATGGCCCCCCATTGTACGAAAAATCACATTTTTAGCTTGTGGGCCCTATAGAGGTCACAATTTTGAACCGATTTTGATGAAACATTACATGCATGTTTATAACCCAAAGATCTTGGTTCCTGTCGATATTTGCGCCTATCGGAACGTAATTTTTTTTAATTTTGGCCCCTGATTCTACGAAAAATCACCTATTTTAGCTCGTGGTACCTCTGGAGGTCACAATTATTATCTGATTTAAAAAACCGTTCGATTATATCACCGTTACACCCTAAGGAAGGTTGAGTTCGAATTTCGGAAAAATTGGCCAAAATTGCCATACAAAATGGCCGCCGTTCGTAGGCGAATACTGTTAAAAAAATGGTATATCAAGGTTGTGGACCCTGTAGAGGTCACAATTTTAATTCGATTTTGATGAAACTTAAATTGCATGGTTATAACCCAAAGATCTTGGTTCCTTTCGATATTTGTGCATATCGGATCGTAACTTTCTGAATTATGGCCCTTGATTATACGCAAAATCGTCTTGGTTTAGCTTGTGGTCCCTCTGGAGGTTACAATAATTATCTGATTCAAAAAATCGTTTGATTATATCACCGTTTAACCCTAAGGAAGGTTGAGTTCGAATTTAGGAAAAATTGGACAAAAATTGCCATACAAAATGTCCGCCGCGTGTACGCGAATACTGTTGAAAAATGGTATATCAAGGTTGTGGACCCTGTAGAGGTCAAAATTTTAATTTGATTTTGATGAAACTTAAAATGCATGGCTATAACCCAACGATCTTGGTTCCTTTCGATATTTGCGCATATCGGATCGTAACTTTCTGAATTATGGCCCCTGATTATACGCAAAATCGCCTTCGTTTAGCTTGTGGTCCCTCTGGAGGTCACAATTATTATCTGATTTAAAAAATCGTTTGATTATATCACCGTTACGCCCTAAGGAAGGTTGAGTTCGAATTTCGGAAAAATTGGACCAAAATTGCCATACAAAATGGCCGCCATTCGTACGCGAATACTGTTAAAAAATGGTATATCAAGATTGTGGATTGTGATGAAACTTGAAATGCATGTTTATAACCTAAAAATCTTGATTCTTTTCGATATTTGCGCATATCAAATTGTAATTTAATGAATTATAGCCTTTGATTAAAGGAAAAATCACTTTCGGTTTTGCTTCTTCTCTAACCATCTCCCGAAAATGTGGGCGTATCAGGCCTGGCAGTGCCAGCTTACTATCTTCTTACCCTTTTTATGCTAAGAATTATGTCAAAACTCCCCATTTTCCACCTCATTTTGTCAGGAATTTGATTTGAAAATTAAAACAACATGCTTCCACAAAATATTTACACTATGTAATTTTAAGGATACCTCTGGTTGTTAAAATGTATTAAATGCTGAAATAGTCCCATTGTACGGTGATATGTACGGCAACTAATTAGATGATTTTGGTATGATTCTTTAAGTTGGTGTACCTCAAAATTTTGGTGGTCAACCTCATACAAATTTTAGTGTAAAGACATGCTCATTTGTTGCTCAGTCTATAGTGAAATGCATTCAGCCCAACGAAAATGGGAGGAAAAGTTGGAGGTGGGCAAAGAGGCCAGAATTAACATCGAAGTTAGTCTCGGTCACCCAGAACCCTCTAGTCTCCAATTTATGGAGGGTCTGGGTCGGTTCTCAATTTTTGACGAAAATTACTGGATAATCTACCCCATAAAAAACCAAACTCCCAGACAATGATTTACTTTCCGTCAAATTTTGAGGGCCCATCCAGACTAAAATTCGTAGAATATTTGTTTGGATGATAGAGACTACATTGAAGTCAATGGGGAAATTAATGGTGGTCTGCCTCCATAACAAGGTTATCAGAGTTGTCTTTCCTTGGGAGAAGTTATTGTTAATGACTTCATACCTCTTTTAGGCTCCGCCCACATGTCATAAAAAGATAATGCAGTCGAGATAAAACACGTTCGCTAATGTAATGTAAAAGTTACTAAGACGAAGATGTAATGTAGATAGTGAAATGTAGAAGATGCCAAGACAATTATGCTTTGTTCAATGCTCAATGTCGAAAGTGAAAAGACATTGCACGTATCATTTTAGGTATTGTGTCGATTGTTTTATGTAAAGTAACATTTGTATTTTAAAGGGACAATAACACTCTTGCTGGCTTAAAAGGTCCAGAAAAAAATAGCCTTATTCTAACTACAAGATGTTTAAGTGTCCTACTAGTCCTGGGGCCGAGGAGAGTCCTGTGTGCAATCATATGTCCCCTAATTTTGACTCTTGATCCATGTAGGGTACCCATAGGAGATTGAAAAAAACTTGGGTAGACATTCCAAATATGGGGCAGAAAGGTGTAATTCAAGATGGCGTCAAAGATGGCCACTGTACCCTTATACCTGATATAACTCCATCTAGATATGTTATAAAGTGATTAATTTGGTGTCTTTACCTAGGTTATTCGGGTCAAGGAATACACTGGAATCATTTTCAGGGTGAAAAAAGTAGCGGGTAATGGTAAATTCCAAGATGGCCACCAAAATGGCCGCCACGCCCTTTCGGCTAGCATGTCAAGGTGCACAATTGAGCGAGGATAATAATCTTGGTGTCTTTTCTAGGGTTTTAGGGGTCAGAGATTTCACACAGACCCTTCACTTTGCCGATAGAACAACCTAGCATTGTTAATTTTAGCATAGGGCAGCCAGTTGATCAGGATGCTGGTTTTACTCAACCAAATTGTCAGAAGGATTTGTCTGATTATGTGACAGAGATTGGATACTTTTTTAACATCTAGAGATATAAACTATCGTATTTTGACAAGTGTTTTTATCTCGAACAATACTTTACACAATATTCACAAATCTACAAATGTTCACCGTAAATGAATTGTACAGTTAGGATCACTTTTCTGACGATTATTTTTTTCTCTCAAAATACCACCATTGGGGTTTTTGCATTGGTTGCACTGGCTGATTGCCTGGCATTTATATAATATGCAGCAGCGCACGTTACTTTCTCAAAAAGGGCAGAGCCGAGTGTCGCATTTCACAAAGTTTCATTTCAAAGACACTTCACCTGACAAATAACGATGGTATTTCTTTGGGTCGAGGCCATTGTTTGAGACATTTGCTTTCCGCAGTAAACCCAAAGTCTTGACTTTGACTTGGATGTAGGTTGCATAGAATGCCCTCTGAATATGACCTTCTGTAGCATAACTGGGAGGGGGGTCAATAATTGTCATTGACTTTCTGTGATGGTACCAGTTGAAACGTAAATTATCCATCGTTTCAATGCCATGGTTCCTTTGTTCATCACTTGTACCAGGAACTTCTCAGCATTTTACACACAATCCTGTACATCCGTATGTGCCCTCCCATAGTCCTCCAAGTACAGAACAGGATTGGCCTTGGTGCCAGCAGCTTTCGTGTAAAATTTGCTGGTAATGTCACAGCATGTGTCACAGGGAGGACTTCACACATTGGTTTTCCAACTTTCACAGCTATTATACATGAACAGGGATCAATCTTGTCTTGTCGCCAATTCCCCCTCTGAGCCAAAGTTTAGCATCCTACTATTATGCACCTAACCTAGGCTAGTGGAAGACGGGCATACGCCATACAGTGTGCTATGAAGGAAATTGTGCCCGGGCAGCGGCGCTACGGCCTACTCTTATATCGAATTCCAACTGCCAAGGCGGCGATATTATTTTGGCGTCATGTTTGTGGTGAAACCAAACGTAAACAACATCGAAAATTTCTCCGTTCTTCGCCAAAATGTATTAACGGTGTAATGCATTCAGGGAGTAATAATTCAAAACCCGATGATTTAGATAAAGTTGCAGCTTGGGTTGACAACATGAGATACTGGCCCAATGGGATGTACAGAGATATCTATCATCATCTAATTTCATCAAAAACAGTCGATGGACAATAAATGAAGAACCTTTAAAAGTTTACAAAGCTACAACTTTTTTCAAAGTGGTAATGTCGGTCAGATTGTACAACATACGTATGCTAATCAGATTGTCGGTCAGATTGTACAACATACGTATGCTAATCAGGAGATTGTGTTGAAGACTTTTGTTCGCGCTTCACAGAACATCACAAGAATTAATGAAGTGTATGTACTTTGTAAACAAGATGGAATGAATGAATAAAATGGGGTTTAACGTCCTACGCTTAAGCACCTAACCTGGGCTAATTGAAGACGGGCATACGCCATACAGTGTGCTATGAGGGAATTTTTTTTGCCCGGGCAGCGGCGCTACGGCCTACTCTTATATCGAATTCCAACTGCCAAGGTGTCTTTTACGTGCACTCCAATGTGTACACGGGACCTCGGTTTTTCGTCCCATCCGAACGACTAGGCAGCTATTAGGCGAATTGTCGGTCAAATAGCGTGATTGACCAATGAGCTATAGTATGCAAAATGCACGTGATGAACTGTCTTAACGATGTAGTATACATTATCAGGGTGATAGTAACGGTATAAACATTTTATGTCATGAAAATGATGAATGTTATTGTTGATGAGATGGAAAATGACAGGCTTGTTCTTTGTAAAGTTTTTAAATCTGTTATGCAATAATTTATTTTAATGTGTGGAAACTGATAAATAATGTTTTAAGCATTGAATTGTTTTTTTTTTAGCTTTTTTAATATCTGTGAATTTCCTCACTATCTGATGATCTTATGTTAATAATAAATGTCTAATAATTTGTATACATGTAACATTTGAGGCCAAAAGAAACATCTGTATCAAACAGCTGCCTAAGAGTACCACCTTCTCTTGTTTCAATTTTCGACTTACAAGGATTCTTTAATTTAATGTATACAATAAGGGCCTCTTTTTTATCCCATGCCTGACCCTCCATCCCACACTACTGACAAGGGGGAACCATGACGGACAATCCTGTCGAACCTTCTCAACCAAAGCAGGGATCGGATGGGGGACTTCTCTGTTAGACTTAGAGTGCCAACATCGTACTCACCGGGTCACTGTGGCTCCAGGGTACATGTAGGTAGTAAACCTTGTTATAATGGTTTTATGCAAAAAGTAATTCAATTACCGTTAAACGTTTTAATTAAGCAACAATTGTTTACACCTACATGTACACTAATTTGTTTACGATATAAATACATGTACACTTGTTTCGTTATCCTGTTATCTAAATCTAAATAAAGCTATGCATACTAGGCAGTTAAATTGTAAATAGTGAAACTTAGTGAAACTAAAGGCGGTGTTTGATTAATCAGATACCGTTTAAATAGTAAGCACGCTGTATATTGTAAATAGACTAATAATTTATCATTGTTACATTCTTTTATATTGTATTATATTTATACCTTAAAGGGTCAATCCCGATAATCTTTTTGAGAATAAAACTGCTTAATTTTGTGTTAAAATCCATTAAGATCCCCTACCTTAGGGCCTAGCAACTAACTCAATATATGTGATACGTTTTCAAACAACTTAAACCCATCAGTCTTCATCTTGAAATGGAGTCCGTTGTCCCAAACTGTATTATGCGGTGATTTGATAGAACAAGACTTTTATTTTATTTTTCTTAAAGGGGCCATCCCGATAACATTTTGGGGGTTAAAACTGCTTAATTTTGTATGAAAAGCCCTTAATAGCCTCTAACTTACATCCCAGGAATTTCTTCAAGCTATGTGATACGTTTTCAAACAACTTCCAATCGCCGGTACGGCTCGGTGGCCGAAGACTTGTGTTCTGTTTGCATTACACAGAATTGTCTGGATAAAACGAGTCTATATTATGTGCAGCTTTCAATCTAACCCTATTGACTCACTTTTAAAGCTCTCCTTTGATTAAGTTAAAATTGGTATCATAACAATTTATAAGAAAAACTTAAAAGAGCTAGTGTCCAGTTAAGCTTTTTTTGCATTCACGTCCGAACTACTCAATATTTTGAACTGAAATTTTCAGGCAAGGTAAATACACTATTCCTCTATATTTTGGCGTTTAAATTTCATACGTTCATGAACGAGTAATTTACAGATGCTTTGAAATTCGGGCTGGTTCCTTTAATAACTATAAATACATGAACATATTTATACATGTATATATATATATAACTATATTTAAAGGGGCTAAATCGCTAACATTTTGGACCTAGAAATTGTCAAAAGTGGGTCTCAACGCATATAATACTGTAATATGAATGTATATAAACTGATTTACATTCAATGGTTTTCTTTTTTACCAAATTTCAAATCAGTTACGTTCGGCGAAATAAGCCATGTAGTCTTAATTTTGTGCAAATTTCTATAGCGCCTGGTTAGTCCAGTCAATATACGCCGTATGGTATGTTGCAATATGTCTAGCCTCGCTCCTTAAGTCTCTTATTAAAACTGGGGCTAAAGCACACTGTGGTACACGACTCGTGTACCAATGTTAAAATAATTATTTTATCTAAAACATCGGATATCAGAAGCTTATCTTTTTCCGATAAGTTTACATCATCAATGTTGATTTTAAATGGCCAAAAATTTGTGTTTTCGATGTTAAAGATTTTAGAGGATTTTGAGTTACGGACTTAGGTCCTTTAAACATGCATTATGCTAGAGCCGAATCTGACCATTGCAGGCCATTTATTTAAGACTTGAAATGTTTTCTTAATTAATCTTTCAGACATTCATTAAAATTTATCCATATCCTAATCAATACTCAATTTCATCGCTAATCTGCGACATTTACTGGACTAGGATCCGACTTACTGCTTGCTTTCATTCGTGAAATGGCTAGGCCGAGAATTTAATCGCTAAATTCCCGGTTCAGAGTTGATCAATTTTCAGAAAATTCCATTTACATTATCTAGATTTTAACTAGTACAGTGAGAACTGTCAGCTATTTATCAAATCACCTATTGTGTATCTTAAGTTGGTGACCAACTGGATAGTAACTCAAATCGTTTCATGCATTCACCAGTTCCCCAAATATCCTCTATGTAATAATAAGTTTGCTTAGTTTTTTTTAAAAACAATGACTAAATCTCACTGAAAGGAATGCTACCTGTTGGTTTCCTTTTGTTTGATTTTTACAAAGTAATATAAGCTTACCCATTGTTTAGTTTATAATACATAGTTACATGTAGTTATACATTTGTATTATTACACGATTATTTACGATATAAAGAGAATCGAATATATAAAACTATGCCCACATTATGTATGCATTTAAAATGGGCATCTCTCTTAAAAGTTCCCAATCATCTACTCAAAAGTTCCATTACTAATTGGATTATCATCTCAGATTAAACTTTTGATTTCGCTATTTATTCCTTTTATCTAAATAATTGTCAACTGTGGGAACTCACTATTCGTATCAAAAATTATATATTGGTTTGTTCAACCGACTACCCTCAAAGTTTTATCATTTTAACTTTCATCTCCATTTTTTTCCAATTTGTCTACTTTAGATATCATCGTATGATATTTCTATATTAACTTAACTATGACCAAAACATTCAATGTTTATGTATTATATCATTTACAACAAATAATGATTATATGACTGAGACCCACCCAATTCACGTACTCAATCCCCTGAATAGTAGTTTTATACTACTGCTTGTTATTTCAAAAGGGCTGATTGTGTGAGTAAGTTGTTTGATGGGTTTCATATATTGAGTGTTGTTTTGCTCTATATATGTATCCCCAAAGATATGTTCTTATATTCCTCGTTTATTTATCTATTTGATAATGTTTACATTCTCAAATCAATTCTATTACAATCTGGCGATATAGAACTGAATTCCGGTCCCAACACTGGCAATATAGAACCACTATCGGTATTTCATCTTAACACACGAAGTATAAGAAACAAACTTGACCAAATATTCGAAATAGGTGACGATTTTAATGTCTGTGGTTTTACTGAAACTCACTTAGACGACAAAATAAGTCATGAGAGTTTATTAAGAACTGGTTTCCACAGTCCCTTTCGAAGGGACAGAAATTCAAACGATGGTGGTATTTTGGTTTATATTAACGAAACTTTATTGTGCAAAAGAAGGCATGATTTAGAACAGCGTTTCTCAACCTGGGGTGAATTCACCCCCAAGGGGGGAATGGCTTGCGTTCAGGGGGTAAATGACCACACTCCCAGTGTAACTTCAAAAATGGTCATATGTGACAATCACCAGGAGCAAATGTCGCACTGAACTGGAAACAAATATTTTCATTAAAATATAAATTTGGTGTTCATTGAATCTTAACTTCGACCCGTATTCATTCCATATTCAATATTGTTTTGTTGATGTGGTCAGGGGGTGCAGGCCCGTGCAAGGATCCGTGGTTCATGTCGGATGGCTTCTATAGAAAGCGCCATTTTCAAGTTCCTCTGAAACGCCTGGAAGAGGGCCTGAAATGGCTGAAAAACACGTTTGCGGGCTCCAATTTCTACAAATTTCCTGGGGGAGACCATCCCCAAACCCTCCTCGGTGGACGACGGTCAGTAACCTCCTCAAAACAAATGGGGGTAAATGGGTCGGTTGGGAATTAATTTAGGGGTGAACGGTGAGAAAAGGTTGAGAAACGCTGATTTAGAACATAAAGACACAGAAATCATTTGGGTAGAAATCAAATTCAAACATAGGATCATCTTAATAGCAACAGCATACAAATCACCAAATGTTAACTATGAATTTTGGTCTCGATTAGATACTTCAATTGATAAAGCGTACCAAACTACTGACACTGTAATAATTTCAGGTGATTTAAACATCGATCTTATCACTACAAACAATAGTAAGTTGCAGGATTTATTGTTATCAAACTCGTTAAGAAATGTTGTTTTAACGCCAACAAGAGTTACGCTCACAACATCTACTTTATTAGACGTTATTTTAACTCCACTAGATTTAAACATTTGCTTAAGTGAAACTATAGATTTTGATAAGCATATTTCTGATCATAAAGGTGTTAGTTGTGTCATGGATATTAATGTTAATACTACATCAAGTTTTCCAAGAGAAGTAACTATTTATAAGCAAGCGAATTACGACAAACTCAACAATCTTAAATATGATTTTGACCGGATAAATCGATTTAATTCTCTCAATTTAGATGATGCCTGTGAATTATTTTACGATACTTTGAATCATTTTATTAACGAATGCATCCCAAAAAAACGCGTAACAATTCGACCTTCTGACAAACCGTGGTATAATTCCGAAGTACGAAAAGCGATTAGAGTACGTGATAGATTACGAAGAATTTCTATTCGAACAAAAAAACAGAAGGATCTCAATAGGTTCAAGAAACAAAAACATAAAGTTAATAATTTAAAAAAAACAATTAAAATCTAAATATTATGATAAACTTGTTTCAACTATTACCGATCCAAATAATACGTCTAGTGATTTTTGGTCCTCAATGAAAAACTTATTAGGACAAAATGTTAAAAACGTTATACCGACTTTAATATCAAATACAGATGGGAAAGTTGCATACACTGACTGCGAAAAGGCCGAATTACTAAATACGTTTTTTATATCCGTATCCAATAATGAATCACTACACGACTTATTAGAATTTCGCTCTAAAACAAACTCTAGGTTTAGAATGCCAGATATACAAATTTCTGAAATAACTGACTTAATTTTAGATCTTAATATCAGAAAAGCAAATGGCACTGATAGGATAAGTAATCTCCTCTTAAAGCCTCTAGCAAAAGGTATTTCTATCCCCTTATCTGCACTATTTAATAAATCTTTACAAGAGGGAATATTTCCAAAGATATGGAAACAGGCTAATGTTATTCCTCTATTTAAAAAAGGTGACAAATCTGATGTTACTAATTATCGACCCATATCGTTGTTAACTGCTATTAGTAAATTGCTTGAAAATATAGTTTTTAAACACATCTACAATTACTTTCATTTTAACAATTTATTAAATTCCTATCAATCTACCTAAATTTTCGACTGTACACCAACTTATTGAGTTATACGATAGCATATTGCAGTCATTAGACAATGGCGCAAGTTCGAGCTTCATCTTTTGTGACATATCTGTGGCATTTGATAGAGTAAATCACACTGGCTTACTTAAAAAAAACTAACTAGTTACGGATTAGATGGTACATTTCTCCATTGGCTTAGCAGTTATATAAGCGACAGGAATCAAGCTGTTTTCGTAAATAACGCTTACTCGTCGACCTTACCGCTTAATTCTGGAGTCCCCCAGGGCTCTGTATTGGATCCATTTTTATTTCTTGTATGCATAAACGATATTCAAGATTCTTTGGACAATACAGCCAGATTATTTGCCGATGACACCACCATTGATTGCACTAAATCGCGTGTATATGACATAGCAACGTCATTAAACGCTGGTAGTGAACCATTAGATTTTGTAGATAACCACAAACACCTTGGTGTTACTCTATCACACGACTGTAAATGGTCCGAACATGTCGACAATATTTGTAAAGCTGCTTCTAAACGTTTAAATATATTAAGAAAATTTAAATATACTTTTAGGCGAAAAACATTAGAAATTATTTACAAATCTTTCATAAGATCCGTTCTTGAATACGCTTGTGAATTGTGGGATTGTTGTAATATACCTGATCGCGATAAACTTGAAAAAATTCAACTCGAGGCAGCTAGAATTATTACAGGACTCCCGAAATACTTTATATTATATTACTTTATATCATGAAAGTGGTTTAATTAATTTATCAGAACGCCGCAGGATAAGAAGACTGTCTCTTTTTCACAAAATTATTTACATGTATAAAAATTCTCCACACTATCTTACAGATAAATTAACCGAGCTTTACACGGCAAAGCATAATTATCCCCTACGTAACAATGCTGATATCCCTGTTCTGTTTTGTAAAACCACATTATATCAAAAGTCATTTTTCCCACAAACAGTAAAAGACTGGAACAACTAACCCGAATTCCTGATATTAAACACTTCAACTCTAAATTAAATAGTACCATCAATAACAATGTAGCGCCCAGCTTTTTTTCACACCAGTGGCAGAAAAGAAAATATTATACATACTAGAATTCGTCATCAGTGTAGTTCGTTAAATTTCGATCTTCATAAAGTTAAATTGATTAATAGCCCTCGGTGTAATTGTGGACATCCAAACAAAAACGCAAACCATTTTATTTTACAGTGTAACCTTTATAATAGTGAAAGAGCAAAATTAATTGAATCCTTGACCATTTTTTCCTAGTATTAATGTCCACACCCTATTGTGGAAAGACAGCAATTTAACCATCCACCAAAACAACTCATTGTTCGAAAAAGTGTGTACATATGTCAAAGCAACTAAACGTTTTAAATGTTGTTTGTAAGCTATGTTCATTTGCACCCTGTTTATTTCTGTTTGTTTGTTTATTTGTCTGTTATTTATTATGTATGTTATGTATATTAGATCTATATTTATTTCATCTCACACTTCTTCAAGTATAACTGAACTATTATATTTATACATGGAAAGGACGTTTGTAAGTTTTAATAACTTTTGTCCGATCCAATTGTATCACGAATTATTTTTGTTGATGCAATAAAATATGTTTAGTCAATAATTTACTCAACTTTCAATCACTGTTTATGAGAAATATCTTTGTTCCAGAAACACAAAACTTTGCACATAGTTTCTTATTAATGTATTTGATAAAATTAAAACAACAAAAGCTTTATAAAGGGCTATATTCTAGTTAAAAAAAAGGTGAACAATTTTGAGTAATTTCTCAACTTAAGTCTGAGAAGGCTTTGTGAACTCGGGGCCTGGGTTGTGCATATTGAATGTTCATTGTGGACAACAAGGTCGTTTTCATCATACTAAGTAGAAGTTGTAGGATTGTTCTCAAAAACAGTGAAACTAACTTCTGGGTAGTTTTCCATTTCATCATGAGATATGGTACTTAAATTGCTGATATCGAAATCATCAAATTCCGATAGTTTGTCTTCTTCGTGTAACCGTCGCTTTTTCACATTGAAGTTGGTTCGTTTTTGAAGAATTCGTCGACACGGTGTATCTTTGGTTTCGTTACCCATTTTTACTTTTGGATACGGATTTCTGGCTGTTGGTGTCCCGTCTAGAAAATGATCAGAACAAACGAAAACTCTTTTAGGTAACGACTGACGGTTAATAGCTTTCACCCACTCCATTTGTTTTACATTGTCAGCAGACGGCATAAGATGAAACTTGAACGGAAGTAAACACGCACAATCGTTGTGTAATTCCTGAAGCATTTTACAAACAGATTCTTTCCATATATTCAATTTGCGACGATTATTTGTACACCCATTTACAGCACAAGAAGGTCCTCCGCCGCCTCTTCTATACTTTGGTTGACCCTTTATAATTAAATGTAACATATAGAGTTAATTCACATGACGTTACACGCATTGACCGCGGTCATCTTGGTGGCCAACCCGTCTACACGTGGGCCGATGGTTACAATGTGATTGCACTTGGAATTATGATTGTAAGGGCCAAACGCTTCTGTCAAATGTGATATTTAAGTTGAATAAAAAGTTTGTGTATGTATTTTAAAGTTTACATTTATTTTCTATTAAAATCCGAATTTGACCGTGACATTTCGCGTTTAATTATTACGACAGAACGGTGTTTGTGTATAGGCAAAGTGCCTACGGTACATAAAATAATTTCCATTAAACTCCGAATTCGATCGTGGCATATAATGCGTTTATAGCGACAGAATGGTGTTTGTTTGTATAATTATAAAACATATTAAATTCTGTTTCTCTGCGGCGTAAGTATTTTGAAAAATACCCCGGTACCATTAATTTACATGTATTTAAATAGGCGAACTAGCTGCATCGTGTTTGTGTACATGGATAATGTCTGACGTGAAAAATTATAATTGATAGGTTGGTTGCTGACGCGACATTTCATCTTCGAGACCTACGTAATTTTTTTAAAAATAATTTTAAAAAACCACACACTTATTATAGAAACTCGTGTGAGAAGCTCGATACCGTAGGGTGATCAAACGTTTGAAAAACTGTTGTCACTGGATATAGTTTCTTTTCTTTTTTGTACGTTTTAATTTGAGGTTTAATAATTATTCACTGATTCGATGTAATTATCGTTTTATTGTTTCTGTTATTCATCTTTAATCAAGACAAAATATAAAAGTACAGACTGTTCGATACGTCGCCAACTATTTTATCATTGGTTAGAGCGGAATTGACGCGGGAAACTTTGCAGTAACTATTACCTAAAGCATGTATGCACGGAGGCTCACACGCTTATTTGCATAATGCCATTCGCTTTTTTTGAATTGTTTGTTTGTTGTTGTTTTTTTATGAGTATGGTGTCTTGTCGCTATGTTTGTCTTTTGTGTAAATCATATGTGGTGCAGTCCCCCTGCACTTACTATTTATAGTATTATTGGCTGGAATTTTTTTTAGCTCCATAACCTCAATGACCAATATGTAGTACCGTAGGTATATATTCTGTACGTCAAAAAAATATGTCAAGCATCTATTTACTTTAGAACAGCTAGAGTATCGAATTAAGCGATACTTATTTTTGGTGCAAAAAAAAACATTTCATCGGACGATATTTGAGGATTCGGTTGTCGGAAGGGGGGGGGGCTTTGTTGACAAATTTGTAAGAAATAGGACGAGCGTGATTTTATCCACAATCGAACGAGAGCCAAGAAGAGCGACAGTGATCACTCAATCGGCTCAAACGTGAATCGCTGTTGGCATAATTTATTATTGCTCGATGACATCGCGCCTGGTACGTTCGTGCATTTTTTATGCGCGAACTCTTAGTTTTTCTATTACTGGCACGCGCACTATTTTTTTTTGTTTTACATGTACCAAAATCTGGGATTTCGCGCGTAGGCACTTTTGAGGTATTAGGACTGTTTAGCATAACACTTGCCACTGTACCTGTGTATCGCTAATTATAAACCGAATGTTCGAAGACCGTTCATATTTATTACGCACTTAATTCTCAGTACAGTGTTGATTCATGCTCAAATTGTTACTAAGCAAACCAATAGCGATAATATCCTTACACCGAGAGAAAGTATCTAGTCTCGGTGAATAGAACCATGGTTGTCTGGTAGAAAATTACTTTTGTATTTTTTGGAACGGTAAACAGTGTTTTTAGAAGCAAACTAAGCTGCCGCACATGACGAAGTCATTATAATAATAAAAAGGCGAGAACTCCTTTTGCAGCGGAAGCTTAACAGTGAGTAATAGGTCAAGGTTAAAACATACAGTACACGCATCGCGGTGGTTTGATGTTTTTTATCGTGGAATTCCGTGAATTACCGCGTGAATATCGAGTGACATGATACGACTGACAGAGCAGCCCGGAGTCGAACAATCGCCGCCCGAGCTGTCTTCGTCAGCTAGTTTCAAAATGGCGTACAACCAGTGCAAGTGGGAAAAGACGACAATAAAATCAGAAATATGTTATTTATTATTGTCGGACTTATTACATCACTCCTGTCTAACAAATCATAAAGCTGTGGTGTTACGGTGGCGGCATAGTATTTCACCGTAACACCACAGCCACTCTAACCATTCATAATACATCTAACTATCACTCCATACACATTTCCCCTCGTCTACTTTCCCAAACGTCAACAACACATCTCATGCATCCATTTCGCTGATTAGCCCTTGTACCATGTCTACTGGATTTTGTTTAGTAAGATCGAATACAACATTACATCTATCATGTTTCCTACCACGGAAAGGCACGTTACTGCCCTTTCCAAATATATAAAATATTTTCCAGTACAATCATATTTACATGCCTTGAAAATTAAAAGCGACGAAAGTCCACTGGTACGGATAATATGTATTATATTTGACGGGGATAGGGGTATTTTACTTTAATATTAAGAATACGGGTCTTAATATAAAATTACAGATATCATATTACGTATCACGGGAAAGCACAAACACTGCTCTTTTCGAATAAGTAAATTATTTTCTGGTGCATTAATATTTATTTACTTTGAAACGCTATGAATGTTGGATGGTACTAAAATCTATTACCATGATTACAGATAGGTGGCGAGATGTTGTCCACCAACATGGCCGCGGTCGGTATATAGGTCATCTATCGGGTACGCTCTATTCAGGAAGACAAAAATGTAGCAAGTAAACAAATCTTCGGAGAAGTGGTACGAATGTATCACACATGCGCTGCGTGATAAGTATTTTCAAAACTGTCATGGAGGTTTGATCACGTGATCAACAATGACAGCGCCCGTGGAATCTGGGTCAAGTGCCGATAAAGGGGTCTAAACCTAGAAATATAGTAATATTGACAACAGATAGGCTATATATGTAATATAATAGTTTCATATTTTTCAGATTTACGGGTTTCAGAAGTAGATGACTGCAATGTGTAGAGTTTGTACCAACATTTTACAGTGCATATCATATTTAGTCGGCTTTGAAATATACGTGTACAATACTAAATTAATTTGTTAATAAAATAATTTGTATGTAAAGTAGTTAATATTGATATGAAAAATATATATGGACATGCTAAATTATTTGTTAATAAAGAACTTTAATGTAAAGTCACACGTGGTTGATATTGATATAAAAAAGACTATAGGTTTAACACTATTGTTATCCTTATTATTTAGTACTGGTCCAATGATTATACATGGAAACAATTAGCTGCTGGCAAAGTGAGAACACCCCATCGAAACTATAACGGTAGCGGCAAAGTTTTTACTCACCTCCTAGCTTTCTATGTTGTGACACCACCTCCTACATGAATACATAAACTCGCAATGCCTAGAGTAGTTTCGTTCAATAATTGTAAACGGACTCAGGGATTGGTCCACAATTAAACACATTTATGTATATCTGAATAGCTTTAAAATACGATATCGTTTGCATTCAAGAAACATTCTGAGATGACAAGTTAAAGCTGAACTCCGATTGGCAGATTTGTTATTGTTTTAGGTAAGGAAGTTTCTCTGTTATTTTTAGACCAAAAGTACACCGCGGTTGACTTATTTCGCCTAATTACTAAACAATAATATAAAATAACATATACCTGACCAGACATAATAATTGTGTAGCAATAATATTTTCTGTGGGGTGATAGTGGAAAAACTTCAATCAGTCGAGAGAGCTGGCTATTATCTTACCGGATGTGGATACTTCGCTTGATACGGTATACACTGAAAGTGGGCGGGGCCTGCCTGTGTGTTTGTCGCCCAAATCGACGGCCATGTTTGTTAAAGAAATTTAAAGAAGTATGGCGGTTGTTTTGGGCGTTACTTTTTTTATTATTTAGCTATTTCTGTAGTTTCATAATCGGAGTTCAGCTTTAATGTATTCCTTGATTGATGTATGGGACGGCTTGTGTTACTCGAGTAAATAGCGAGACAATAAGAGACGTGAGGTAACTGAGGTTACAATTCTTGTTAAGAGAGAAAGAGAGAGAAATGGGTTTAACGTCCATTCAACATAACTAGGTCATTTCGGGACTTACATATGGTTTAATTTTTTTCAATAATTCGCTTGCGCGTAGGGGTCTTAAGCAGTGGAAGGAAACAGGGGTGCCCAGAGAAAACCCAAATTATATAGAGTTACTACCAACTGGATCTGCAAAAAATGAAATTATTTCACTACCTGTACAAGTATAAATTATCCATGACTGTATTGAAATATTAGTCATTTACTTAGGACCAAACTCCAATGTCTGTAACAATAGGTGGGGTTGGGGTGGCCTAGTGGTCTAGAGTGCTGCGCTTCGACTCTAGCTGGCCGGTCACCTCTGGTTTGCGGCTGTGGTTTCGAGCCGTAGTGTGAGCGTATGTGACATCGAGATAGGGGCGCCTTCTCAACCTCGTGGGTTTCCTCCGGGCACTCCGGTTTCCTCCTACTGCTAAAGACTCCCGCGCGCAAGCGAATTATTGAAACAAAATTAAACCATATGTTAGTCACGAAATGACCTAGTTGTATTGAGTGGACGTTAAACCCCATTTCTCTCTCTCCTCTCTCTCTTTCTATGTGTAACAATAGAAACTGGGATTCTAAACTAAATAAAATTAAAAGAATTCTTAATATGTGGTCACAAAGAAAACTTACCCTAAAAGGAAAATCCTGTGTGCTAATCTCCTATGTATGTCTTTATTATGGTATCCCTTGAGTGAGAGTGTTAAATATACCAGGCCATATGTTTTATAGAGTTGAAGAATGTATAAAAGATTTTATTTGGTTTAATCAAACACCTCTTGTGAAGAGCTCTACTGTCTTGGGCTCATATGACCAAGGCGGTTTAAATATACCTAAACTTGTATTAAGACAAGATGCTTTTAGATTAAATGTCTTAAAGAAATATAATGACAGTACTTTTCAAACTGTATGGAAACATCTTTTTTACTTATTTTCTTAATTTATATCATAACATGGATATAGACATTTCGCATTAAAACCTGTTAAATGTGATCCAGTCAATATACCAGACTTTCATAGATCTATTTTGATTGCATGGAGCAACATTAATAATGATAAAAGGATACCACCATCAAGTTATAACGATATTTTAAACCAACCTTTTTTTGATAACCCTTTTATATTATAAAAATAAGGCTCTTCATTATGATCTCTTTATTGCCAATAAGATTGTTAAAGAGAGAGAGAGAGAGATAGAGAGAGAGAGAGCAATGTGGTCTAACGTCCACTCGACACAAACTAGGTCACTTTGGGACTAACGTATGGTTTTCAATTTTTCTTTCAATAATTCGCTTGCGCGTAGGGGTCTTTAGCAGTGGGAGTAAACCGGAGTGCCCAGAGGAAACCCACGAGGTTGAGAAGGCGCCCCTATCTCCATGTCACATACGCTCACACTAGGGCTCGAAACCACAGCCACAAGAGGTCGAAGGATATAACTTAAAAAGCAACGAATGTATAGAAAATGAACTTAAAGGGTCAATCCCGATAATGTTTTTGTGAAATGGTAGTTTACTTGCCC
This sequence comes from Patella pellucida, assembly GCA_917208275.1. Classification (NCBI taxonomy): domain Eukaryota; kingdom Metazoa; phylum Mollusca; class Gastropoda; family Patellidae; genus Patella; species Patella pellucida. Next base: position 6,068,377 of record OU795041.1, read on the forward strand.
ATATGAAATATATTTTTTTAATGTTGATGCTCATTTCATAGTGCTATTTAGTTATTATTTTTATATTAAATTTTTCTATTTACATTTAAAGGGTTAAAATAAATATGTTTTACTATAATACATGTTGAATAAAACATTATCATTAGGTTTAACCTAATTTCAAATGCTCAATCATCACACAGAATTATTTACATTGAATTGTTCCATTGTAGACCTTAACTGGCCATTTTGTATATAATTCAATTGATATTAAGTCTACTTAAGTTTAAAGTTAGCAAATATTGTAAAACTTATAACATTGAATTTTATATTCAAAATTTAAAGGACTTTTTATCATTGGTACTAACCAAACTTAAGACCGGTATATTTCTGTTATAGTATTCTGTTATAGTATAAGTATGTAAATCCAGGCAATGTTTTTAATTGTACATAATGTATTTTACCTTTATAATGTTATACCTTTATACACTACAAGAATATTTATAACCAAAAATACTTTCTTTTATTTTTGTAATATATCTTTTGCCTGGTTGTATATATATATCAGTTTATTTTTGCCTGGATGTATTTACATGTATGTCACTATTATAAAATAATTGAAATATTTAATGTATATACTTAATGTTTCTGTGAATAAATTTATATATATCTGGCTTGCGGCTGTGGTTTCGAGCCCTGGTGTGAGCGTATGTGGCATGGAGATATGGGTGCTTTCTCAACCTCGTGGGTTTCCTCTGGGCACTCCGGTTTCCTCCCACTGCAAAAGACCCCTACGCGCAAACGAATTATTGAAATAAAATTAAACAATATGTTAGTCCCGAAATGACCTAGTTGTGCTGAGTGGACGTTAAACCTAATTTCTCCCTCTCTCCGCTGATACTGCATGATTATACACTTATATTGATTATGTGATACTGTTGGATTATACAATCATTATGTGATAATATTCCGATTCTGTGATACTTTTTGAATACTGGTTTTAATTATTGTGATACTGTAGGATTATTTACTATTTCTGTGATTCTGATTTCTGTGATATTGATTTATACTTTTAAATTTTTGGTTATCATTAGTTTTTTTGATTCTTATGTTTCTGCTTTATATTCATAATAAAATTTATTGCATAATAATATTTATTGACATCTTTTTCTATAGAGGATTTATCAAACATTCGTTCGTAATTAAAATGAAACGAGATTTAACATCATACTGTTCTGCTCCTAAACTGGGCTAATGAAGACGGGTCTTTCGTGAGATAATATTATAAAAAATGAATTTTTTTTTTCTAAACAATATTTTATTGATTATTAGGATTAGGTAACAGTCAAAGCCGGTATAATCTCTCTCCCTAAAATTAAAACATAAAACGTAATAAAACAAAGGAATCATGTACACTATTTACAATATAATATATAAATTTTGCCTAACTATATTTAATCAATCAGTCAATTGCACCTGCATTCGAAGTGGGCTAATAATATTCGTATTTAAAATATATGGTACTTAAATAATACCAATAATAATTATGTATACATACACATAAATACAGACATACATCCACATATATATATGCACACATACTAGTATATATAAATAATACTAAATCTATTAAAATTTAAAATCGTTTTGTAATTTCTATGAAATTATGGACTATTGAGAATATGGAGTAATTGGTAGCATTAGAGAGTTCGGAAGATCCAAAAAGTAATAGTTTTATGTTACTCTGCTGTGTTGGGAGAGTCTCAATTGTTACCCGTCGTTCATCCAAATACAAGGGGCAAACTAGTAGATAATGATATATAGCTGTCTTCGAATTGATGTCCACAGTTACATGAAGGATTTTGATGAATACGTCTGAGAAATTTGTGACCGTTTAAATCGCCCATATTAAATGAGTTTGTGTTGCTATTACTATTATTATTATTACTATTACTATTACTATTACTATTACTATAATTATTGTTATTATTATCATTATTTTTACTTTTATTATTATTATTACATAATATACGTGTACATGTACTACTTAAGGTGTATTCAGCCGAGTAGAGGTTGTATATATTGTATATACTGCTTTTTCGTTATAAATATATAATTTGTATTGTAAATAGGGATAGGGGTCTGATATAGGCATTTTGCCGGTTCCCCAAATTTTCCCATTTATTTTTCTTATAAAAAATACACCCTATAGTTCGGATAGAGTGTCCAAACCAATTATGTACTCTGTAGCTTGGTGTACCCTGTAGTTCATAATATGGTCCATAAACCATTGGGTACCCTGTAGTCTCTTAACCTTGATATACCCTGTAGTTAGGATAGAGTCTCTAAATCAAGATGTACCCTGTAGTTCGATGTACCCTGTTGTCCATATAGTCTCTAACAATGATGCACCTTGTGGTTAAAAAAGAGTTTCTAAACCATTAGGTGGGTAGAGATCATAATATGAGTCGGGGTACCTAGAACAAACTGCAACAGAAATTATTTCTATGGGAACTGTTCAGGTGTGATCCCTATTACTCCCATATCAAAAGCGGCCATTATCGGTCTTGGGGAAATTTACATAATTAACATAATACCAAGATGACCGCCAGTGAATCAGTTAATGGACGAAATCTTCGGAACGGTGCACTTTAGTGAAATTAAATGTATTACCGACCTATAGGAAATCGATACTCGCGAGTTAAAAATGCCGACATTTTTATCCTCCGACCTAACCGTAACCTAAGCCCTATATAGGGAAAGTTAAGATATCTCACACGGCTTTACGTACCGTAACATAGCTAAACGTTTTATTTACTTCTTACAGTATTATATAATACGTTGGGGGGGATAACGTTTTACCTTAAACAGATTGCAAAATAAACCAACGCAGTTTAGTTCAATGATAAATATGTCATACTGAAAAACGGCAAAATTCGGCCAAGGCAACATGCCGTAATATACATCATTCAATATGGCGGTCTTCAGGCACTTTCGGACAGCGATATTTTTCCTGTTGCGATTTTGCGATATTACTTGTAACATGTCATTTAGACGGTTCTCGATGTCATCGTGTTCAATACTGATCTTAAAATGAATCCGTGATGGCAGAAATTAAAAATTTAATCCAAAGTTGCGGAATTTGGCGATATTTCTTATATATATGTGTATTGGGGTTGTTGGGTTCAACCCTGATCTCAAAATTAAACTTCGAGTATTCTTGATAGCAAAAATTCAAAATAACCGGCAAAATGAAATCCAAAAAGATGGAATTTGAATTAACTGTTGGATATGGCTTATTATATATCTTATACCCCATTTCATTGGGCTGCGGAAAGCTGCGGTACTCACGGACGTCCGCGGAATAGCTTCTAGGGAAGAGCTTCGGCATTTTTACGCGGAAAAGTGGAAACAAATTTCCACGGAAAATATCCATTTCACACGCTCTCGGAGTGCCTTCGGAACAGTAATGATATCTTCGGAACACATACAGATAAACTGAATGCAATAGAGGTGATGCAGACGATTCGAGGTACATTAAAATATATGTGCATCGGTGTGACAGCTAAAATAACCTTATATATGAGTATAGTCTTTAATTTAACCAGCCATTGGGGTGTTTTATTGACAGTAAATCATTTAGTTTTTTCGGCTCGACGTCAGACTTAAAAAAAATATATAGACACAGTTGATGTAAATCATTTAGTTTATTCGGCTTGACGTAAGACTTAACAAACTTAAAAGACACGGTTGGTTTAACTTGAATGTAGAAATCAATCATCTTCAGTGCATATATATGTCACCTTTCAGTTGAATCATGTTATGTTCGTATTGTGTTACGCATCTGCTTACATAAATACAGGCCCGTATCTAGCCCAAAAATGTTAGGGGGCAAGGGGGCTGGGGCGCCGATAATTTTTGTAATGAATTCACTATTTTTTTTATTGCGAGAGGACGTTGTAGTTAATCCAAAGCCGAGCAATACGAAGCAACTTCAAGTCCATAAACACAAGATAAATGAATTGTCTGACCATGATCATACGGGGTAGCGCTGTATAACGGGCGCATATAACATAAGCCCTTTAAGGGGCGCCCTGCGGCCCAATCATGCTGTATTGGGCACCCCATTGACCAAGTCTTGAGTACCCAACCAATCTCGCTCCACATTATTTATTATGTGCGGACCAACAAACATACATTGTCATTATAATGCGCCTCACCAAACATGGCATTATTGGCGCCCCTCCGGGATAAGCCACACCACAGATCACACAGTTTTGGACGCCCCCTCAAGTTAGGTTTCAATCGTGTGATTGATTATGAGGCGCCTCGCCATTTTGGGGGTTGGGCCGCCTCATAAATAACAACGTGAAAAGAAGTGACATTGGTTAGGCGTCCTAACAATCTCGTAGTGGGCGCCTAACCAAAGCCACTCGGCCTTAAAGAGCGCCCATACTGATATGGACACGTTAGTAGTTGGCTCGTATTGGCGCCCATTAGGGGAGCAGAGTTTTCTCACAATGGATAAAGGCATTATGCATTACGTGCGGCCCAGCAATCATATATTGTCATTATAAGGCGCCTCACCAATCTTGTCATTATGGAAGGTCCTCTGGGATAAGGTGCACCGCTGATCACGCCGTTTTTGACGCCCCTTCAAGTTTTGGTGTTCATCGTGTGATTCATTTTGAGACGCCCCACCATTTGAGGGGCGCCTAACATATATCGACATATTTAGTCAGGCTCCTGTTATGTGCCGTGTTTCTTGGCGTAATCTTTGACCGACGGTTGACCTGGAAACCGCACATCGACTGGACTGTAGATAGATGCTCCAAAATCCTAAACTTAATGAGAAAATTAACGGGCAGTACGTGGGGCGCCAATAGAGTTACACTAATGATGGTATATCGTGCTCTAATACGTTCTGTATTAGACTACGGCTCTTTGGCCTTTATGAACTGCGCGCCAACACTCTTAAGCAAGCTTGACACCATCAAATACAAAGCTCTGTGTATTGCGACTGGCGTAGGGCTCGGGACTAGGCGAGAGGCACTACTACAAGAAGTCGGGAAGTTGCCCCTATCCCTAAGAAGAAAAGAACTGGCGACAAGGTATTGGGTCAAGATATCACAACTAGGTGACAGATCCCCAACCTTTGTCAGTCTACAAAAGACAAAATATGTAAGAGATCCCAAAAAGAAAACCTTCAGCCAGGGTATCAGAGAAACGATCAAGGAACTACGACTGGGGGGCTCGTGATAAATAAACACGACCCCTCAGTTGTCGCCCCCTGGACGCTCCCTATACCACTGGTCAATCTAGATCTACTACAGAAACCCGACAAGAAAAATAACCCCAGTGCTGCACGTGCTTTGTCTCTGGAACATTTGGAAGACAACTGGCCGTCTGATCCCTTGGACCATGTGTACACGGATGGCTCACGCAATCCTGAAAGGGGCACCAGCTCGTTTGGAATATACCTGCCAAACGGGGAACAGGGAATAAGCAGGAAACTGCCCAATAAACTGTTTGGTGTACACCGCAGAGCTTGTTGCCATTCGTGACGCTATTTCATGGATCTCCCATCAAAAGACCGGCAAGTTCGTCATTCCAAGCGATTCTCTGAGCAGTCTGATTTCAATCCAAAATGACAACTCAGAATCAAGACCAGATGTCATTTTGGAAATCAGGCAGTTATATCAGAGGGTCCTAGAGAAGGGAAGCAAATTAGAGCTCGTGTGGATTCCATCACATGTCAACATTAAAGGAAACGAGGAGGCAGATCGATTCGCCAACGAGGGTCTCAAGGACACAGCTACACCCCGCCTCATAGACTACAGCACTAGGGAAATCTACAGTACGGTCAAAAGACATGTCAATTCAATCTGGGAATTAAATCTCGTTGAACTTGACACATACAGATTCCGACTGGATGACGAGATCTACACCAAGACAGCGACCAATCACGCTAGACGAGCTATATGCAGATTTATATCGAAACTAAGGGTGAAAGAGCGGCTGTGAGACTACAAACACCAAGTCATCATCTGTGAGTGCGGAGAAGAGTGTACCACCAACCATGTCCAGGTAGACTGCGAGGTTTACAAGGAAGAGAGACGGGACTTAGTGAGAATGATGCAGACCAATAACATACCATTTAACACTAAGAACCTACTCTTCCCTAGACCAGATCTGAAGCTACAAATCTTCGAAGAAATCCACAACCTAATGGACACAGTTGGACTAAGTAAATTAGTGAAATAAGAAAGGGTCACGGCTAGATAAATTCTCCATACAACGTAGGATGGTTGAGTAAAAACGTCCTCACGAAGGAAGCCCAACCATCCTATACATTTATTTTAATTTATTCATTTTACTTTATCTTTACTTTACTTTTACTTAAATTTATTTTATTTTTATTTATTACCTTCAATTTATTTTTTATTTTTTCCACTTATTTTTTATACGACGTAGGGTGTGGAAATAAAAACGTCCTCTCGAAGGAAGCCCAACCACTCTACAACTTTATTTTAATTTATTCATTTTACTTTACTTTTACTTTAATTTATTTTATTTTATTTTTATTTATTACCTTTAATTTAATTAACTAATAAATTTTAATTAATTCATCTTACTTTATCTTTATTTTACTTTACTTTAATTTACTTTATTTTATTACCTTTAATTTATTTGACTATAACTTTATTATACTCTCTTTATTTATTTAATTTTATATTAGTTTAATTCACTACTAACATCTACTAAACTGGCGGGATAGTGGAGTAAGAGGGAGTCATGATCAGACGGGCTCGGCATCTAAACACTATTCTGCCAAAACAAATACCAGTGGGATAGTGGAGTAAGGGGAGACTACGAGAGACAGGTCTGGCACCTAAAAACACAAATCCCACAAAGAAGACATCTACCAATCCAGAAACGGTAGAGATCATCTACCAACGATGTGTTTTTATTAAATAAAGGGAAGAACTTCCCACTAAAACCTAATCCATGGCCTAAGGCCAAAATGGAAAGATTGCAAAATCATATTCTAAAAATCAGGAAGCAGCTTCAGCTCTCCTATGTCTTTGCTGTGATATCACCAAACGTTAAACACCAAAAGAAGAAGAAGGCTCCCATAAAACCAAGTGACATTGGTTGGGCGCCCTGCAAACCCCGTCGTGTGTGCCCAACCAATGTCACTCGGCTTTATGGGGCGCCCATACTGTAATGGGCATGTAAGTCGCCGGTCTCGTGTTGTGTTCAGTGGAAAGGGCGCGTTTGGCGCCCAGGGGGTGCCGTTTTTTCCAGAGGGGCGCCGTCTTTTTCCAGGGGGGGGGGCAGCTGTCCCCCCTCCCCGCTAGGTACGGGCCTGCACTGTGAGCTTGTTCTATTGTTCCATTAGCCTATTCAGATTTATTCAGTTGAGACCACTGACTTTAACTATGCACACCGTGATTTTCTGTCATGAAACTTAAGACTAGGAAGTTGCCGCCATTTCAATTTACAGCTATGCACGTACACCCATGTGTACTTGTACGACCAATTTGTTTTATTAAAATGGCGACCAAAACGACAACGCGTCATTTTCACATTTCCTATTATAGCGTTATAATTTAGAACAATCTCTACTACATCAATAGTCTCATCAATTAATTAGCACATTGGTGCCAGGCTTATCCCGATATTTGTTTTGGAATAAAACTGCTTAATTTTGTGTTAAAATCCCTTAAACTTTTCGAGTCAAGGGCCGATCAACTACTTCAGTATTTATGATACGTTTCCAAACGACTTAAACCCGTCAGTCTTCATCTGGAATTTGAGACCGGTGCCTGAAGGTGTATTTTGTGGTACATGTATCTGGATTAAACCAAACATTTTTATTTATAAAAATAATGTGTAGTTGAAATTTGCCTTTCTCTATCAAGAACGGCACATGGGTTATTCACTGAATAACACTTTTAAGTAACCGTAATCGGTTATAAGGTCACCCAACGAAACAGTTGACCCGAAACCTTAAAAGGGTTACGTGTCCGGGTAAGCAGTTTTGGCGTTCACGTCCAAACGACTCAATATTTTGAGTTGAAATTTTGAGACAAGGTAAGTACATCATTCCCCTATGGCGTTATATTTTCATACATTCTCAGACTTTTATTTTTGAGCCTCTGTTTAATTCGGGATTGTCCCTTTAAGGTTGTTGATTGGATAATCTAGTTGACTATTTGATTTATTTTTAACTGTTGTTCTCAATGACTCTGTATAACTGTGACATCAATGTATGTAAATTTTTGTATCTATATGCCGTAAGGCATTTGATCTTGAATAAACACATATATCATATATTAGTAGCCTTTAATCATCATAGAAACCGCCACAGCTGTACGACTGAATGATGATTTTACATGTACAATATGTCTATTGTTATTTTCAGAATATGAGTCCCTGATAGATTATAAATTTCAATTTCATTGGTATGAAATGCTTACGTTCACTTTCGCGCATTTTGGAGGTGGTGTAATTAAACAATGGCAGATTATATTTCCCACTCGATAATCGTCGCGTTTCGACTCGTTGGTCGTTTACATTTTCCCGACCCATGGTGAATTTTAAACAATAATATCCAACATGCATTCTTATTTTTGCATGCCACAACTAGGTCATTCCGCGACTAACATATGGTCTAATTTTATTTCAATAATTCGCTTGCGCGTAGGGGTCTTTAGCAGTGGGAGGAATGGGAAATATTGGGGAACAGGCAAATATGAAGCGACAGTAAACTGAATTTAGCTATCAAAAAAAATCTCTTCGGATATTTTGTTTATTTCCATTTAAGGCCTATAAATTATTTTCTAATAGAAGAAACGAGATATTAAACAATTGCCGCTTTGATTAGTTATTTGAAGTTAATAATGTGTTGTCGGCGGCTAACTCATTTGACATCAATCAACGGATCATTAATCAGCGTAAAGTGTTTACTGATTAGTATTACTCAATGACGAACAGCTTGTTGATTAAATCGCGTCATTTTACAAGGGTAGCAAATTAGGCCTGAGGCCTTTTTCCAATTTGGCCCTTGGCACAGGACGTGCGAATGTCTCGATCATTCATGCAGGAAGAAACCGAAGAACTCGGGGGAAACCTGCCTGATCGGACGGGAGACCGAATATCCCTCTCACATACAACGATAAAGTTCTTGCCCTGAGCTGGGATTGAACCCTCGTTGCATTGGTGAGAAGCCGCCTCTCTATCGCCACGGCTATCCGACCAGCTAAATAGCTGCGAATATTCAGAAACGTCCAAATAAAGGTGTTTTAAAATGTTTTATTTCTATTTTTTATTTTTTGGGTCGATATACATCATATTTATAGACTCATTGTAGTGACACCTCAATTTAGATCAAAATCAATCTTTTCACTTATTTTATCTTTTTCTCATTATTAGATCACGTATTCCGACTAATTTTGCCATGGTCGATCACATTTTACATCATTAGCAAACGTTGCATTAAAACATAAGAGTAAAGTTGCAACTCCGTTTTTGGACGTTATATCGCTGATACTGTGAGACGTTACTAAACACTAGATTAATGTTTCATCTCTGTTTTTTGGACGTTATATCGTTGACACTGTGAGACGTAGTAGCGGAATATCAGTGAGGCTGATGAGGCTGCAGCCTTGGGCCCGAACATTTTGTAAACAAATTTTTTTTTAGACTTGTCTGATACGATTTAAAAGGCATAGACAATGAATGTTAGTATAATTTTAGTATATGATTGTTTGAACGTTATTAATATATTTGTTTGTGACGTTATATTGATTTTATTGGAATTTAGTTAGTTTAAATTTTAGTTTTTCTAATGTAAAAACGTTGAAATCAAACCAAAAGAAAAACAACCTTCGTATAAGGTTCGTAAGGGAGGTACCCGTTAAGCCGCCGACCCGTTATGCCGCCGTTAGGGTTAGGGTACCCTATACAATAAAAGACGACGGCATAGCGGCACGGCGACACAACGATACGCTCCCGGTCCGTAAAACGTATTTCAATTTTACACCTTTTTTACATTTTATACCACTGCATTTTACCACCACCCAACCACCCAACTGACATTTGACAATATAACTTTAATCTGTTCAAACATTTGCTTCAAATTCTTATTAGCATTCACCGTCACCCAATTGCATTTTGTAGGAAATAAAATGTTTAGGAAATAAACAAATTAAAAATAATGGAGTGTTGCTTACCTGTGTCACGGGTGGGGTGCGAGTACAACCTATTAATGTCTCGTGTAGGATGATGGACTGCACATAACCGTGTAGCTGAGCATGTCGGTCTTTTCTACATAAATACCTATGAATGAATGAATGAAATGGGGTTTAACGTCCTACTGTTATGCACTTAACCTGAGCTAATTGAGCATATCGTTGTAATATGATATTAATATGCACAAATGGTCAATATCAATATCATTGAATATATATAGCTATCGACTAGCCAGATTTTTTGATGAAATGCCTATAAATACTTATAAATATCAACCCCGTCTTCAATTAGCCCAGGTTAGGTGCTTAAGCGTAGGACGTTAAACCCCATTTCATTCATTCATTCATTATAAATATCAAGTGAAAACGTGTTTTAATGTGGTGTAAAATGTGTGTTGTGAGTTATCATTTAAACCACTTGTTACAGAAGACCATACATGTAACTTGGGCCCAATTTATAACAAATTCTCTAATGTAAAAAAATGGACTATAAACGTAACATTGTTATAGGATCATCCATACTTAAAGGTATCAAACCAAATGGATTGGATAAAACCAAATCCACAGAAGTGAGAACTCTGCCACGGGCGACTATACAAGATGTCATCACTTATGTTGAAAATTGTACGTCATGAAATAATGACCTTAATATAATATTTCTAATTGGATCTTATGACTCAAAATATGGCCCATTAATTATTATAGAGCTTTAATAGAATTGTGTTTCGCTAAATTCCCTTATGTATCTGTTAAATTCATTAGATTATTGCCAAGGTTTTCTCGCTCTTCAAATATCATTTTAAATCAAATTAATGACGTACTATATGATGTATGTAAGGATTGTGGAATTGACATACCTATTGATCATGGAAACGTATTTTATAATTATCACCTAAGTAAAATCAGACAGAATTTATAATGATATCATGATTTTGTACATCTTAATTCTTGTGGTTATACCTGTTTAAGCAAACTAATTAGGAAGCATATTATCTCCCCAAGTATGTCAAATTAGGATACCCGGTATCATTATTTTCCATAAATTTACATTTCCTGTCATGCTGTGGTTTGCCAACACGACCCTTCCTCACGAAGAGAGCTTACTTACACTTGTTTTCCTATTCACACCACCAAGGGCCGCGGAGCTTTTGGTGACATTTTATTTTCACTACAAAAAATTATTGCCGGGACCGGGAGTGTAGGGTATCTTAACCAAGATGTATCACGTAGTTCGGATTGAGACCCTAAACAATGAGGTACCCCGTAGATCGTATCGAGGGTTGAAAGCCAGAAGTGTCTTTCTCCAAAATTGCCAAAAATGAGTTAAATACACCAAACAGTTCGAATTTTCGTCACGTTTCTCAGCAAACATTATCTAAGTCCTATCTTTATAAATAATGACGCAACAAAGAAGTCATATATTGTTAAGTACAGAACCACCAAAACATATCTCCAGATAGAGAGTTTATCTCCAGATAGAGAGTTTATCTCCAGATAGAGAGTTCTTGCTGTCATTTTATTTTGCTACATGATATGTTTATACATATGCAACTTAATGCAAGATATGTATATATCCAGTTCTTGCTGATAAAACACTGCCGAAACGCCTTGTTAATGTACCAGAACAGGATATCTCCAATGTTGACTTCCCATATTGGGTAAATTTATATCAACCAGAAGTGTCTATAATCCATTATTATGAAATAAATTGAAAACTACTACAATAAGCCTATTGATAATTTAGCATTTGTTTTCAACTATTAATACACACGTAATTACCAAAAATCATCTAAATCCAACAATTACCTGATTTTTAAAATTTAGTCAAACTTTAAATCTTCATTTTCTCAAAACGTCAATTTTGGAGATAGGCAGGTCTGGCTTTCAGCCCTCGGTATTAAGTCTCTAAACCATGATGTATCCTATAATTCGTATTAAGTCTCTAAACTACATGTATAATGTACCACGTAGTCCTTATATAGTATCTAAATCATGATGTAAACTGTAGTTCGGATAGAATCTTTCTTTTAAAAAAACCCGTGTACCTTGTAGTTAGGATAGAGTCTCTAAACCAAGATATATCCTGTAGATCGACGTACCCTGTAGTCCATATAGTCTCTAACAATGATGCACTCTGTAGTTCAGAAAGAGTTCCTAAACCATGTGTATACAGTAATTCGCATAATCCATAGTTTTGTAAAGAGGGGAGAAGGAGAGAGAGGGGAATGGGGTTTAACGTCAACTCGACACAAAATAGGTCAAAATACACGACAAACAGTGGTAACAGTTGTCCGGAAGAGTAAACTTATCCTGTCTGGCGCCACATCCACAATAGCTGCATCCAAACTATTAGGCGAAATCTCGGTAAAATAGCGTGATTGGCTCCTGAACTATCGGTATGCACAATGCACGTGATGAACAGTGTTAACGATGTAGTCGACAGACATGATCAGGGAAATAGTATTTTCTAATTAAGTCAATATGACGGTCATAAAACTTTTTAAATTGTTTTAATAAGTTTAGTTTGCAAGTATCCCTGTAGTTGAAGCTTAGGTGACACCTGGGAACTAAACTTACATATTAAAACCTTTAAAAAGTTTTATGGTCGTCATCTTGACTTTATTGGTAAATATTACATGTCTCTCGACTTTTGTTCTTGACAGATGTGACGTCATCCTTTGATGTTGGCGTACCATTATTTAAAATAATTATAACAATATTACACTGGCATGAGGTTTTTCACCGTAAGTGCACGTGCGGAGTGTCTGTATTTTAAGTAGTTTAATCGTCTCGGGATTAGACATTGCGTAATTTCTCGCTCTCGACCATTAAAGGGGAAGACCAACGATTTTCAACAAGGTTTTCATAAATCTTAAATATATATTCAGAAATAATCCCCTCTGTAACACACAGCAAAAGAGTTTTTGTAAGTGAGAAATTGATTTTTATTCAAACCGGAAGTGACATAGTTGGTTCAACACGCTCACAGGGCTCTATAGTAATCATACAGATTTGGCATAAGTTTACTGCTGTATTGTGTTCACATGCCGTCCTTTGGCCGAAAATCTGATCAAATGACCATGTTTATTGGGATATTATAAACAAGAATTTATGTTTTTTTAACGTTTAGTACACAAAGCCATCGCGTAAATTCACTCACACTGAGCAGCACACTGTGTCTCAATTCAAACCACATGGCTAATTAGTATGCAGGCCCGTATCTAGCCAAAAAATGTTAGGGGGGCAAGGGCTGCTGGGGGCGCCGATGGGGCTTCTGCGGGCGCCGGTGTACCTACAGTTGACGGTCCACGGATAAGGGTCTAGCCACACCCCCCCCCCCCAAAGTTTAGAAAATATGGTTTGCACCTGAGGAACTATGAATATGTCAGAAATTTCCTACAATCTCCAGTTGGCTTTCTTATAGTGGATTTCTTCAGGCGTCGGTGTGTGGTCAATGTAGATATCTGACGCAACACTGCCCGACTTTTTTTCGGGGGCATGTCTTCACACTGTTCAGTATCGCACGTTATACAATATCGATGCTGTATGTATCGGGAACCGTTATATACTTGACAGTAATAAAAGTTTAATTCCTGCTACTTTACACTTAACGACAGATTCTGGGCAGAAAAAAAAAACGCGAATTCTAAAAACTCCCAAAAGATAAAATGAATTGTTTCCCCATGAGGTGCGCTGTATAACGGGCGCATATAACACAAGCCCTTCAAGGGGCGCCCAACCATGCTGTATTGGGCGCCCCATTGACCAAGTCGTGAGCGCCCAACCATTCTCGCTCGACATTATTTATTATGTGCGAACCGACAAACATACATTGTCATTATATTGCGCCCCACCAATCATATCATTATATTGCGCCCCACCAATCTTATCATTATTGGCGCCCCTCCGGGATAAGTAACACCACACCTCGCAGTTTTAGACGCCCCCTCAAGTTAGGTGTTAATCGTGTGATTCATTATGAGGCGCCTCATCATTTGGGTGGTGGGGCGCCTCATATATAACGACATGAATAGAAGTGACATTTGTTAGGGGTCCCACCAATCTAGTAGTAGGCGCCTAAGCAAAGTCATTCGGCTTTAAAGGGCGCCCATACTGAATATGGACTCGTTAGTCGCTGGCTTCGTATTGCGTCCAAAAGAAAGGGCGCCCATTACATTTTTCTCGCAATGGATAAAGGCATTATGCATTATGTGCGGCCAAACAATCATAAAGGCGCCCTACCAATCATGTCATTATGGAAGGTCCTCTAGGATAAGGTGCACACAGATCACACCGTTATGACGCCCCATCAAGTTGTAATGTTCATCGTGTGACTCATTGTGAGGCGACCCACCATTTGAGGGGCGCCTCATAAAATTATAACGACATTATCGATGACGCTCGCATAAAACCAAGTGACATTGGTTGGGCGCCCGGTCACTCGGTTTTATGGGGCGCCCATACTGATATGTGCATGTAAATCGATGGCCTCGTATTGTGTTCTATGGAAAGGGCGCCTTCGGCGCCCATTAGGGGCGCCCGCTTTTTCGTAGTGGGGCGCCGATTTCTCCCAGGGGGGGGCAGCTGCCCCCCTTGCCCCCCCGCTAAATACGGGCCTGGTATGCATCACGTGGTTTGTTTAACACCCGGCAAGTGACAGATTTTTCGTCTGCTTGAATGTTTGTGTGCGTGCTGAGTCTGCTGACAGTGTTTTTTTTTATTTCAACGGACTCGTGACACATATATATTTAAATAAATATACAAATTCCAAAGTTTGTCAACGTCAGACACCAACGTATGAAATATAAAATATCTCGTCTATGGGTAATGCCGTATAAACATTCGAGCACAGCAATTCTCAAGAGGAAATGGAAGAAAAATGGAAAAACCGTTCACGTCGACATTATGTGCCAAAATGCATTATAATACATGTCTCAAATGCCCATAATTGTGGTCTGTTTCTAGCGAAAAACGCCATCAGCAAGCATAAAAACATCTAAGCAGACGAAATACATGTCACTTGCAAGCTGTCAATCAAACCACGTGATGCATACTAATTGCCACTGTTTTTGGTGTATTTTGTACACATTGAACAGTCAATATGCCGAGTGCCATTTTACTATTCGTTCCCACCAGCATCGCTTCAGTTTTAGAGGCGTTGGATTTTAGCATACGAGTAGTCATCCACGTTTTGACAGTGTCTGCGCAGTTTTCAATATTAGTTAACTGCTATGGCGGATTAATGCGTACCATAAACGTAGAAGTGTTGAGAGACCGTTATCAGAGAGGACTTTACCAAGTTCTATGGCATACAGAGTGAATAACATGTGGCCAAGAGCCGACCCTTGTGGGACACCTTGACGTAGAACTGATTTATAAGAGGAAACACTATTAACATGAACAGATTGCACACAGCCAGTCAGATAAGATGTAAACCTTGATGATGCAATACCTCTAATGCCAAAGTCATGTGATAGAGACTGTATTAATTGGCAATGATCGATTGTATCGAACGCAGCCGATAAATCGTTTAGGAAGAGCAGTTAAACCTAGCCTGAATATGGCTAATTCCATTATTTAATGGAATCGTCGTGATCTTAAACTAGAACGCAGCCGATAAACGAGTAGGATGAGCAGACTGACCTCCCTGAATATTGGTAATTCCATTATTTATTGGAATTGTCGTGATCTTAAACCACATTTTAATGAAGTTCGGAAATGTAATCCTTAATTCATCATCCAGCATTTAATATCTTATGGAAATATGGTATCATGCACGACCTCGGGCGTTTACCTATCTTAAGTTAAAACGTCTTAGGAGAAAAGTTGCTTACGGCTGGCCCCCGGATCCATTCACTTGATTTGATAATTGTTTAGTTTTTGCCATGTCTATTTTCTGTCTTGTCCGCAGGTTTATCTTGTAGATTTTTTTTGGTTTGTTTTGCGTGTAGTGCAGTCCTTCTGCATTTACTAATACAGTAGTTTTATTACATAGAATCGTGGCCTGTATATAACTTTAACTTTTAAGGCAATAATTTTATTAACAATTCTTCTCGCGGTTAGCGTGTGGCTCTAAAAACAGTTTAAAATGAGAAATAGAGACACCGTGTTAAGCCTCTAAAACCAGGTTTTAAGTAATTTTGTGTCGTCTGCCTGTGATTAGCACGCGCTCTGTGTGTTATTTGATAATTAATAATGTATATTTACAAAGCGCATATATCCACCCAGAAATGCATGCTCAAAGCGCTACACAATTATTAACCCGGTCTCTAGGATAAAGCCTGATTACCTCCCTTTACCCCCGAACTCTTAGAAAGAGTCCCAACACATGCAGCATCAACTTGGAATTCAAGGAGCGCATTAGTTTTTTGTGTTACACATACACCATCCTACCGGTACCCATTTACAGCTGGGTAGACTGGAATACAGGGATAAAGTGTCTTATTCAAGGACACAAGAACTCAGCGCACAATTCAGGTCTCTAACCATTGCGCCAAATCCCTCCCTAACCTTACAATGTTGTATAATTGTTTTATTATAACCGGGTTATTGTTATGGAGAAGATAGAGAAATGGGGTTTAACGTGCACTCGACACAAACTAGGTCATCTCGGGACTAACATATGGTTTAATTTTATTTCAATAATTCGCTTGTTGGTAGGGGTCTTTAGCAGTGGGAAGAAACCGGAGGACCCGGAAAAACCCACGAGGTTGGATGGGCGACCCTACTCCTTGCCACGTACAACTGGGAGTTATGGAGAAGGCTGTAATTATCCCCCATCAGTTCGTCATTAAACCAGTCGGCGCAGAAAACAGGACATTATTAAATTTCATTTCTTAACAGAAACCCCATTCTGAACATCTGAGACACGCTACCTGCGGAGAAGTTGATCTCAGAGGCAGTCAATCGACATGTTTTCATATCACGTGGTCTATACGTCACATGTCATGAGGTCAACGCACTAACAATAACAATCATGGCTTCACTCTTTCTTGTATTTCTTTTGTAATATCCATGGGAGAATTTGAAAAATCAGGCTCTTTCCATAACCTGTCGGTAACACAGCTACACAGTCGTGACCTTCATAACAAGCATGTAATCCCTCCAATTGATTTTCCCTCAAATTTAAGTTTAAACTCCTAATTTATAGCGTCCCGAAACTCTTCGCTCATGGGCGCTGACATCTTGGAACTTTGTTGTGCTTCGGTCAGTTCTATTTCAGATATACACAATCAATTATTTTAATGTTTTTAGCGTGGGGATTGACTAATAGTTAATTTATTTCAGTTCTAAACAAAAATTTAAATCTATATAGCAATTTTAACAAAATAGCAAAATTCTGGCTGGGATTACTGCGTAAAATGGCCAGTCACTGGATACGTGCGAAAAAACAGCCAGCTACGTCATAAATTTCGTCACGTTAGTTACGTGTGCAGAAACTAGGCCGTATGAAGGTTTGTTTCGCCCTTTTGGATCTAGTTAATGTTAGTTGTTCATTTACCCTTGTTTCCTAATAAGGAAGAATATTAACGCAAAGCGTGGTAATATGCCCTCCCAACAGCAATGCCTCGACTGGAGCTAAACTGAAAGAACTGTTTGTTGGCCAAAGGGGGATAACCCTGGAACTGAAAGTCGCAGAGTACTGAATGTCGATACAGTTCTACCGAAACACGATTATTGATGAATTGTGTATGAGTCTGACACAGAAATGAAATGGGATTTAATGTCCACGCGTAGGGGATTTATCAGTGGGAGGAGACTCGGAGAAAACCCACGAGGCTGGACAGGCAACCCTACTCCTTGTCTCGTACAACAGGGGATTCGAAACCACGCCAGTTGACTCAATGGCAGGCTATATGATACAGCGCGCACTTGCTAACCATTCGGTCATTCAACCCCCTCATAATTTGATGTTGACCGGGATGAAAATATCACTTCCAACACAATGATTGTTGCGCAGAAAGACACTTTACACCCCCTATCCCTCCACTGTAATATCATCAATATTACCCAAAACTGCTATGAAATTACAAATTGCATTCCCTTTCTCCAATTCCAGCCCAAAAAGTCAACCAAAAATTGCAGGAAGAGGGGAGAAAAAAAGTTAAGGGGTAAAAAAAAACTTTTTATAACTCACAATACATTCGTGAAATAAGGGAAAATAAAATTATTAATAGTCTTAGAACATTCGGGCTATTTTTAGTTTGTCTTTCTCTTTTCTTTTTCCCCCTTTTGCATTGCGATTTTTTGTTGACTTTTTGGTGTAGAAGAGTTGAGAGGTTGAAATGTTGGGCTGAAAATTTCATATGTGACTGGCCATAGCTAAATTAGTCCGAATGCGAGCGAATCAATAATGAGATAAAGACAAATAAACGAAAATATTGAGTCTATAAATATACACAAAAGATCAAAAAGGGACATTTAGGTCAAAGAGTAAATGGGCTTTCCGGTGAACGGGAGATAACTCTGTAGTGGGCAAAAGTTTACAGGAAAACATTAGAGGTGACTGGCAGGGTGGAATTTCGAATTATTCATGATGTTTTCGATGGTGATGTGGTGTTGTGATCACTCCTGTTACACCTTTTAACTGTGAACTTCACACAGTTTTCACAATTCAAGTACTACCGCGGATAATAGCCATTATTACGTGCGACAGCGGAAGGACTCCAGTCACTCCACGCGGGGTTCCCTTTTTCCCGCCTTTTCAAGTCTGTTTGCGGGCCTGTGTGTCATGTCTAAGGTATTGATTTTGGGTACTTCTCATGTGTATTGGCTCCACCGATATATGGACACGGACTATAATGATGTTCGCTATCAAAATGTTAACCTCCGTCCTTCGGGGGGCGCAATTCAAACTCGGCTTTTTGGCATTCGAGGAGGTCGAGTGTACAATAGTTCACGAGGCAATCGCACGCATAAGAACAGGGGCCTGTTTCACGAAATTTTAACTAAGATAAAATCCGATTTTAGTAATTCGATTGGATAGTATTAGATTGATTTTAGCGCTTAGCCAATCAGATTTAAGTATGTACTAAAATTTGGATTGTATCTTAAGTTAAAATTTCGTGAAACAGGCCCCTGCCTATTTAGTGGTTCAACTCGGAAGCAATGATATAGATCAATCTGGTATGAGACAATTGAGGGCTCAGTGCATCGAATAGATTTATTATTAGATGTCTGGCGCTGTGGGTTTCACATGTCAGGTGTTACCTTTTTGCCAGGTGATGCCACGGTTTAAAACAAGACATCTACAATCCGCTGATTTGTATAATGAATTAGCTCGTAAACTGACATTGTGAATAAGGACTTTACATGATGATGACCTTAATTTTCGGTATGTCTCTTTCGGGGCATTCTTATGTATTCCCCGCCTCCAGCTTTATTTTACAAGTCCATTACTGGCATTATGCATGGTGTTCACCTTAGTGACCGGGGGAACAAAACTCACTATCGTAATATCCGAGGAGCCATCATTCGTTTGTTGCGATGACACTAACAGAGCAGGTAAGATCTTGACTTGTGCCTATCCTTGATATCCGGCATATGTGCCAATAACTGTTAATTGGCATATGTACCACTTATTTTTAACCGACATATGTGCTACTACCCTTATCCGGTAAATGTACCACTACTTCCTACCCGGAATATGTGCCATTAATTTCTACCCGGCATATGTGCCAATAACTGTTAAACGGCATATGTGCCAATACTTTGTAACCGGTATTTGTGCCACTACTTCCTATCCGGCATATGTGCCACTACCTTCTATTCGGCATATGTGCCACTACTTTCTATCCGGCATATGCCACTACCTTCTATTCGGCATATGTGCCACTACTTTCTATCCGGCATATGTGCCACTACCTTCTATCCGGCATATGTGCCACTACTTTCTATCCGGCATATGTGCCACTACCTTCTATTCGGCATATGGGCCATTAATTTCTACTCGGCATATGTGCCACTACCTTCTATTCGGCATATGTGCTGCTACCTTATCCGGTAAATGTACTACTACTTCCTATCCGGCATAATATGTGCCACTACCTTCTATCCGTTGTACGACCAGTGGCCTTGGCTGCCATATTGGTCACGTTTATGTAGGAGCATTGGCTTACGCTGATGATCTCACATTCGTGACATCCAGCAGACAAGCTCTGATTGGCCTACTTAATATTGCTAAACGATATTCAGAAGAGTATGATCTTAAGTTCAATCCTGAGAAAACTAAACTTATTTTCTTTTCACATAGCAGAACATATATTAATCAATTTAAAGACATATGTATTGATGATAAAAAGATAGAAGTTGTCGAATCTGAGAAACATTTAGGTAACAATCTTAATTCCTTCTCACAAAGACAAAACATATTTCATGGTATTAATAGTTTTCTCGTAAAGGTTAATGTCACTATTAAAAATTTTGTATATGCATCATCTGACACAAAATATAAATTATTTAAGACTTATTGTATGCCTCTGTATGGCTGCCAATTATGGGATTTGAACCACAAAACTATTGATAGATTTTATTGTGTCTGGCGAAAAAGTATTAGAAGGCTTCTTGGTATATCACCACGCGCACATAGCAACTTATTAAGCATAATTTGTGACGATTTGAACATAAAAAGCCAATTGTATAAAAGATTTATTAAGTTTTATTTTAGTACAATGTCAAGCAACAATGAATGTTTAAGTATGTGCAGCAAGATCGCTTTAAATGGAAGCCAGTCTTCTATGTGCAATAATATTAATTTTATTTGTAAAAAGTATAACTTTAATAAACATGATGTCCTGAATGTAGGAATTTCTTCTGTTTTAAACAGAATAAATGACCTATAGATAACTACGTAACAATATGATTAGTTAAGCTTTAAACGTAGCTCAACATTGGAGCAAATATATTTACATAAGGTTACGTCATGACTCACGATGACAAACGAGGCTATCGACACTGATACGATGTAAATAGTGTTGTATGAACTAGACTTTCACCGGTTTTAATACCTTAAATCACTGTCCAGAGTTTTAGGGAAGACCCCTGATTATACGAAGGGCTGTGATGTTGCCGTGATAGATTTGATTGAACGGACTGAATAGACAAACTCTCTCAAAAGCTCAAGTATCAGAAGCTAATCCAGCAATGGGCAGAGAGGGATTTCTCGGGCCATTGCTTCAGATAAATGTGCCAAGTGGGATCCAGGCATTACTCAAATATGACGAAGATGATTTTGTGGATCGCCTAACGGCGGAAACAGTAATGTAAAAAAATTGTAGCCCAATAAACCTTTCATGAAATAACAGAATAAAGACGGGAAAATAATGGGACCTCTCTGGTAATCTGTGACCAATTAGACGAGGATTGGGAGTTGTCTCCCTTCAATTCATATACATGTAGTTTTTTTCTTTCCTGAGTTCGGACGCTGATACTTAGCTTGGGGGTCTTTGGTTAACTTCTGTTATTGGTCTTACGCCCCCAACCCCTGCCCCTTTTTAAATATCGTTTTTGGTGAATTTTAAGACTAGAATCGATGCAGGGTTTCTCAATTTATGGCATTTTCTTGTGAATAAAAGATGAATGTATTAAAGTTATATATCAGTTTGATTTATTCAGTTATTCGCTTGGCTACCATCCTGCGATAATCAAATTTTATAAGCAGATGGAATAAGTTACCGGGAAACAGAATGAAACAATACAATATATTTTAGTAATGTACATGTTATGGTGGGTTAAGTTACCAGAAAACAGAATGGAACAATAAAATTGATCAAAGTTATGTTTAAATTCATTGATTTATTCACATAGCTGCCATCTTGCATTATGGTAATCACATTTTATACATATGGTGGATTAAGTTGCCAGGAAACAAAATGGAACAATAAAATTCCACGACAAAAAAGAAAAAAATTAGTCCAACCCCTCACAATTCACAATTAAAGTACTAACTTAGAATGGTTGGTTGTTCTCTAGACAATTGGGCATTGATGGATGAGGTTTATGTTTTTAAGTGACGTCACAATTCGCACTCTGTTATCCTGTCACACATAGTGCGTTCATTTTAAAGTCATCTTCTACGATCAGCAGCTCCCTCCATTATACTCGCTTCTCACATACGCCTCGATCTCGCCACGAACTCAAAACGAAGCCAGATCGTGATTGAGAGTGGGCCAGCGGCATGGTGAGGCCGTGGGATAAGCTATAACCCCACCACGTGGTTACGAAATATCGCCCTATCAGCGTAATGAAGCCTTGGTGGTATAAAGCGTGGCGACTGCGTACTGACCACGTACCGAAGTCCTCGCCGTGCGCTCACGAATCGAGTAATTTAACTTCCATTGTATCTATTTACTACATCTGGCCATGATTTTACGGGGGTTGGACACGTGAAAGAAAGACAGTTATAAAATATATGGTAAGCCGAGGTTCAAGTATAATTTCGCGGTTATCTGTAAAGATTATACAATTACCAATAGATGTAATATGACATGAAACATATACAGATCTACCACACCCAATAATACGATTTGTACCGATGGGCTATCACATATAATTATATTAACCCTACATGACTGTCACAGATAATTATTCTATGTGGTGATGCGAGATGGTAGATTTGTTTTTCGTTGTTCGTTATTCACCAGATATTGAATTAGTTATATAAAAAATGTTTTATAGGAAATACGCCGGGAGAGGGGCTTTTATGAGCCTAATTGATATTTTAACACTTACAAGTCCTGGGAAGCAGCAGTACCCGAACAAGCTGTTCGTTATTCACCAGATATGGGGGAAGAGAGAGAGAAATGGGATTTAACGTCCACTCGACACAAACTAGGTCATTTCGGGACTACACCAGATATGGAATTAGTAATATAATAAAGACAGTGTTATAAGGAATACGCCTTGAGTGGGGCTTTTATGAGACTAATTGTTTTTTTAACTATTCAAATTCCTGGGAAATAGATTCTAACCAGCGGTACCCGAACAAGCTGTTTCATAATTGGCGTCATTGGCGAATAACAACAAGGAGCGAGCGTGAATAACAATCAACCAGCTGTTTTTTGTTCGTTAGCTCAATTCAATTCAACATATATACACAAACATTATAGTTACATACAAACAGTATATGACAAGTAAATACAAACATTATAATTACATACAAACACACACAATATATACAAGGCAGTTAGATAAAATATACATGACAGCTAAGTTCTCTCTTGAAAATTGATCATTGGTTGGTCAATCAGCGTACCAAAGGGCATGTATGTCACCTTTCGTTCAGCTATAGGCGTGGTGTCTTTGTTACTTAGCTTGAAATTCTGGACAATCTGAAACACACAAACATTAGTAGACATATATCAATTTAATTATTTAAAACACACTCCCCCTCTTTTAAATTAATTTTTAGGGTTTACCCAAAGTTATTTTTATCTTTCTGACATACAAGTTCACAGAGAGAGATTGATATATATTATATTTTGTAGGTGAAACACACAAATTTAATTAATTAGAACACATTACACCTTTTCAATTTAATTAATTAGAACACACTACACCTTTTAAATTTAATTGATTAGAACCGACTACACATTTCTAAATTAAATTTGGGGTTTACCCAAAGTTATTGTTAACTTTCTGACATACTAGTTCACAACGAGAGATTGGTATATTATTTTTTGTAGGCGAGGTGAATCAATATTTCAATTATTTTCGTTCGTTTTAGGCTGTATTATTCATGAAAAACACGGAAAATACTAGTATTGGAACACAGTACACCTTTTAGAATTATTTTTTGGGGGTTTACCCAAAGTTATTTTTAACTTTCTGACATACTAGAGATTTGTATAATATTTTTTGTAGGCGAGGTGAAGAGATATTGCATTTATTTCCGTTCGTTTTAGGCTGTATTATTCATGAAAAACACGCAAAATACTAGTATTATGCTGTGCATTTTTGCTTGTCATTTGTAAGCCGTTTTTTCCGTCGTCTGCATGTTTTTAGGGGTTGGGATCAGATGGTGCTCTGTGCCAGAGCGTAACAAGGTTGGCTGACACATGTCTCCACAGTGACTGAGAATAACCGAATCATCATATCCCTATGGCCTTTGAAAGGTCCATTACCAACGTTGCAGTGGTTTGAAAATGGCCCGATGCAGATTGGCTTGTCCTACTTTGTTGGTGTGGCTGTTAGGAGTTATCCGACTGTTTTGGCAATGTTATAAATTAAATTTCATACGATTCTAATATTTAACATCAAAAATTGACAATTTCAACTCATTCAACAGATTCTGGTTTTCAAAAAATATGGACTTTAATAGACTTTAGAGTTAGATAGTTTAAGTGGGTTGATTTGGTCTTTTTTTTTAGTTAGCGAAATGGTAAATGGTTGTCACCATACATTTACTGTAGGCCCGCACTTAACTTTTATTCTTATGAACAAATATCTTTATGGTTGATTTTTTTATTTCAATATTCGCCTGCGCGTAGGGGTCTTTTGCAGTGGGAGAAACCTGGAGGACACGAATAAAACTCACGAGGCTTACCAGGCGACCCTACTCCTTGTCACGTACAACCGGGGATTCGAATCCAAGGCAGTTGACTCAATGACAGGGTTTAAGATACAACGCGCACGTGCTAACCATTCGGCCACTCCCTCTCAACCCCTCGCCGCATTTACGTAAGAGAACCCTTGATAGTGTAAATAGCCCGTAGTACCGCTTTTCGGACAGAATTAGCCTCAAAACACACTGTATCACGAAGGAGAATAGCAAGATGTTATATAATCCCATTTCAATTCTAACCTTGTTCCGGTCTACCAATACTGTACAGTTTTTAGCCTCTTTTGGTTTCAGCGCCTGTTAATGTAAAACCGAATTGCCCGGTTGGCTGTAGCTTCCATGCCTGTACAAATTAAAGCGAAATTCAACTCGTTCTTACCTTAGCAACTGCTAGGTAAATTTCTTGTTCAGCGAATCGTCTACCGATACAGTTTCTAACTCCAATACTGAATGGTATTAAACCAATACTGGGTATCTCTTCTCTTCTTACTCCGTTCTCATCTCGTAGCCATCTTTCTGGTCTATAAACTGTTGGATCTTTTATATATGCCGGGTTGTTCACCAGTCGTCGGTTATTTAAACATATCATAGTCTGAAAGTAGATATAATAATAAATACTCACAAGGTTAACCCATCTTCAATTGAAGGCTTGGTCCCACCTAGGCCTTCACGTAATACCCTACATATCTAGGAACTAATTTCGATTGGGTATTATCACAGCTTGGGAGCCTATCAGATTCCTCGCCCATCGCGAATATCAAGTAGATAACGTAGCTATAATTTCGGGAATCGTAAAGTAATTTAGCAACGTCCAAATGTTGTAAAACTCACAGTCGTTGCTTCAGGGGACATGAAGACAACTCTGCGTACAAGACAAAGGTCTTTAGCAGTGGGAGGAAACCGGGTGACCCGGAGCAAATTCACGAAGTTAGACTGGAATCTAAACCACGTCAGTTGACTTAATGCCAGACCTTAAGATACAGCGCGCACGTGCTAACCATTTGGCCAGATACAGTATAATCTGAGTAACTCACCCCTTTAGATACAGTATAACATGAGTAACTCACCCCTTTAGATACAGTATAACATGAGTAACTCACCCCTTTAGATACAGTATAACTCACCCCTTTAGATACAGTATAACATCAGTAACTTACCCCTTTAGATACAGTATAACATCAGTGACTTACCCCTTTACATACAGTATAACTCACCCCTTTACATACAGTATAACTCACCCCTTTAGATACAGTATAACATCAGTGACTTACCCCTTTACATACAGTATAACATGAGTAACTCACCCCTTTAGATACAGTATAACATAAGTAACCCACCCCTTTAGATACAGTATAACATGAGTAACTCACCCCTCTAGATACAGTATAACATGAGTAACTTACCCCTTTAGATACAGTATAACATCAGTAACTCACCCTTTTAGGTACAGTATAACATGAGTAACTCACCCCTTTAGGTACGGTATAACATCAGTAACTTACCCCTTAAGGTACGGTATAACATCAGTAACTCACCCCTTTAGGTACGGTATAACATCAGTAACCCCTCCCTTTAGATACAGTATAACATCAGTAACCTACCCCTTTAGATACAGTATAACATGAGTAACTCACCCCTTTAGATACAGTTTTACATCAGCAACTCACCCCTTTAGATACAGTATAACATTAGTAACTCGCCCCTTTAGATACAGTATAACATGAGTAACTCACTCCTTTAGATACAGTATAACATGAGTAACTCACCCCTTTAGATACAGTATAACATCAGTAACTCACTCCTTTAGATATACTATAACATGAGTAACTCACCCCTTTAGATACAGTATAACATCAGTAACCTACCCCTTTAAATACAGTATAACATCAGTAACTTACCCCTTTAGATACTGTATAACATGAGTAACTCACTCCTTTAGATACAGTATAACATGAGTAACTTACCCCTTTAGATACCGTATAACATCAGTAACTCACCCCTTTAGATACAGTATAACATCAGTAACCTACCTTTAGATACAGTATAACATGAGTAACTTACCCCTTTAGATACGGTATAACTCACCCCTTTAGATACAGTATAACATGAGTAACTCACTCCTTTAGATACAGTATAACATGAGTAACTCACCCCTTTAGATACAGTATAACATCAGTAGCATCAGTAACTTACCCCTTTAGATACAGTATAACATGAGTAACTCACTCCTTTAGATACAGTATAACATCGTTAACTTACCCCTTTAGGTACAGTATAACATGAGTAACTCACCCCTTTAGGTACAGTATAACCACTTAACACGATGTCATGAGGAAAGATTCTTGACGTTCCTGCAGGAACTGGATAATGTATCCTGAAAGCAAAGATGATGTTGATCCCTTCAGTTCGTTTAACAAGTCATAAAGCAGATGCGGGTCGATGGGGATTGGGGATAGAGTCCGAATTAGTCGGTAAAATGACATCTGCAGTGTTGCACTTTTCCAAACTATTACCGGACACTGTCATAGTTTTAATCACCTATAAATTAACTGTCAACAATAATTGGATAATTGCTCAATGATTTCCACCAAATAACGAAATTTACCGAATTTGATCACGTGAATGCACGTTCGTGTTTATACCTAACTACCTTGTCGCCATTTTGGGGTAACTATAGGTTCTTTGTATTATTTCGATCATTAGCGGTTGATATGAACCGGGTGCATGAGCCTGAAATGACGTCATGACAGGTTGATATGAACCGGATACATCAGCCTGACATGACGTCATGACAGGTTGATGTGAACCGGTTATATCAGCCTGAAATGACGTCATGACAGGTTGATATGAACCGGGTACATCAGCCTGAAATGACGTCATGACAGGGTGATATGAACCGGGTACATCAGCCTAAGATAAGGTCATGACAGATTGATATGAACCGAATATATCAACTTATGATGACGTCATGACAGGTTGATATGAACCGAATATATCAACTTATGATGACGCCATGACAGGTTGATATAAACCGAATATATCAACTTATGATGACGTCATGACATGTTGATATGAACCGAATATATCAACTTATGATGACGTCATGACAGGTTGATATGAACCGAATATATCAACTTATGATGACGTCATGACAGGTTGATATAAACCAAATATATCAACTTATGATGACGTTATGACAGGTTGATATGAGATATAACTTCTATGCACACGAAAGAAAAAAAAAACAACCGCCAGTTGTATATTGTAAAGATAATAACAAATATTGTAATGTCAATAACAAATATTGTAATGATAATAACAAGAATGGTACTGATAATAAAAGATGTTGTAATGATAATAACAGGGATTGTAATGATAATAACAGGTATTGTAAGGATAATAACAGGTTTTGTAAGGATAATAACAGATATTTTAATGATAGTAACATGTATTGAAATGATAGAAACAAATGTTGTAATGATAATAACAGATAATGTAATGGTAATAACAGATATTTTACCTAAACGATTCCTTTAAACAAGCTGCGAGATATTTCATTTTGGGTAAATTATCTGCTGTCAAATCACCATGACGACCCATATGTTCTAAAATCTCCTGATACAGTTTTTCCTGAATGTCTGGACGACGTGACAAACCATCCAAGAAAAGTTCAAGGGTCTTCGCCGTCTGAAATAAAGATAGAGTTAATTTTGCCCGAACGTTCTTTTTTGGAAGCGATACAGTGTGCTATAGAGCAAATTGCAAATTTTTACCGGTAATCAGCAAGGACTCTTTTACCTGAACGCCAATATGTACACGTCACCATCCGGGCGACTATACATTATCCCTTGTCAAGACTCCCGCCTTGCATGACTGGCCACTGACAAAGGGGGCCCACGGTGGAAAATCCCTAGTTACTTTCGCGGCAACAGTTGATATCAAACACGGTAGGGTCTCCAGGTTAGCGAGCCAGCGCTGTGTTGATACTTAGCGACCGCGGCTCCCCATGTATTCAGTGATCTTCATAAAACCACTCAACTAACAAAAAAAGTCATATAATATTATTTGGAACTCATAGCAAATAGGTTTTTATATAATAGTTATAATTCTCGAAATGAAATGGGGTTTAACGTCCTATTGTTCTGCCCCGAACTAGGCTAACGAAGACGGACATACACCATATAGTGTCCTAGGTTTTTCGTCCTTTCCGAACGACTAGACAGCTGTCCTTGTCAGGCCCTCCGTCCTGCATCTCTGACGAGTGGGGCCACGCCATAAAATATGGATGAACTATAAATGTTGTATAATAGTTATTAATGTTATATAATAGTTATTAATGTTATATAATAGTTATTAATGTTGTATTATACTTATTAATGTTATATAATAGTTATTAATCTTATATAATAGTTATTAATGTTATATAATAGTTAGTAATGTTATATAATGCTTATTAATGTTATATTATAGTTATTAATGTTCCATGATAGTTATTAATGTAATATAATAGTTATTAATGTTCTATAATAGTTATTAATGTTATTAAATAGTAAGTAATGTTATATAATAATTATTAATGTTATATAATAGTTAGTAATGTTGTATAATAGTTATTAATGTTATATAATAATTATTACAGTTGCATAATAGTTATTAATGTTATATAATAGTTATTAATGTTTTACAATAGTTATTAATGTTCTATAATAGTTATTAATGTTATATAATAGTAAACAATGTTATATAATAATTTTTAATGCTGTATAATTCTAAGCTTACAGAATCTGTGCCAGCAACCAGTAAATCAAGAACCATACTACTAATTTGGTTAACGGAAAGTCTGTCGTCTCCTAACATCGTCATCAATAAATTTGAGTCGTCTGGATTCCAAGTACCATCTTTCTTCATTTGAAGAGCTTTTTCAAGCGATTCTTCAATCTGAACTTTCCCGAATCTAAAATAATGCACTAAAAGCTATTGATGGAATGGTTCATTAACATGCAACATTTTGACAGCGAGAGTTAGCGAGAAATTGGGCTTAAAGTATATATCTCTCTCTCTCTCCCTCTCCTATCTCTCCTTCTCTCTCTCTCTCTCTCGCTCGTTCGCCCTCTCTCTCACTCTCTCCCTCCACCCCCCTCTCTCACTCTCCCTTTCATTCTGTCTCCTATATATTTATAATTATTAACATGCAACGTTTAGAAAACGAGAGTTAGTGAGAAACGGGGCTTAAAGTATATATATATCTCTCTCCCTCCCCCTATCTCTCTCGCTCGC
Organism: Patella pellucida; assembly: GCA_917208275.1. Lineage (NCBI taxonomy): Eukaryota > Metazoa > Mollusca > Gastropoda > Patellidae > Patella > Patella pellucida. The sequence continues at coordinate 6,098,446 of OU795041.1, forward strand.
TCTCTCTCTCACTCTCCTCCATCCCCTCTCTATCTCCACACCTCCCCCTTTCTCTCTCTCTCCTGTATACCTGTATTTATAATTATGAATTATTTTACCCATAAGCTTTATCTGTCAAGAAGTAGGATCGCCTGTCCAACCTCGTGTGTTCTTTCCGGGTTCTCCGGCGGTTCCTCCCGCTGCTGAAATCTCTCTCTCTCTCTCTCTCTCTCTCTCTCTTTCTCTCTCCTATATATTGATAATTATTTTACCCATAAGCTTTATCTGTTGCATCCCTGAATTTCTTGTATGTTGGTGTCTCAAAATACTTGTAAAATGGAATTCCCATAAATCCATGGTTAAGAAGTTTTAAGAATAATTTACTATTCTCGAGAAAGTCTTGAACTTCCTCGGTCACGTGTTCTCCTAAAATACCCAGTCTCTTGTTAAAACACACCACGGCTATACCTGCAAATAAGATGGCGGTTAACTTTTTACTTGTGTGCAAATAAAACAGAGGTTAACGTCTTACTTCTGTGTACTGACTCGGATGAGAAAGACAAGCATACACTGTTGGCCGCCCGGGCTAATGAAGACGGACATACGTCATACACTGAGCGCCGCCCGGGCTAACGAAGACGGACATACGCCATACACTGTCCACCGCCTGGGCTAATGAAGACGGACATACGTCATACACAGTCCACTGCCTGGGCTCATGAAGAAGGACATGCGCCATACACTGTCCACCGCCTGGGCTAATGAAGACGGACATACGTCATACACTGTGCATCGCCTGGACTAATGAAGACGGACATGCACCACACTGTGAGCACCGCCTGGGCTAACGAAGTCGGACAAACGTCATACTACAGTGTACACCGCCTGGGCTAATGAAGTCGGACATACGTCATACAGTGCCCACCGCCAGGGCTAATTTAGAAGGACATAAGCCATACAGTTTGCACCGCCTGGTTTTATGAAGATGAAGGACATATGCCATATAGTGGGCACAGACTCTGTTAATTAAGACGTACATACGCAATACACTGTCAAGTGAGGAAACGTTTGCACTGACAGTGGCCCTATGCATTACAACTGTCAGGGTTTTTTTTACGTGCATGCTTGTGTGTACACTGAACTTTTGGCGTTTCTTTCTCACACTTCCAGAAAAGGGGAAGCCACGCCTGAAAATCCCGAGGAATGTTCAAGAACAGCGGTGGTTAGCGAGCCAGTATTTCAACTGAGCCAAACGTCTCCACAACAGCAAAGACATTACGAGTGGTAACACCACGGGGTCAAAGTCAGTTCGACGATGGGTGAAGGTATAATGAATGGTAACTATTGCCTCGGGGTCGGACGAATTTGATTAAAATAAACTGCGGATCCTCTACAAAAATATAATGGCCTAAATCGAGTAGAATGGGATGTGGAAAGGGTGATTCAATTTCGTTTTATCCGCAAGTATTCTTCACGCCGGTGGAAGCCGAAGGAAACCAGTTGTTTCGACGGGGGGGGGGGGGGTCCACAGCTCCCTAGTCCTCTGCAGTCCCCACCCCCTACCACTTACTTACTTTCAGTAGCGTATATAAACAACATTTCTCGTAGATCTTCCGGTTTTATGCGTCTCAACTGATGAACCAAATCCTCGGCCACGCCTGACTGACTTTCAATGTAATGAAGGGCGGATTTCGGGCGTACTGTTACTTTCTGAATACTGTGACGAAGTTTTGCCCATTTTTCACCATGCCTGAAAATTGAAAGACAATTATCCATTCTTTGGAATATAAGAATTGCATGCAATCAGTGGCATACACCAATACGGGTCAACTTGTCATATTCCACAGACACAACATTCTCCAGAACATCTCCTGCAACGTTACGCCATCCGCCAAAAAAAATAAAGGTACGGTCAAGCGTTTTTCGATACCTACCTTCCGCTTAAAAACAAAACCAGTCTTTGGACAAAATATTAAGCCAGACAGAGTTAACTGCCCTTGAGCTTAGTCCGCGCTACAATCAGCGCATTTTATTTTAATAATTCGCTTTAGCAGTGGGGGAAAACCGGAGTGCCCGGAGGAAACCCACGAGGCTCGAAACCACAGCCGCAAGCCAGAGTTGACACGCCAGCTAGAGGTCGAAGCGTGGCAGTCTAGACCACTAGGCCATCCCAACCCCCCTTTAAATGGAGGGGTGGTGAATATGAATATAGATAATGACAGCCGAATATGCTGAAAATGTCAGTTAAATTGCTTTACTCTGAACTCAGATAGTAGAGATGCAATTTTAGACTAGCCTCGATCGTTATTACTTACGTTAATACGATTATAAACAAAATTTTGATTATCCAGTTTTTGCGTTAAATTGTCCATTACAAAATATATTGGAAGTTTCTAAATGTCGCAGACTAACAATGGCATCGAGTGTTGATTATGGTCTAGATAAGTTAAATAATGTCGATATAATAATTTAGATCTAAAGAACGACCTGCAATGAATTGTCTTATAAATTGTTAATTAGACATGTATTAGCAAAACAAGGCCATAACTCTCAGTGATAATTTTGCTCAGAATGAAGTAATTTAAATGAAATTTGTAATATTTGTTGCTTTTTAATCCACTATTATTGAATTATTATAGCAGAAATGTTCAACTCTTTATTAAACTCTTAACTAATGCATGTTTAATGATACTACATAATCAATAAAATATTGTTTACAGCACACCAAGGCCATTTTCCTTTATTGAAGGATTAAAAGTCACTACATATCGCAGGCTAACGATGGCTTCGAGAGTTGATTATGGTCTGTATAAGTTAAATAATGTCTAATTAATAATTTAGATCTGAAGAAAGACCTGCAATAGGCAGATTTAGTTCTTGCATAATGTACGTATGTTTAATGATACTACTACGTAATCAATAAAATATTATTAAACTATATGGAAGAACATTTCTTTACTGATTTTCTGTACTTGCTTGAAAACGTTGGAGAATACTCTTCGAAACGTCGCCTAAAAAATCAGTAGTTGTTCTTACATAAGTAGGTGTTATAGATTATTGCTTCACCCAGTTACTGAATGTGAAAAACAGTAACTGCGTAAATGCACCTTTAATCTTATAGCCGTACACATGTATGATGCAAGCCTATTGTATGTTGATATAAGGCATTGAGATGACTTAGTGTGGGGAGATATGTCCAATAAGAAGGGAGAGAGATAGGCGAGCTGGGCTGTTGTCGTGGCGTGGCGAATGAGTGAGAATGGAATGAATGAATGAAATGGGGTTTAACGTCCTACTGTTATGCACTTAATCTGAGCTAATTGAAGACGGGCATACGCCATACAGTGCGCTATGAGGGAAATTTGCCCGGGCAGCGGACGGCCTACTCTTATATCGAATTCCAACTGCCAAGGGATCTTTTACGTGCACTCCAATGTGTACACGGGGCCTCGGTTTTTCGTCCCATCCGAACGACTAGGCAGCTGTCCTTGTCAGGCCCTCCCTCTGTATCACTGACAAGGGGAAATCACGGAGACACGACTAGGATGGAAAGATTGTTAATGTTAGTTTAATGTACAAACTGTAATAAAGATTATTTATATTTAAAACACCTTCTTGAGTTCGAACCAACGGTACGACACTGAATACCTCTAAAAGATCAATAAGAAATTACTTACAGCACACCCAGGCCCTTCTCCTTTTTTGTTCTATCAAGGTAGACATCCAAAATACCCAATCCTGGTCGTACAGGGTATTTCCCTTCATTTTTATAGACGTATTCGATATCTTTAGGTTGACTGGTGAATACCACAGCATCTCCTAGTCTTATTATAGATCCATGTTTATCACACAAACCGTCCAGTAGCTCGTGCATGTTGTGTACATTATATTTAGCTGTAATAAAATAATAAAGAAGCATATTATCACAATTCTACTCTTTATTACTGCACGGCGGATACAATTCAACCATGTGTTAGTCTAGAAATGTCTCTCCCCTTTTCTCTTTCTCTCAAACTCACTTGATTTGATAGTTGTTTATTTTTTGCAATGTCTATTTTTTGTCTTGTCCGCAGGTTTGTCTTGTAGATCTTTGTTTTGCGTGTAGTGCGGTCCTCCTGCCCTTACGAATATAGTCACTCAGAATAAATCAATTAGATTAAATTAGCCAATGCAGCATTATCTATTTTTAAACGTCGCTCAGCAATAAACAGTGCCCTGTGTATTTGCACTTCAATTACTAAATGTCATTGAAACTACTTCATTATTCAAATAAAGTAGCATTACTGCATCCGGAGCCGGATAAAGGTTACAGGAACATCTGATTAAAATGCAGGTCTATATTTTGTTTCGTTTTTGTTTGTACTTTTGATGGCCTCTACTACATGAAGATCTGACCAGTTGTAGCGGGAAGTCATACGAGCGTGATGTTTTTATCCTATGACGTTTGACGTTTGATTAACCAATCAGCGTTGATGTTATCCACAGTTCCATTCAATTCAGGCCAAAAACCTCGCCGTAACAGACCGTTTCATTGGATAATCCCTCACATCAATAGGAACGTTTGTTATATAAAAAGTCTTCCAGATCCTATGTAGTAAACACAAGTAAAACGAAATTTTGAACTATAAAGACGAAACAAAATAAGATCTGTGTTTTAATTAGGAGCCAACAGAACAATATTAGTATATCTTCTATGATTGGCATTTAGTAATTGAACATAATAACACAAGGTACAATTTTATGGATACACAATTACTGAGTTTGATACTAAGCGACGTTTCGACGATGATACTCTCGTCTTTATCATCATTTGCTTCGACGAGGATACTCTCGTCTTTATCATCATTTGCTTGATAAAGACGAGAGTATCCTCGTCTAAACGTCGCTTAGTATCAAACTCAATAATTGTTTATCCATAAAATTGTACCTTGTGTTAATAGTAGTACAATGGTATGTTTACCCATACAGCCGCCACGTGTGTATTCAGAACAGTGTATGTATCTGTGAAGCTTTTCCCTTAATCACGTGTTTTTAAAAAAATAGTTTATTGTACTAGAACATAAGTAAAGTACAAACAGATTGGGACAAAAGTTACGAAAACTTACCGATGCACTCTCGATATATATTGTAATTGACTATATAATAGTACAATTGTTAACAATATACAAAAACGAAGGATATAAATGTTATAATAAATAGTTAAAATTTTAATCCCATTATAGAGAGATTCTTAAATATTTGGTTTATGAAAGTAATTTTCTGACATGCCCATAGAATCTCACTGTCAACATGCGTATTCACCTTTGCGAGTAAAATAAAATCGAAAGTTGGAAGGGGAAAATCTCACTTAATCACTGAGGGTCCACGTGAAGAAATGAGGCGTTAAGCCCCATTTTATTTCTATCTCCTCTAGCTGGCCGGTCATCTCTGGCTTGCGGCTGTGGTTTCGAGCCCTAATGTGAGCATAATATTATGTGACATGGAGATAGGGGCGCCTTCACAACCTCGTGGGTTTCCTTCGGGCACTCCGGTTTCCTCCCACTGCTAAAGACCCCTACGCGCTGTCGAATGATTGAAATGAAATTAAACCATATGTTAGTCCCAAAATGACCTAGTTGTGTTGAGCGGACGTTAAACCCCATTTCTCTCTCCCGTCTATCTATTTTAATTATAATGTGTACATTTGATGCACATTTATTTCACAACCGTAACGAAAAATTATAAACTATATGGAGAGAGAGAGAGAGAGAGAGAGAGAGAGAGAGAGAGAGAGAGAGAGAGAGAGAGAGGAATGGGGTTTAACGGCCACTCAACACAACTAGGTCATTTCGGGACTAACATATGGTTTTTCATTTTATTTCAACAATTCGCTTGCGCGTAGGGGTCTTAAGCAGTGAAAGGAAACCGGAGTGCCCGGAGGAAACCCACGAGGTTGAGAAGGCTCCCCTATCTCCATGCCACATACGCTTACACCAGGGATCGAAACCACAGCGACAAGCCAGAGGTGGCCATAGACTTTATGTAATTTATACTTACAAAATGGTTCAAATAAAAACACGGGACCAATTTTTGGTATGCTGTATATTCCAGTAGGACCTGGTATATCTTTAAATGGCTTGGGGTTGGTGGTGTTGACGTCAGATAGTTGTGTAGCAGCGGCTGTAGAATTATATCGGCACCGCACTAACTTTGGCAGGTGTCCATTATGACGTAACAGTCGGAACGTGGACATGATAGCTGTGGGGTAATATTATTTACAAATCATTATTTCTTAAATATAAAGTTGCTTCGGAGATAGTTATTTCAATAACGTAAACTGAATCGGCTCTGCTTTCTACTACGTTATTGTCAGCTCCTATTAACAACTAGTATGAAAATAAGGCTTTACCCCAACTCGATTCTCAGGCTATTTAGGAACCCTTACCGTCTATTTTTCACCGTGATTCTTCTTTGGTCGCTAAAAGGAATCATTTCTTGCCACATCCAACACAAATTTATAAAACCCAATATCTCTCTCTCTCTCTCTCTCTCTCTCGCTCGCCCCGTCTCTCTCTCTCTATCTCTCTCTCTCGCGCTCGCCCTGTCTCTCTCTCTCTGTAGTCCAGAAATGACCTAGTTTGTGTCGGGTGGAGGTTAAATATATACTCTACCAGGCACTTGGCTCACAAATACAGTATCCCAGGTGTATCGCTCGAATCCAATCTTTTAAAGCAGATTTTCTCAAGGTCACGAGATGTAAACAGGGCTAGCAAGAGGGAGAGTGAGAGAGAGCGAGGAGAGTGAGAGAAAGAGAGAGAGGGGGAGAGAGAGAGAAAAAAAAGAGAGAGAAGAAAAGAGAGAGAGAGAGAAGAGAAAGAGAGAGAGAAAAGAGAGAGAGAGAGAGAAAGAGAGAGGGGAGAGAGAGAGAGAAAGAGAGAGCGAGAAGAGAAAGAGAGAGAGAAAAGAGAGAGGGGAGAGAGAAAAAAGAGAGAGCGAGAGAGGGGGCTAATCCATATCCTATCCCAAGATCCAGTTAAGTCTTAGCTTAACCCTAAGCTATGATCATCGGCCACCATCGCGTTTTTAATTAGAGTACATTACGTTGGGATGGCCTAGTGGTCTAGACGGCCGCGCTTCGACCTCTAGCTGGCCGGCCAAATCTGGCTTGTGGCTGTGGTTTCGATCCCTGTTGTGAGCGTATGTGGCATAGATATAGGGACGCCTTCTCAACCTAGGGGAAAGCCCCTGCGCGTGCGCTAATAAGATAATAAAAAAAGGACAAAATAAGCATTGTCTGCGATATCACCTTCGGTGGAAGCGGACGTTAAACACTAAGAACAACAAATCTTAGACTAACTAATTATTGTAACATCAAACAGAATTGGTTAAATGTAAACATTGGTGTGTATCTAGTGTATATTTTATGGCTGAAATGGGCCACCATATTAAACGACGGGTCGGGATATAGGACATGTATGGTGTTATGTTTCAGCCTTGATAGTTGAAATTCGTAATATCAACTATTCTCTAGAAAATCTTTTTAATCCAACCAAAACAGTTGCAAAATCAATTAGTGCATTTGTATTTCATGCAAAGAATCGTAAAACATAAATTGTGTAGAGCTACAGGTATCACTACCTTTTTGCATCAAAATTATTATCCAGATTTCTAGTTAATAGGCTATATGTAAACCTCCAGTACAATACAGTACATTTGGGTCAAATTGAAGAAATGGAGATAATGGTGTCAAATGAAAGAGTATAAAAACGGTTTCCTCCCACTGCTAAATACCCCTACGCGCAAGAAAATTATTGAAATGAAATTAAACAATATGTTAGTCCCGAAATGACCTAGTGTGTGTCGTCGAGTTGACGTTAAACCACATCTTTCTCTCTCCCTCTCTCTCTCTTATCTTAAAACAAAAGTAGAGCTCTAATGTCAACAAAGTAAATATCAACAAAAGAATCAAAACAACATAAATACAAGAATACCATTGACAGAACCAACCTGTTACTTGGTTTTGTCAATGGTATTATATTCACCAGACGGACCCCGCTTACTCTTTCTGGATCATCAGGTATCACTTCCCAAATTTGAAAAAGGCCTCAGGCCTAATTTGCTACCCTTGTAAAATGACGTGATTATTATTATTATTATTCATGGGAAAGTTCGCTTCGTTATAATTCTTTGTTGTTCACATACAAGATATACACAAAATACATATATACTTCGTCTACGACCTAACCTAGAACACCTGATACCACGTCCCATTCACGGGAAAGATCTATTCGTTATGATTCCCTGTGATACATATACAAGATATACACAAAAGACATATACCCTTCACTTATATCTCCAGAACGACCTTACCTTGAACACCTGATACCACTTGTCATTCACGGGAAAGATCGTGTCGTTATATATCTCTGTGATACATATACAAGATATACACAAAAGACATATACCCTTCACTTATATCTCCAGAACGACCTTACCTTGAACACCTGATACCACTTGTCATTCACGGGAAAGATCGTGTCGTTATATATCTCTGTGAAACATATACAAGATATACACAAAAGACATATACTCTTCACTTAGATCTCAAGCACGACCTAGTCCTAACCTCGCTAACTAGTTAGGACTAACTAGGAGATAACATCTAGTTATTGTGCAATAGGCTAATACATCCGTGATAGAAAATACCAGTGTGGTAGTGTGCAATACTTATATATATATATCCCTGTAAGCTATTATAATAAAGGTCAATGTCAAAGGGAAATTTGATGATCGCAGCAGCCGAGTGGTAGGTCAAGCGTGTCGGCTTGTTGTCGACCCAATTATATTCTATGGAGGCCCAACTGTGCCATAATTAATATCGACTCTATATATGAACATAAGCTGAGCAGTTTTGGAAATGAAATGAAATGGGGATTAACGTTCTCCGTTTCTGCAACAACTGGGCAAGACTAGCTTTACACCAGACTGTGTTCTATGGGGGAAATTAAACCCTAGTAGCGGCGACCCTATTCCTTGTCACGTACAACCGGGGAATCGAAATCACACCACAATTTCAACAAACAACACAACTAATTAGCTCAATACTGACTGGTATGTATATTATTATTATAATCCATTTACATTTGCAATTTCAACAAAGTCAATGGTTTAAAGGGACAATAACACTCTTGCTGGCTTGACAGGTCCAAAAAAAAATAGCCTTATTCTAACTACTAGATATTTAGGTGTCCTACCTGATGTGTAAATTGTCCATTACAACCTATCTTACTTGTCCAGAGGGTTCGAAAATATGCCTAAATCCAAGTTGCATTTGAAAGTGTTTACGTAAAGCTTTTCAAACCATGTTTCAAATAAGATGAAATTTGTATCATTTATTAATTGGAATATTGTAAAATAGTACAATTTGTTGACCAGAATAAAGACTGGGACATATTATTCAGTTACAACAAGAGTGGTATTGGGGCTTTAAAGTGTATAGATCATTTTGGCATCTATGCCACTGTCCCTTTAATTTTATAAATCCACCTGTCCACACCCGTAGCCAGCCAGGGGCAAGTGCCCGCACCCCAAAAAAAATGTCTGTAATAGTCACCATTCTGGTTTATTTAGGCGGCGTTTCGAAGAGTATTCTCTCAACGTTTAAAACGGAAATGTCTTGGTGTACGAATTGAAAGAGTTTGTCAGAGAACTACTGGTTTAGTGAGGTGACGTCAACGTTAAGAGAATGCTGTTCGAAACTTCGCCTAGATAAACCAGTAACTGTATGACAAACTTTTTCAATTCGTACACCAAGACACTTTAAGTATGGCGGGGAAAGCGGCAAAAAAGTAATGTTATGTAGACATGTATAATTCAAAACACACATGTAACATAATGCCATACCAAATACCTAAAACGTCTAATGCAAAAGACAAAATACAAGAAACCTCTAATACAAAATACATATAACCTCTTATGCAGAATTGATTTTACAATCTGAAACATCTACCATAAGCATTAGATGACATATCTCGTTGTCATTACTTACGTTTCTCCAATGAATTATCTTTATTTAGGTCAATCTCAAGGTCACCGAACACAATTTGGCGAGCTATTCGGCTAGCGAGCTATTAGATCAATCCAGTTGGCAACCTATTCGTTGGCAACCTATTCAGAATAAATTAAAAGGTCGCCCAAACTCGTCTATTTTTATCAACCAAAAAAATCCATCGTAACGTCTATCAAACGAAAGTAGAATATATTGTTATTTTAAAGTGAAAGAACGTTAATATTCCAAATCAAAATCCGGGTCATCGTACAAAATTCTGAGCATCCAGCTATATATATTCTGAAAGGTAATTGAATAAGCTTTCCAAATATTATTAGTAAAAGTTGGCACAATCATATTAAGGGTGTGCGCTCTCATCTTAAACATAGCCAATGTGTTCATTATTCTAATTGTAACTAACGATATGCCGGTAATTTTTTCAAAGTCCGAATTTGGACCATTGTACAAAATTCTGAGCATTTAGCTATAAATATTCTGAAAGGTAATTGAATAAACTTTCCAAATCTTATAAGTAAAAGCTGGCACAATCATATCAAAGGGGTGCGCGCTTATCATAAACATAGCCAATTTTTCAATATTCTAAATGTAAAGAACGGTAATGTTCCGAGTAAAAATTCGGACCATCGTACAAAATTGTATATATTCTAAAAGGTGATTTAATAAGCTTTCCAAATATACAATCATATTAAAGGGAAGCGCTCTCATCCTTAACATTGCCAATTTTTCAATATTCTAGATGTAAAGATAACCCTGTACTTTTTTCAAAGTACGATCTTACAATATTCTGAGCATCTAGCTATATATATTCCGAAAGGTAATTGAATAAGCTTTCTAAATATTATTAGTAAAAGTTGGCACAATCATATTAAAGGGGCGCACACTCATCCTAAAGATAGCCAATTTTCCAATATTCCAAAGGTAAAGGACGGTAATATTCGGAGTCAAAATTCGGACCATCGTACAAAATTCTGAGCATCCAGCTATATATATTCTGAAAGGTAATTGAATAAGCTTTCCAAATAATATTAGTAAAAGTTGGCACAATCATACGAAAGGGTGCGCTCTCATCCTAAACATAGCCAATTTGTTCATTATTCTAATTGTAACTAACAATAGGCCGGTAATTTTTTTAAAGTCCAAATTCGGACCATCGTACAAAAAATTCTGAGCATCTAGCTATATATAATCTCAAATGTAATTGAATAAGCTTTCCAAATATTATTAGTAAAAGTTAGCACAATCATATTAAAGGGTTGCGCTCTCATCCTAAACATTGCCAATTTTTCAATATTCTAAAATATAAAGAACGGTAATGTTCCGAGTTAAAATTCGGACCATCGTACAAAATCCAGAGCACCCAGCTATATACATGTATGTTCTGAAAGGTCATTTGCATATTTTGTTTTAGAGTAAAGCTTAGGCTATATTGTAGTAAATGCAGTACATATAATTTTTTAAAGGCTCACCTGATCAGACATTTTGCAATCTTCAATAATTTGGTAAACTGACTGTTGGGGGTAAATAGAGCAACCAGTCAAGCGTGTGTAGAGAATAAGGCCGGATGTTTATTCCTGTCTTACGAGAGGCAAACTGGGAGTGAGATCAGCTATCCTTTCCCGGTCATAAGCCTCCATGTCAGCCATGTTTATTTCATAAATATGAAACAAGTATGGCGGCTTGGGGGCTTTAACTTTTTTTATTTAACTATTTCGGTATTTTTGTAACCAGAGTTCAGCTTTAATATTGGGAGACATGATGAATCGTTGAGTAAGACGTTGACTTACTTACCTGGGTGTTCTGTGTTCACTGAGAAAGTTCATAAGGATTTTATTTTTTATTTTCCATTCGTAATAAACTAACTAAACACCTCTTTGTACAGATTTTATTTTTCTTGTTTAATCACAAATCAATTTTGGACATAATTTATACTCCGGGATGTAAGTAAATACATATGACCTTATTGATGTCTCTGATGAACTTCCATACATTTAATTTACTACAAACATCACAAAAAGTTTCTCTCTCTCGAATATCGCTTCTGCCGTAGCACTTTGGAATGAAATTAAATGTGGTTCAATCAACGTTCTACTCCGACTATGCCATACAGTGTGCTATGAGGGAATTTTTGACTGGAAAACAGAGTTACGGCCCACTCTTATATCAAATTCAAACTGCCAAGGGATCTCTTACCTCCATGCAAATGTGTTTTTTTTTATTCAATCCGAATGACTAGACAGCTGTCCTTGTTAGGCCCTCTATCCTGCACCACTGACAAGGGGTCCAATGCATGAATCGGAACACCTGACATCCTGTTTTACAAAATCTTAACTAAAGATAAAATCCAAAATTTAGTAGATATTTCAATTTTGATTGGCTAAGCAGTAAAATCAATCTAATATTATCCAAACAAATTACTAAAATTTGGATTTTATCCTTGTTAAAATTTCGTGAAACAGGCCCCATGTTGCAGAGCCAATGTCGTAACCACTGGGCCATCTTGGCTCCAGGTTTTAATAATGAATAAATGAATGAAATGGGGTTGAACGTCCTACTGTTATGCACTTAACCTGAGCTAATTGAAGACGGGGATACGCCAAACAGTGTGCTATGAGGGAAATTTTGCCAAGGCAGCTGCACTACAGCCTACTTTTATATCGAATTCCAACTGCCAAGGGATCTTTTACGTGCACTCCAATGTGTACACGGGACCTCGTTTTTCGTCCCATCCGAACGACTAGGCAGCTGTCCTTGTCAGGCCCTTCTTCTGCATCACTGACAAGGGGAAATCACGTCGGAAAATCGAGATGAACTTTCTTGGCCAATGCAGGGATCGAAGGTTTTAATAAGTTTGTTATTATTTATAATGAGTTCTGGTGTGTGCCTGTAGGTTACTACCATGGGTAAAAGACTTTTTACATACATCACAAGAATAGGGTTTTTCTCAAGTATGAGTTCTTATGTGTTTTTTTAAAGTATGACTTTGTGTAAATGATTTCTTAAAAACATCACAAGAAAAGGGTTTTTCTCCAGTATGAGTTCTTATGTGTTGATGTAGATTACCACTAGTAGTAAAACACTTTCTACATACATCACAAGAAAAGGGTTTTTCTCCCGTATGAGTTTTCATGTGTGTCTGTAGATGACTATTATTGGTAAATGATTTTTTACAAACATCACAAGAAAAGGGTTTCTCTCCAGTATGAGTTCTTAAGTGTTTGTGTAGAGTTTCATTTTTTGCAAAGGATTTGCTGCACACATCGCAAGAAAAGGGCTTTTCTCCAGAATGGGTTCTGGTGTGTGACTGTAGTTCAGTTCCAGTGGTAAAAGATTTTTTACAAAGATCACAAGCAAAGGGTTTTTCTCCCGTATGAATTCTGGTGTGTACTCGTAGATTACATATCTGTGTAAACGATTTGCTGCACACTTCACAAGAAAAGAGATTTTCTCCAGTATGAGTTTTGGCGTGTGAATGCAGACTGCTACTATTGGTAAATGATTTTCTACAAACATCACAAGAAAAAGGTTTTTCACCAGTATGGGTTCTGGCGTGTGAATGCAGACTGCTTCTATTGGTAAATGATTTTCTACAAACATCACAAGAAAAGGGTTTTTCACCAGTATGGGTTCTGGTGTGTACATGTAGACTACTGCTAGTGGTAAAAGATTTTCTACAAACATCACAAGAGAAGGGTTTTTCACCAGTATGAGTTCTAATGTGTTGCTGTAGATTACTACTAGTGATAAATGATTTTTTACAAACATCACATTTATATGGTTTCTCTCCAGTATGAATCATAATGTGACTATTTAAAGTAGTGCCATTTCTTAGCAATTTACCACAAACATCACATTTAAAGTTTTTATTCGAGACAGAATGCTTTGACATTTTCAGTTTTAGTTGTAATCTTTCCACTGTAAAAAAAATAGTATTAATTAATTTCACAAGATAATTTAATGCAAACAATATTTATAAACACAGACCAAAGGCTTAAATTCTTATCTAACATTTTCCCAAATCTTCTTTTGGTTGAACGCTTTTTTAAAATTCCTTGCTCAAAAGTATGCATGAAGTAGAGAGAGAGAGAGAAATGGTTTTAACGTCCACTTGACACAAACTAAGTCATTTGGGGACTAACAATTTTATTTCATTGAAGTATTAAGTAAACCAGGTCAATAGGATTTTAGCTTTAGCCTCTAGAGTGTCCACAAGGTTTCTCAAAGTGCCCAAGGGCCATAACTCTGGCATTCATTATAATAAATTGTATAAAATCAATAGGCTTCTTTGTCACATGACCTTAAACACTGTGTATAAATTTAAAGTCAAATTTTAGCCCATAGAGCGACCACAAGATTTTTCAAAGTAAACAAGGGCCATAACTCTGGCAGTCATTATCAGAAATCGTTGAAAATCAATAGGCTTCTTTGTCACATGACCTTGAACACTGTGTATAAATTTAAAGTCAAACTTTAGCTCCTAGATCATCCACAAGATTTTTCAAATTGACAAAGGGCCATAACTCTGGCAGTCATTATCAGAAATCCTTGAAAATCAATAGGCTTCTTTGTCGCATGACATTAAACACTGTGTATAAGTTTAAAGTCAAATTTTAGCCCCTAGAGCATCCACCAGACTTTCAAAGTGACCAAGGGCCATAACTCTGGCAGTCATTATCAGAAATCGTTGAAAATCAATAGGTTTCTTTGTCACATGACCTTGAGGACTGTATATAAATTTTGCTTAGATAGGTATATATAAGAATACATATAAAAATATTTGTCAGAGACTCATTTTGAGGAACATTATTTTAATAATTTTGTTAATAAAGTTACATAACCTTCAATTTCTAGAGTTTTCAGCTTGTAAACATAGACCAGTTTCAACCTTTACATCAATACTAGACAACCAATACTGACCCTGAATAAAGTAAATAATTAATATTAATCGACAGTAATAAATCCAGCTATATATAAAGTCACTTCAAATCTGTTGAGTTTTCAGCTTATAAACATCAGTTTCATCCTTTACATCAATACTAGACAACCAATACTGAACCTGAATAAAGTAAATAATTCATATTAATTGATAATGGCATAAATAATCAACCATACTGAAACAACAAAGTTTCAAAGGGTGAATTGAGAGAACCAGAGAGACATGGAGTTTAACGTCCACTTGACACAAACTAGGTCATTTTGGGACTAACATATTGTTTAATTTTATTTCAATAATTTGTTTGTGCATAGGGGTATTTAACTCTTTCGCTACAGTAGGCGACTATAGTCAACAAATTTGATGTTAACAGGTGACGTAACTTTTTTACAGTGTGTGAGAGATGTTACTTGAACTAGACACAGGTGTTAAAACCATAAAAGGCGGAAGTCAATTGGTTAGCTAGAGAAAAAAGTTTTATCGATATATTCGAGTGATTTTGAGCAAAAGCATCAAGACAGAATATGCTCAAATAAATGTATTTCGATGGACAAAGATATTGAAGATTATTCTTTTAGATTTTAGATCAGATTTTGACTCAGATAACGAAGTGCTAAACATTCAGCACCCTAGGAAGTTCAATGTGAACACAGTACGGATTGCTAACCGCTAGTTTTTCACTGTAATAGAAATGGAAATAGAAAAGGGAGTCAGATCAAACATGATACTACTTGTCATAAACTCAGACATATAGGCCTATAGGCCTACTATATATAAATTTGCTTGAATTCTGAATAAATAAAGAGAGAGACAGAAATGGGGTTTAACGTCCAATCGACACAAACAAGGTCATTTCGGGACTAACATATGATTTTATTTTATTCAATAATTCGCATGCATGTAGGGGTTTTTATTATAATTAGTAGTGGGATGAAACCGGAGGACCCAGAGAAAACCCACAAGATTGGACAGGCGACCCTACTTCTTGTCACGTACAACCGGGCATTCGCAACCACCCTGGTTGACTCAATGACAGGCTTTATCAGGCCCGGCGGAGTAGGGGGGCTAGGGGGGGGCTTTAGCCCCCCCAATAATTTGGCCGCAAGTACTCTTTTCTTCAGGCGGCACTGTTTTTTGCCACCCAGCACAAAGAAAAAATAGAAGAAAGCCGCCCAGTCGTATTCAAACCCCCTCGACTTCGTCCTTCCCCCACTCTGTACTCAGCCTCCGCACTCGAAATTTACCACCCCCGGCAAACGGCAAAGCCATGGTAACTATAAGCCCACGCAAACCATGTCTGACACGGCATTATTTATTTTTGTGTGCCGTAGTATACCCTATCATCCCAAATTAGTTTAAAGAAAGAAGTATTGGTATTATGTTTATTTAAATTTAGAAGTTGTGCAGGTCTATTCATTTCACGGTCACCCAGACCAATTTAGGACACTTCAATGTTTAAGGTTTGGATGTCGTAAATGGTGTCGAACGTTCGGTTGTGCGATCAATTTTTAATGTTCGCATTCTACGGTTAATTCTACCGAATCTATATTTAATCCTAGCCTATCTACAATGTCAATGTTTCTTATTCTTTCTCAACATCTGTCTGACCTGATTCTCATTCCACCATAATAATAATATAAAATACTACAAACACCATTTTAAGAATATGCCTATATAAATCTGAATATAATATAAATGGAAATTGATTTGCACTGAAGAAAATAAAAGACAGCAAATGCTCTGGAAATACACCAATAATTGAATAAGGGTTAATTTTCATAAAAGACCACGCCCCCTCCCAAAATTGTTTTTGGCTCGCTGCGCTTGCCATACTGTTTTTTTTTAACTACTCAGCAAATCCTGGCTACAACCCTGGACCTAGAATGGAAGCCCCCCCAATCAAGAATTGCTTCCGCCGGCCCTGTTTATGATACAGCACGAACGTGTTAACCATTCCGCCATCCAACCCCACCACCCTGAATAAATAAAATATAACCATAGGCCTATCTATATTTTGAACTATAAAAGGCTTTGACATAATGCATCTTTAAAGCCCCAATACCACTCTTGTTGTAACTGAATGATATACCCCAATCATTGACATTTTTCGGGTCAACAAATTGGAAGAGGGGTTTTACATAGGCTAAGCCTGTTCCCCAATCCCATTCAGACATCCTGAATAAAATAATGTTTATAAAAAAAAAAACCACATTTGACTATTTTACAATATTCAAATTACCGGTAATTGATGACACAAATTTCATTTTAAAGCGTGAATTTCAAATATTCAAATTTTATTTTTAAAATGTATTAAATTAAAGCCCCAAAATAGATAGTATCTATAAACGGTCCTACTTTGTTAAAGAATAATCCTATTAATCCTAAACTTTACTATTGCCAGTTGAGAAATTGGCAAAAATATCATTTTCAACTTTTTTTTTAAAAGTTGAGATTCCTTGAGAAAATTGAGTTGTTTCGCGCATGGAAATATGGGCTTTCTTTGGTTTAAATAATAGGAGAAACACAAGGGAGATAATTGTGTTATTTTAAATCTAGGTCACCCAGACATTATAATCATTAACTGGCTAACCACAGACCTTGACGATCGAGAGTAGAAAATATTCCAAATTTTTATGTGAATGATTTGTATGTGTTAGAATGATGTCTATGATCTTCTAATAGTGAGTTGAGAACCTATTTAGTAAAAGACATTCAAATAATTATGTTTTGATTTCCTTGGAATAAATGAAACTTTCGCTTTAAAGGGGCCATCCCGATAACATTTTGGGGGTTAAAACTGCTTAATTTTGTATAAAAAGCCCTTAATAGCCTCTAACTTAGATCCGAGCAACTTCTTCAAGCTATGTGATACGTTTTCAAACAACTTCCAATCGCTGTAACGGCTCGGTGGCCGAAGACTTGTGTTCTGTTTGCATTACACAGAAGTGTCTGGATAAAACGAGTCTTTATTATGTGCAGCTTTCAATCTAACCCTATTCTCTCACTTTTAAAGCTCTCTTTTTGATTAAGTTAAAATTGGTATCATAACAATTTAAAAGAAAAACTTAAAAGAGCTAGTGTCCAGTTAAGCTTTTTTTGCATTCAACGTCCAAACTACCCGGTACTCAATATTTTGAACTGAAATTTTCAGACAAGGTAACACTATTCCTCTATATTTTTGCGTTTAAATTTCATACGTTCATAAACGTGTAATTTTCAGATTCTTTGAAATTCGGGCTGGTCCCTTTAACACATGGAATTTAAAAAATTGGAAAATTTAACTACACTTTCAAATGCATTTTGGATTAAAACATATTTTCGAACCCTCTGGGGAAGTAAAATAGGATGTAATGGATAATTTACACAACACTCAGGCCTAATTTGCTACCCTTGTAAAATGACGCGATTATTATTATTATTATTATTATTAATATTACAGGTAGGACCACTTAACATAAGGCTAATTTTTTTTCTGGACCTGTCAAGCCAGCAAGAGTGGTAATGCATCTTTAAGTTATTTGTTATATTTACCAATATTGAATTTAACTTTGAATTATGAATCATAAACATCGATAATGAAGTTAAATACATGTACTAGCCTATATATTAAACCAGTAAAATATCTTTTGTCCGTCTGCTCGATCAGATGGCCGCCATTTTTTGACATTGGTTGAGTTTAATATATGACTTGGAACTGCTCAATCCCGAGTAACTCATATCTGGACTTTAGGATTCTGCATTGTTTCGCACGGGGAACAAGTATAATCTATATTAGATTAAGATACACAAGAGAAATTCCATTTGATACTAGTCACTGCAGGTTATCAACACTAACTTTCAGTTTTTTCCTAGTTGTATTCAACTCGTCAGATCTTCATGTTGTGTAGGCAATCAGAAATATAACAAAAATAACAAACGAAATATAGATATGTATTCAAATTATATTATCGTTTATAATAGTTTTGATATTACCCAGTTAAAGAGTTATATAAGGTGAGTTTATAATAATAATATCCTCATTTTACAAGGGTAGCAAATTAGGCCTTAGGCCTGTTTTCGATTTGGCCCTTGGCACAGATCGTGCGAATGATTTCGATCATTACTGCAGGGAGAAACTGTTAAAGTCAAACAAAATTTGGAAGAGGGGGGCAGATGGCCGAATAGCATTGTATCATAAAGTCGGTCATTGAGTAAACTGGTACAGTTTAGATTCCCCAGTTGTATGTTATAAGGGGTAGGGTCGTCAGTCAAACCCTGTGGGTTTCCTCAAGGTTCTTTAGTTTCCTCCCACTGATAAAGACGAAGCGAATTATTGAAACAAAACTGAACCACATGGTTTTTTTTTTCGAAATGACCTAGATCTTCACGGAACATTTCCTATGATGACGTAGTAGGATGTATTCTGTTCATTCTTCATTAAGAGGGCCGAAGTCGCTTGTACTGGTGGACATGAGATATGCACACTATGTCCCTCTTTTTAGTCGATTTTTTTCCCACCCAACCCCACATACGGTCTTTCAGGTGTGTTGATCCTCTTGCAATCAGATTTATCGCATTATTGCTCCCCAATACAATGTTGATTTAAATTGACCAATAATTCATGTTTTCGATGTCGACCATTTAACTGACTGACCATTTTTTGGCTGCTATTCTAATATCAAATTTTTACATAGAGAATCTCCTACGAGTGTTTTTTGATATCAAAAAATATCAACACAAGTTGATAAAGTAAAAAAAAACGAGGCTCTGCCGAGTTTTTTTACTTTATCAACGAGTGTTGATATTTTTTGGTATCAAAAAACACGAGTTGGAGATTTTATTTATCACCCAATCGTTTCTTACACGCACAAATAAATATATATAGTTCTTTGGTATAGATTTCACTTTTACAGAACCTAATTACATTACAGCGTAGTGATACATCATTTTTTGAAAACAGTTTAGCTATTGTATAGTCCTATATAATGACCCAGTTTTTTCCTTCAAGGTCAATTAAAGGGGCCATCCCGATAACATTTTTGGGGTTAAAACTGCTTAATTTTGTATGAAAAGCCCTTAATAGCCTCTAACTCACATCCGTGCAACTTCTTCAAGCTATGTGATACGTTTTCAAACAACTTCCAATAAAACGAGTCTATATTATGTGCAGCTTTCAATCTAACCCTATTGACTCACCTTTAAAGCTCTCCTTTGATTAAGTTAAAATTGGTATCATAACAATTTAAAAGAAAAACTTAAAAGAGCTAGTGTCCAGTTAAGCTTTTTTTTGCATTCACGTCCAAACTACTCAATATTTTGAACTAAAATTTTCAGACAAGGTAAATACACCACTCCTCTATATTTTGGCGTTTAAATTTCATACGTTCATGAACGTGTAATTTTCAGATTCTTTGAAATTCGGGCTGGTACCTTTAAATAAAAGCAGTTTCCTTTTTTTTAAAAAAAAGTCACTCTTTACTTAAACTAAGGGATTTCTTAAAAATGTAAGAAAGTAGTTCCTTTTTGATTGACCAATCAAATTTATGTAAAACGATATCACCACTGTGTATATATCACAGTAGATTATGTAATTTATCACACAAGCGATATCTACTGTCAAATGTATTATTGGGTGATAAAAATATATAACCAATCATTAAAAACTATTCAGTAGTAAATTGGAAATAAAGTCAACCAATAACCAAAAGTTCTTTGCCCATGGGAGTTGGTGGATAGTAGAGGAGTCCACTGTGCAGTACTGTAGATCATAAGATATGCAACTGAATCAAAGTGATTTAGAATAGATACATGTATCAAAAAAGGTGGGTTATCTCTGGTCCTCCCCAGGGTTCTTTAAGGACAATATCGGTGCCAGTCATTATCACATACTTTTAACGCAGAGATCATTGCTAAGATAGCCGAGTAATACACAAAGAAATTATTAGTGAGTAGAAATTTGGCCATGTATCTATTATCACTCGTCGCTTCAGTCAGTTATATAGAGTGGCCACTCTCGTTTTACTTTGCACTACGGCACTGCTGATTCGGGAAACGTGTATTACTCAGCTATCGTAGCAGTAATCTCTGTTAAAATTATATTGGGAGGTGTTTAACCAGATCTATCACAAATGTGATATTGACTGGCACAAATATTGTCCTTTAATCCATTTTGAAATGAACCGGCCACAGGTAAGCCTCACGGATAGTCATATTTTCAACAACAGACATGTTGGTTTATGCATACTTTATTCATGTCAATAATTGCATAACGTATTCAGAATAATAATAGTGTAAGATTTGGTGACTTACTATATTGAATCAACAAACACACAAGTTAGACGAGCTGTAGTAGCGACCTGTTGATAGTTTGGTAGCTGTATAATAAGTGAGTTGTTTAGCATCGTTACGTTACACTAAATCACGTGACCTGTATAAAACTCCTCATTTACAACAATAGCTCAAATTTGGAATAAACAAAACTTTTGTTGTAATTGCATACCTGTATTCAAACATCCATAATAATATCGAAATTTATAGTCAAATTTCAGCAACTTACATCATGCATATTTCTACTTTGGCTTTCATCCAAACAAACGGAAGTTATAATTTAGTAAAAAGAAAAACTACCAGTAAATATAAATATGGTTTTTTTTACAATTATTTTATTGGTAATTACTTGTCAATACTAGTGTGTAAAAATAAGAAAGAATAATCACATATCAATAATAAGAATCCTGGTGGAGTGGATTAATAATATAATAATATCAGGCCTAGAAATAACGGTTTTATTTATTTAAACAATATTTTATTCATTTAAATTTACAAAATGTGCCGGACATGCATTAATAATATCAGCAACAAAAGACAAATCAGTGCCAGACAAAATGACAGGCACTAGAGGTTTTGTGCCTGACAAAGCCTGAATCTGTGCCTGTCATTGTCAGTGACAGGTGCCTTATTTCCAGGCTTGAATTATAATATATTATATTCGTACTCCGGTACAATTAAATTATAAATACATGAATAATTACAAAAGATATAAAACAATATTATACAATGAAAAAATGTAAAGATTCAGTCAGTACATAGATGGTAAATTATTTCACGTATATGTTCACGGTTTATATCTTTGTTGTTCGATTCTAATAAATATATCATATCTCTCACAGTTGCTGACTTTTGAATATTCACAATATCATTGTCAATATTAGAACAAATTGTGTTTTTACACTTTAAAAAGTTAAATCTCCAAATACTGTATTTAAAACAACTATAATTTATATTATTACAAATATTAGAGAACCACTTCCATAAAAAGCATGTTTGCTACAAGGGTTTTTCCCCAGAATGAGTTTTTGTGTGTGTCTTGAGATTACCAAGAATGGTAAAAGAATTCTTTATAAATCACTAGAAAAAGGGTTTTCCCTGGTATGAGTTTTGGTGTGTCTATGTAGATGACTACTACAAGCAAATGATTTTCTACATACATCACAAGAAAAAGGTTTTTCTCCGGTATGAGTTTTTATGTGTCGATGTAGATTACCACTAGTGGTAAAAGATTTTTGACATACATCACAAGAAAAGGGTTTTTCTCCAGTATGAGTTCTTATGTGTGTCTGTAGTAGACTACTATTGGTAAAAGAATTTTCACAAACATCACAAGAAAAGGGTTTTTCTCCAGTATGGATTCTGATGTGTCGATGTAGATTACTACTAGTGAGAAAAGATTTTCTACATACATCACAAGAAAAGGGTTTTTCTCCAGTATGAGTTTTTACATGTGATTGTAGATGACTTCTATTGGCAAAAGATTTTTTACAAACATCACATTTATATGGTTTCTCTCCAGTATGTGTTTTCATGTGTCGATGTAAACTACGATTAGCGGTAAATGATTTTTTACAAACATCACAAGTATGGGTTCTGATGTGTTGTTGTAGACTGCTACTAGTGGTAAAAGATTTTCTACAAACATCACAAGAAAAAGGTTTTTTTCTAGTATGAGTTTGGGTGTGTCGTTGTAGACTACTACTAGTGGTAAATGATTTACTACAAACATCACACGAAAAGGGTTTTTCTCCCGTATGGGTTCTGGTGTGTATATTCAAAGTGCACTTTTGAATAAATGATTTATCACAAACATCACATTTATATGGTTTCTCTCCAGTATGAATCATCATGTGACTATTTAAAGCAGTAGAGTGTGTTAGCGATTTACCACAAATATCACATTTAAATAGACTCATAATGTGTCTATTTAAAGCAGAAGGGTCTCTAAATGATTTACCACAAACATCACATTTTATAGGTCTTATTGGAAACAGAATTTGTTGACATTTTGAATTTTTCTTGCAATCTTCTCTCTGTAAATAAAAAACAATAGTTAATTTCACAGTTGAATTTAAAGGCCCAATAACACTCTTGTTGTAACCTAATAATATGTCCCAATCTTTATTTTTCTTAACAAATTGTACTATATTACAATATTCCAATTAATTGGTGATACAAATTTCATGCTAACACACCTAATTTTAAATAATTGGAAAAATTCAACTGTGTGATTTGAAAAACCTTACATAAATCTTTTCAAATGTGACTTGGATTTAAACATATTTTTGAACCCTCCGAACAAGTAAAATAGGATGTAAGGATAATTTACACAACAGGTAGGTCACCTAAACATCTAGTACTTAAAATGAGGCTATTATTTATTTTCTGGAGTTGTCAAGCCAGCAAGAGTGTTATTGTCCCTGTAATATAGAGGGTTGTCATAAACACTAGGTCATTAAACACAGGTGTCTTTTTTAACCTCTGATAAAAAAATCAGTGACAGGTCAATCCATTCAAAGGTACCAGACCACGGACTTCAATTCTTGTTTACCAAATTTTCTTTGGGTTGAACGCTTTTTTAACATAATTCTTGCTCGAAAGTATGCATGAAGTAGAGAGAGAGAGAGAAATGGTTTTAAAGTCCACTTGACACAAACTAGGTCATTTTAGGACTAACAATTTTATTTCAATCATTCGCTTACACATAGGGGTCTTTAGCAGTGGGACAAAACCGGGGGACCAGGAGAAAACCCACGAGGTTGGACAAGCGACCCTACTCCTTGTCTGTCACATGTAACCGGGGAATCAAAACCACAAATGTTAACTCAATATCCTTGTGTACACTTGGCCGCGATGGAATAATTAGAACAGCTGCAAAATCTTATTCACGCTCTATACTAGTCAACTTGGACAGATCATAAAACTTTAGTATTTCCCATCATATGTACACATGTATGCTGATGATACCCAGTTACTTGATATTTTTTCCTCAACAAAAAAATCCAATAATCTCGTTATGAACATTGAAACATGTATCTCAAATGTAAATCATGGATGTATTTTAACAAGTTGAAACAAAATGACAATAAAACGGAAGTTATTCTAATTAGACCACCATCAAGAATATCAAAAATAAAAATAGATAACATTTAAGTAGGAAATTCTTTGATCAAACTCTGCAGTAAAGTAAAAAATCTTGGGAGTTTTTTTTAGAAAGTAATAACAGCATGATTGGTCACTTGTCATCTTCTCACAACTGAAGCCACAGCTACACTCGCTCGCTCAACAATTTTGTCACAAGACTATTGTAACAGTCTCCCACTCAGCGTCTAAAAAGAATTTTTACAAAATCTGCACAAAATTCTAAATTCAGCGGCTCGACTAGTCACAAAAAACTCCCGTTAGATCTAGTAGGCCTATAACCCCTGCATTAAAATCACTACATTGGCTCCGTATCGCTGAAAGAATTGACTTTAAAATTCTATCCATTGTGTATCGTTGTATAGATGGAACAGGTCCCGCATACTTGAATGATAATTTCAGATTTTATCAACCACCAAGAAATCTTAGATCTCAGTCTCAACTTAACTTAGTTGTGCCTAAATGGATATTGAAATCATTTTGATTCAAGTTCTTGGAAGTTGCAGCTGCAATTAAGTGGAATTCACTTCTCGTATCTCTAAAATTTGTCCGGTCACTAACAACATTTAAATCACGTTTAAAGATATACCTGTTTTACACTTCATACAGATGAAATTAGTTTTGTTAGCGCTTTGAGCAGACATTTTGTTCTGGAGATTACCACAATATAAGAATCCTTATTATTATTATTATTATTAAAATTCAATGATAAAATGGATGGTCAATTATCGATGCAACAACAATAAACAATTTGCGATTACGACAAGTCTTAATTTAGGCTTCAGATGTTATAGAAATTATAAATTAGACATTAACTAACTCATTCAGACCATATTTAGCTCTCGATGGTAAGGCTAGACTGCGATATTTGTTTGATTATTGTCCGATTGTGATTAAACAAATAAATGGATAATCGAGACTATTAGTTTCACCTTACAGACTTCAGTAGCGTAATGATGATCGAGGCTAAGTGGAACTTTCATTCAAATGGTTCACGGTCCATAGTGGATCAATTTGACTGAAATTTTCAGCAAATTGCCTTTACATTGTGGATTTTTTTTCACTATTATAGTTGGAACTGCCAACTCATTATCTCATCTCTCATAACGTATCTTTAATGTGGTCAAAAGTTAAGTACTGGTAGTCTATTCATAATCGAAGAAATCCGTTTAAAATTTACGATGGCTCGGACAGTAAGTCTCTAACTCAGCAACTTCCAAAGTCTACGACATTAAAACACAATTTTTTTGGTCAATTTAAATAAACAAGGATGTTGTGATCTCACAAGGGTAAAGATGGACTTCTGATATACAATATTTACCAAAAAAATAAACAAAAAAAATTATACGAATCATGTACCATAATGCATGTCAGCGCCATTTGTAGCACAGGACTCGAAGATCAAGGTTAGACATGTTTCACAAGTCATGTCAAACGGTTACGCTACATTTTTATCTGAGGAGGATTAGCAATGAATAATTATAAATACTATCGGTGTAGACTGGAGTCACATTCACAACATCAATGTTGATTTAAATTGACAAATAATTCATTTTTTAAATGTTGAAAACTTTGGATGATATTGAGTTATTTACTTTAAAGGCCCAATAACACTCTTTTGGTAACTGAACAATATGTCCAAATCACTATTCTGGTCAACAAATTGTACTATTTTACAATATTCCGGTTTAATTGGTGTAATAAATTTCATCTTAACACGCCTAATTTAAAAAATTGGAAAAATTCAACTGTATGATTTGAAAGGCCTTATGTGAACACTTTCAAATGTAAGTTGGATTTAAACATATTTTCGAACCCTCTCAGAGGGCCTCCGGACAAGTTAAAATAGGATGTAATGGATAATTTACACAACACTACAGCTAGGACACTATTGTAAACTCGGGTCCATATACTTATCTAACCCACCGGGCTAACCACCTAAACTGTAGCTTCGTCTACACTACACTTGAAAAAGCTGGCTTTTTCAAAAGCCGGCTTTTTCAAGTGTAGCGTCTACACTGACTGAAGTTTTGTAACGGTAAAAGACGATGAACACCGACCTTCGTTATTTGTGCCAATGTTATGAATGTACGGAAGTTCAGGAAGAATGACATCCGGGTACCCGATAAATCCCGTATTTTACCATCTACACACATAAAATTGCTGTTTTTTTGAAAAAGCCGGCTTTTTGATTTGAAAAATCCCTCAAATATTGCCGGATTTTAAAAAGCCGGCTTTTTCGATTGAGAAATTGAAAAAGCCGGCTTTGAGGAAAAAAACAGGATTTAAAAGGCTAGTGTAGACGGTGAATGCTGCTAGTGTAGACGTAGCTATAGTGAGCTCGAGTAGGAAGGCTATATGGGTCGAGGGGTTAAGACGGGACGACGACAGGTACGTGAGATAGACACATCGAGGGGTTAGAACACACTTGTGATAAGTCAAAATGCCTGATTTTGAGAAAATTGCAATTTAAACTTTTGATTCACTACCAAAATGTAATTAATTAATATTTTTGATCGATATTTTCAGACATTTTGAAATGAGCGATGGTATTGATTTAATATACCAATAGAAAGAGAATTACAAGCGCTTCATTTTAATAGAATAAAAAATTTGGGGTTATAATTATGTTCTAAACCTTCGACATATAGATATAAATACTACATATAAGCAAAGCTACATACACCAATACTACATCAAGCTAGGGGCACATGCACTAGCAGCGGTTAATAATAATAAATAAGCTTTCTACTTACTACAAATATCCAATATCTCTAATTACTAATTGCTTCACTACTTGTGAAATATTCCGATGTTCCTTGGCTTAAAGGTCCGGGAAAAGTGGGCTGAGCTAAACCTGCCACGGGACTAAATACCCCTAAAAATCTGCACGTGCAGAACTGACTAAACCAATGAACGTCACAGATGGGTTAGTCCATTATTGCATACCGGAGCTAACCCAATCTGCAACACCCCCCCCCCCACACTTTATAAAAAAAAAGGGACCCTACCTGGGGAAAAAAACAAAAACGATAAAAATAACTCCCATCCCCCCCTCCTCAGGACAGGCTGGTTTAGCTTGGATAAAAGGGGGCAGAAGAAATATTACAGTAGGAATTTAGATGGGAAACAGAAAACAGTTAAGCTCAACAGGGAGAACACAGGAAAGTATTAGGGAAAACGAAACATAGAATATCTAGGACAGATTACAGGAGAGGATAGACAAGAAGTAAGAGCGGCCATTCCCTAAAAATAATTTAAAAAAAACCAAAACCACCACCCCAACTAAATAAAACGAAAAGAACAAAAAAAAAACAGGGACATAAGGAAAAGAAACTAAATAATAAAAAAAAACATCCCCAGAAAACCCTAGTGGCGGGAGGAGGAGTAAGGACAACGGCAGTGGGGACAGCAGACTGATGTTTGCCAAAGCCTTTACGTACCCTCCCCTGTCCAGAACTTAATCCTGGAACAGGTAAGGGCCGTAGGGACTCCGCCTGTCCACCGACTGGAGTAACCTCTACCACTCCTGGGGTAGAAGTGGCAGGTAGAGGGTCTCCAGCGGCTTGTGTCCTTCCACGACCTCTCCCCCTGGCACTGGGAAAAGGCTGGGTTTTACCCTCCCCTCTCAGTCTCTCCAGGGGCCCGGTGTCCGAAGCCTCACACCCAGGCCACCAAACCACTGAAACTGGTCTAGTAGGGACTTGGGCATGCTAGAATCACTACTGCTCCCCCCTCCCTGGGTTAGCGGGTGGGAGGGAATAGGCAGGTCTTGATTGTCCATCTGAAAAAGAAAAACATCACAACCAATTATCTACTTTTGTTTATTTTTTTTTTCTAATTTTATTTTTATTATATGGAATCGGTGGTACTCCATTCACCGATATCCCCGGGATATCTCCCTTTCCCTATTCTTAATATTCACTGTTATTTACCTAAACTTATCCCGGAAAATTTTCTGATCCCCGGGGGAGAGGTATCCTAACAATGTAGCCAACACCCTCCAGTGAGTTAACAGAGCCGGATGACGTAGAGGGTGTAGAGAGAAATCATTAATTGGAATCCAACCCAACTGTTGTGCAAATTCCTGAAATGCTTCATAGGTAGCGGGGTCCACCTTACTAATGGCTTTCCTATTTATGGGATTGCTCTTGCTAGAGCCCTTACTGCCAACACCCTTTTGCCCACTATGTCTTTACTTGGAATTGACATTCCACCTCTCGGAATCCTAAAATATGGAGGCAAATGATGGTTAAAGACGTGAATCTTTAATGAATTACTTTTGTATCCACACCCAGGAACCGGGCATAAAGAGGCCTTAACTAATCTTAGTCTTTTAACCCTTTCCCAGGCAGGCACCCTAGTATTACTCTTGATTAGAAAAGTTCACCGGCCCTATATTAGAAACTGGCCTATCGCAAGGTGGCACCTGAGGGTATTCATTTATTAACAATCTCTTCTTAGGAGGTACCGGGGCTATGCTCATAGGGCGAGGACCGAAACCTAATCTTTTACCCGTCTCTATGTTCATGGGCGACATATCCCTCCCCATTTTAGATTCATATCCGGATGATTCCGGAACATATCTGTCTCTTCCTACTCCCCTGTCAGGAACCATATCCATACGTTGCTGTCCTACTGCCGGAGGTCTCCTAGTAGTAAAAACTGTCTCCTGGACCCTAAACCGATCCAAATTTTGTCTCGGATTACTTCCTGGTAATGGGCCTGGTTGAGTCTCCCCAAAACTAGTAATAGTTGTCAGTCTTTCATTTCCGGAAAATAATGGCGACAAAAAGGATGGTCTAGCATATACGGTAGGTGGTGCCACTTTTAATGACATAAGCGGTACTGGCATTGGAGTAATTCCTTTGGGAGTGGGCCTAATTTGCCAACGGGCTAAGGGTATAGGCGGCTGCCGAGTCCTATTCTGAGTGGGGGAAATGAACAAGGTCAACTCATCCATTCCCGAATTAGATCCATCCAGTACCCTCGCATCCTGGGACTGGGGTCTTTTCAAGACAGGAGGAGGACCGGTGGGAGACCTAATAATATTTGACCATTCATCCAGTTGAATTGGAGACGACAACAGGGACCACTCAGAGTCCGAACTCATAGACGTAGAGCTGTCATGTAGCACCTGCGGAGGTGGCGGACTAAGACAAATATCCGGTGCATAAAAATCATCATCCCAACTGGGCTCAACTTTATCCTGTCCGGGTTCCGAACAGGGGCATATATTTGTGAAACCTTTTCTCATCCTGAAAAAGGCTTACTCTTTATCTATATATAAAAAATCTGCGAAATCTGAAAATAAAAAATACTCCGGGAGAAAATCGTTCCATTTTCTCCCAGATTATCCTGCCTGGTTTGTGGAATCGCAATTGGGGCAAGTATATATATCTATACCCTCTGCCTCCTCTGGGGTTAGATTTACACACCTGCCATGAAACCACTCCAAGCAATGATCACACTGAATTCCGAATCCTCGGCCCCAGGGTCTCCGACACACACAATAAATGTTTCAGGTAGACCGTACTGGAGTCGGATTATCTTCATTCAGTTTTTTATTCCTATAATGCTCTACCCAGGGGGATACTTCCCTATCCCTACAGGGTTTTATTCTGTCATGATGTACAATAGACTGTGTATTACGCGTTTTAACCCTTAACAGGTAGGGGGTTACCACCTTATCAATTACCCCTGGGCCTTTCCAATAGGGACTTAATTTTTTATTCTTCCCTTTGAGACAAGCTGTATCTAATATATACACACAATCCCCAATTTCTTACGACTTTTTCCAAATCTTAACATCGTAATCCTTTTTCATTCGTTTCTGGTGAGTCTGCAAAGTTTTATGAGCTATTTCATGGATTTTAGTTATATTTTCCTTCAAATTTTTAAAATATTCATCAGGTCAGGTCTCTTGATCTTCTAAAGGCGATCCAAACATTAATTCTGCAGGCATATTCACTTCTCTTCCTAACATTAACCTATTGGGTGTATACCCAGTACACCGGTTTACAGATGAACGAAGGGCACCGGCTACTTGAGGCAAATAAATGTGGGCTAACCACCTAAACTGTGTGAGCCCGAGTGGGAAGGCTATATGGGTCGAGGGTTTAAGACGAGACGAAGACAGGTAGTGAGATAGACACATATAGATATAAATACTACATTAAGCACAGCCCATGCCACCAAGCAAAGCTACATACACCAAGCTACGGGCACATGCACTAGCAGCGGTTAATAATAATAAATAAGCTTTCTACTTACTACAAATATCTAATATATTAAATCACTTCACTACTTGTGAAATATTCCGATGTTCCTTGGCATAAAGGGCAGGGAAAAATGGGCTGAGCTAAACCTGCCACGGGACTAAATACCCCTATAAATCTGCACGTGCAGAACTGACTTAAACCAATAAACGTCACAGATGGGTTAGTCCATTATTGCATACCGGAGCTAACCCAATCTGCAACAACACTTACCGTGCGTTCGATTACTGGCGCCGCGCTTCCTCGAGCCTCCACGAGTGCGTTCGGGTTACCGATGACGTCATTTAAACGGCTTACTCGCGCCAGGCCGAAGTAACCTGCCCAAGGAGCCGGTTACTTCGGGAAGTATCCCATAATCCAATTATTCAATATGGCAGCAAATAAATTTTTTGATCGAAGTTATTATTTGCAGTTTAAGTTTAGTCGACGGAAGAATTATTGTTGACACTTTTCTTTGATTAAAGATATCGTGTTTCAATTTCACAGTATTTTTATTTTTATTTTAGTGATTCTACATCTTGGTGCAACGATTCTAGGAGTTAGAAACGGACTACCCAGCGTCCTTTCAATTGCCCAAATGCACGTTTTATCGTAGAACTGATATTAACTATTTTTTTATTACTGGTCAATTTCCCAAATCATTGTGTGGAGTCATAACTTGTGTGAAATGCCATTACTTCTTCGGACAAGTTAAGGGTATCTAATTTTAACAAATTCACATACTGGTAACTTCAGTAAGAAATATATCAAACAGTCGTCATAATTTCAAAAATCCCAAACGAATCGACCGAGGATTGTTCACCGACACCGCGTCCGCCATTTGGAATATATACATTCCATAAAAAAGCCACCGATTCGTATGGAAAACTTAATTAAATCTTTTGTCTCTTAATTAGTTTATTACTACTCTTACCGCATATACTTATCGACACTAATCCGAGATTGATCAAGAGACAAAAGATAGGTCTATTGATACCTAATTGATTGTTAATTGACTCCCTGTCATTTAACCGAGCGAAATGGACCGTAACGCGTCTATACGGTGTGGAAATCAACGCTTTGTCATTATAACTATAAAAAAATATTGCCAAAGGTAAAAAAGAATCGCCATGTAGGAATGAATGAATGAAATGGGGTTTAACGTCCTACGCTTAAGCACCTAACCTGGGCTAATTGAAGACAGGCATACGCCAAGCTAATGTGCTATGAGGGAAATTTTGCCCGGGCAGCAACTGAATTCCAACTGCCAAGGGTTCTTTTACGTGCACGCCAATGTGTACACGGGACCTCGGTTTTTTGTCCCATCCGAACTACTAGGCAGCTGTCCTTGTCAGACCCTCCTTCTGCATCACTGACAAGGGGAAATCACGCCGGAAAATCGAGATGAACTTTCTCGGCCTATGCAGGGATCGAACACTCGACCTCCAGGCTAGCGAACAAGCGCCTTGTCCACTTAGCCACCGTAATCGCCATGTAGGAAAAAGTTATCGCCAAAAAATCCGCCAGATTGAATATTTTATCGCCAAGATAATATTTTTATCGCAATTGGCGGAAATGGCGATCGACAGCGTGAGCCATGGCTCAAGAGAACATACTGGGCTCCCAACAAGTAGGACTTCCCCCTCTTGAAATTTGGTATCTAGTTGAAGGAAAATACAAGAATTCTTCAAAACCCAGCGCCATGTATAAACCCAGACCAGCGTAAATCGAATTCGATGATCACATACTACAGCCTGGAGTATGACCCAGTGAACTTTTTGCGGTCGGTGTATGATATCTAGGCCATAATTAAAAGATTGTTTGTTTGACCAAACGCTACCTACCCCCAAAAAAGCTGCCTACTCAAATTCTTTTATTGCCGTTTTTGAAGGATTTCTTTTTAAACAGCATTATTTTTACGCTTGACAATGACACCCAAATAATCGGTCGGGAGATTGAACAGCCACTGTCATGTCTATACGTAGTAACACCAAACACGAAACTGATTTCGTAAAATCTCGTGATTTATCGTCAAAGTCTGCCCCCCCCCCCAAAAAAAAGGATTTGCCTACCTACCTACTCATATCTAATCATCACGAGTCAGGTTTGTGCAAACTGAAATATTTTTAACCCTGGCCTGATTGTCCTTTATCTTGGGCGCCTTAACTGGACAGCCCCGATTGTTACGGGAAATTTACAATATTCAACAAAATTAAAAGACTTCTATTATGCATAAAATTGTATCCTTGGGGCTTTATTTCGCTTATCCGGATTTAATAGTTCCAATAACATGCCAATGAAAACGTCAGTATATATTAATGTTTATTGGTGGATTATTGTCTGGGCCCAGTTTCTCGAAATCTTAACTAAAGATAAAATCCAAATTTTAGTAATTTGATTGGATAATATTAGATTGGTTTAGTGCTTAGCCAATAATATCTTAGTTAAAATCCCGTGAAACAGGCCCCAGCTCGTCGTTATTGAGCATAATTGTTTTGCGGTGTTATCTCCCATTTTGATACCCGAAGAAAAGCACCGCGCCGTTCGATTACCCGTTCCAACTGCGCATGTCGAAACATACTCGGGGAACCTTGTCGAGTAAGCCCGGAGTAAGTAATCGAACGCGATCTTAAATATCTAGCAGTTAGAATAAGGATAAAAAGAATTCTGGACCTGTTAAGCTAGCAAGAGTGTTATTTTCCCTTTAAATAATGAATATTAATCGTCTATTATGAAGTTGTAAGCAGGTACCTTTTGTTGTAGGGGGTCAAATTTGAGGAAAATAACCACACCAAGGGTTCAATAGAAACAGCAGTTTATTACTAAATGGTAACAAAAACCCTGAAATTATACAATTATAGTATAAATATCATAATCAAACATATAAAATCAATTCATTCTTATTCATTAAAATAATATATTACATATTAACACTAAAATCGTTATTCTAAATACTACTTATACATATACTTAAGCTACATAAATACATTAAAGAGGAAAACTACATCCTGCTAACCAGCATGAAAAATGCAGATATAACCAATTAATCTTACTAATAATAAATAATATGTTCTTACCCATGAAGGGGTTTTGAATGAAGTAGCCAGAGACTGCAATTAGGTGAAGTACCTTTATATGCTCTGTCTGTAATAAAATATGGGGTAATGTATATATAATATGTTATTAAAGCGAAATGCTTTAAATAGCGTTACCATTATTGACTGTATGCAATGTATTTACAGAATGTAATTATAAAACCAGATTACTTTAACTTATTTGACAATTTTACTTAAAACCAACATGTCCGCCAACTGAACAAAGACAAATGAAATATATATAAAACTGATAAAACAAATAGCAACACATACCTTTAAACTGTAAACAATAAATCTGTAGACAAATGATTCCGCCAATACACACGATTGATGAAAATAACAATTGACACTACTAATACTGAAACTCTTAGTATAAAAACTGACATAAAGGTTGGAAGAAACATACAACCTTACTCTACTAAATTCTATTTAAGAGTGACCAAGGAGATAGGAGATACAAATCCAAGAAACCTTTGGGTCAAAGGTGAAAATTGCATCCCAGTGAGTAGATGATGAGTTTGAACTCACTCAGTCACTGGTTACCTAAGAAGAGTGTACAGAACAGGATAGTTTAAAGATGCATTGACGTGTGACATATTACTTAAAATTACATTAGTATTGTGATCATATTAAAATACCCATAAACTAATTAAAATCACCCTACCACATACTCCCTCCCTTTGGGAAAATGTTGTCCCTAACATTTAAAACTAAACAATCAAACTAATAAAACACATCCGGGAACAGACTCTTACACAAAGATGGTAATGAATTTAAAACAACTTGTAAATGATTAGGTGACAAACTCATTAAATTAGTTGGTAACAGAGACTTCGCCAAATCCGCACGAAACTGTGGAGTAGAAGATACTGGTTGCTGCTGCGACATGACGTAGTCGTTATACCGGGCTGGTTGTTTTCTCTCCCTTCCTGATCTTCTAGGAGTAGGATCTTCTGGCAAGTGTGATTCCTCCGATGTCTCCGAATCTGAGGCTGACGCATCAGGCCTGTCTGCATCATCTTGATGTGAATTATCAAGTTCAGATTCCACTACATCCTCTGTGACCTGTAACACTGGTGGGCTAGCTGGGTGCAGGAAATCTGCATGTTCCACCAGAAATACAAGCTCCTCCTCGTCACTCTCTGCCTCGTCCGGTTCTGTGATTTCTGTCACCTTTGGTGGTTGTAATTTTCTCGGTTTTGGTGTTGGACCACGATGGATTGGTTCAATAATTGGAAGACTGCTGATTGGTAAAAGGTGGTTACGGTGCAGAGTTCTCTTTCGGGTTCCACCTAATTCCTGCAACTCGTACACCGGAATATCCTGGTTTGGTCTTCTGAGGATCTTGTATGGTTTGTCCTCCCACTTATCAGCTATTTTATGCCTCCCCTCTTTGAACGCTAACCTTTTTACTAGAACTGTATCGCCAGGCTCCAAGGTGTTACTTCTGGCTCTTAGATTGTAACGCTTTCGTTGTTCCTGCTGCGTATCATTCACAAGGGCTGAAGCGGTTAGGTACGCGTACTCAAGTTTCTCCTTCAGGGATTCTACGTAGGCGTTGTAGCTTTTTACGGCCTCTTTACGCCCCACGAGTCCAAGCATAACGTCTACAGCTAATGTTGGTTTCCTACCAAACATCAACTCATACGGAGAATACCCTGTCGAAGAATGCCTGGTACAGTTGTACGCATGCACCATAGGTGCAACGTAAGTTTTCCAATCAGACTTCTGTTCAGGATGTAGAGTACCTAACATATTGAGCAAAGTCCGATTGAATCTCTCACATTGACCATTCCCTTGTGGATGATATGGTGTTGTTCTTGATTTCTGCATTCCAGTAAGTTGACACAGCTCCCTTATAACACGTCCCTCGAACTGCTGACCCTGGTCACTATGGATCCTCTGAGGAATTCCATAGTGAACGACAAAGTTCTCAAAAAATGCCTTGGCTGTTGTCTTGGCTGTAGTGTTTCTTACTGGAACAGCTTGCGTGTACTTGGTGAAGTGATCTGTGATGACGAGAATACTGTCATAGCCTCCAGGAGATTCCTCCACACACATATAGTCCATACACACCAGCTCTAGCGGTTGACACGATGTGATGTTAATCAGTGGACAGGTTGATGGTAAAGATTTCCTCCTGATGCAGCGAGAACAGTTCTTTATGTAGGTTTCTATGTCCGTTGTCATCTTCGGCCAATAAAAACGTTCTCGAGCTAGACCAATAGTTCTGTCCCTGCCTTGGTGTCCCATGTCATCATGGATTCCTATCATCGCCAGATTTCTGTAAGCTTTTGGTAGCACCAGCTGTAAAGTCTCTACTCCTGATACATGGCTGCGCCTATACAAAACACCAGACTGTAGAACGAAGAGTTCAAAATCCCTGTATAAAGCAGTTTCTTCAGGTGAGTAGTTCCGTCGCTTAACTGGTCTACCTTCTTGAATGTCATGGTGTAACTGGGCTAGCAATGGATCATCCCTCTGTTTCTTCTCCCATTCATCATCTCTCACAATAGGTGTTGTTGATGCAGTTGCAGTTGGTGTTGCTTGGTGAGACATGCTGATTGTTTGAATAAATCCATCTTCTAAGTCGATGTTCCTTAAAGCACCAATAACATTCAAGTCTATTTCTTCAAAATCTTCTTGCATCATTCTACTGAGGGCATCTGCGTCTATATTCTTCTTGCCTGCGCGGTAATGGATTGTAAAGTTGTAGTTGTTTAAAGCAGCTAACCAACGGTGTCCTGTGGCATCTAACTTTGCAGTGGTTAAAATATAGGTCAGAGGATTGTTGTCTGTGTACACTGTGAAGGTGTTATTAAACAGGTACTGATGAAATTTCTCTGTTACTGCCCACTTTAATGCCAGAAACTCCAACTTATGCGCAGGGTAATTCTTTTCCGATCTTGATAAACTCTTACTAGCATAGGCAATCACTTTCTCCATGCCATCCTTCTTCTGGTAAAGTACAGCACCTAAACCATGTCCACTTGCATCAGTGTGAAGAATAAATGGTTGAGAAAAATCTGCATATGCCAAAACAGGTGGTTCCACAAGAGATCTTTTAAGTTGGTCAAATGCTCTTTGTTGTTCTTCAGCCCATTTCCATTTGTTCTCTTTGTCCTTAGCCGCTCTCCCCCACTTCTTTTTAGTTGGTCCTCCAACTAGCAAATCATTAAGTGGTTTTGCTGTCTTGGAGAAATCCTTAACGAACCGTCTGTAATATCCTACAAAGCCAAGGAAACGTCTCAGTTCATCTGTATTGGTAGGGGTTGGCCAAGAAGTTACCTTGTCCGTCTTCTTCGGGTCAGTACAAACACCTTCTGCTGAAACGATGTGACCTAAATACCTTACCTTTTCTTTAAAAAATTCACATTTCTTGGGTGACAGCTTAATTCCATGTTCTGCTAGCTTACCAAATACTTGGGATAACCTCTCGATGTGCTCTTCATAGGTCTTGCTGAAGATGATTAAATCGTCTATGAAAATGGCACATATCTTCCAATTCAGGTCTCCAAGGCAATCTTGCATAAGCCGTTGGTAAGAAGCTGGTGCGTTAGTAAGCCCAAAAGGTAGTCTTCTGTACTCGTAAAATCCCAATGGTCCTACAGTGAAAGCTGTCTTTGGTATATCTCCCTCCTCTATACTGACTTGGTGGTAACCAGACTTCATGTCAACTACAGAGAAATACTGCGACCCAACTAAGTTGTCCAACATCTCCTCTATGCGTGGTAACGCATAGGCATCACGAACGGTCTTCTTGTTCAGCATCCGGTAGTCTACACACATACGAAGCGATGAGTCTTTCTTCCGGGCTAGAACTATTGGTGATGCATAAGGACTACAACTACGTTGAATAATACCAGCTTCCATCAAGTCTTGAAGATGATCTTTTACTTCCTCATACATTGCAGGTGGTATTCGTCGATGAGGTTGCTTGAATGGAACATCGTCAGTAAGATTGATCTTGTGTTTCACCAAACTGATGCTACCAATGTCGTTGTCTCCTTGCGAAAATATGGCTGACCAACCAATAAGATAGTTCTTGAAATACTCGAGCTGTTCCTCGGTCAAGGCTGACGATGAAAGGTCAATGTTATCTAGAAATGTACCAGTACTAGATGTTTCTTCATTGGTAGATGTAGTTGGTAGAATACTGTTAACAGATGCTTTTCTTACCAAGTCAACTATCTGTAACTCACAGAGGATGGAATGAGGATAAATCCTAACTGGATTCAATGACAGATTGGATAACTGCACCAACACTTCTTTCCCCTCTTCATCAGGATACACCTCTAAAAGCGTAGGTGTCACTTCTACTGAAGAAGGTATCAGCGAATCAGGTGACCGCTGAAAAAGTAAGCGTTGGCGACGAGTTATATTCAGTCTGTCAATCTTTCCAGTTAGGCAGATGGACTTGTTGCTGCTCAGCACAATTGATGACTCCTCTGTACATTTGATTATTCCTGCACTGTTCTTGTGTTCTTTCTCTTGTACCTGCATACACCGAAATGTCATACTCCAAATATCTGGTAAATCAGAGTGTTGTAAAAAGTTATGACCCTCAGCTCGCAGTTGGTTTAGCATCGGCTTCAAAACGTTGGTTCCTACTAGAGCTGGTGTATTGCTGT